>NC_047563.1:29603635-30203635 GCF_902806645.1 Magallana gigas | reverse complement strand
CCCATACAATACCAAAATGTCATATCCAACATTAATTGGCATTTTTTTTTTTACCCCTTTATATTAACTATTGTGGAACCTGAATTTACAGGCATTATTAGAAGGAAAAGGAAATTATTAGTGCTTAAAACTCATTGTCAGTAAAAAAAAAAGAATGAACATTTTCAGATAACATAAAATAATTCCAATAGTCTGCAATGGAAGATTTACGACGCTAATATACAAACCATGTAACCCTCATTTCCGGCACTGTCATACAGAGACTCGTACTCAGATTTTTCCTGCATGTTGTCCTTGGAAGGCTTCATGTAAAGCAAGTTCCACTGTACAATAATATCCTTTCTAGAAACTCTGTACAAATCTCTCACATTTCAATTTTGCATCACCCTATTACATGTACGTACATCCCCTGTGTCTTAATATGTTGAAAATAATCACAAGTGTTTAAAAACTGTTGTGGAACCGTCTGTTTTTCTCTGGTTCTCTTTCCTCACACTATTAGTTAATCAGAAATATTGATAAATATCTCGATTCCAATGCAAACACTTGTGAAGAAAAAATATGATCCTCCGTGTGTTTGATGATAGGGCAAGATAAAAGGACTCCCACAACATCCAATGGAGAAGGCCCTGACAATGCTACTTAACATGGAAATCAATTAAAAACCAAGTAATTAAAAGAAATACTACAGAATTCTGTTCTGTGATGGATTCTGTCTGCTCTCCGTAATTTCAGAAGTCCTCTCATCAGGACAAAATTAGATCATTCTCCGAATCTCTGAAGAAATCTCAGAGTCGCAATTCCATTAAAGAGTCCAAAGCAGCGAGCACTTGAAAGTTACGATGAAAGCAGAGTCCTTTATTGTTATAAAATAGGAAGCCAATAGTTCACGTGGATAAAAAACAAATTTGACTTTTACAAGTCCACAGGCATATATTAGCATTTAATGCAGTATGATTTTCAGACTTTTGCCTCTTCTTGAAAACATCACATTTTTTCATCAAATGTGTCAGTTGTTCGTATCATAATACATGTAATACGAACTGTATGTATCACATGCTAACTTTAACACCTTTCACATGTGATTTAAATTGTATAGTGCAAAACACTCTGGCACCAATAGATCAATATCCACCTATAGGCAGCAATAACAAGGCTTAATAGTGGTCACTGTTGCGTTTTTTCCAATAGTACTTAGAGCTTCAGTGAAGGGTGATATAAAAACAAACTGATTAGGATCAATACACCCCACACTGGTCTATAAATAAATCACAAGATTGAATTTTTTGCATCCTTTTCTGCATCATTATGATATCGGTTTTATCACCAGCACACATTTTTTATCGTCATCTGAGCCACTGGAAGCAAGGGGTAAAAAAAAAAACGTTACCGCACAAAGAGCTACGATAAAAAAAAAAATCACCAAGAGATGTATGAAGTCACAAAAAAATTTAATCTATCAAAATCTAGGTGTCTAGTGAGTTTTTTTTGTTTCCTTGGTGAAAGTCAGCACAAACAGAAGGGAACTGTGGAATTCGAAAGACAATCCCTCGAAATCGTCAGAATGACATCAGAGGGAAACAGCGATCCTGGAGATGATTTTTCCAAGCGATATCCTCTAACAGATAAACCAATAATACCAAAGAGCTTCTTGCCTCTAAATCAAATACATCATAACAAAAGCTTCAATTTCACAAACTTCTGTTAGTATAACATACATATACTCCTGATAATGGCCCCATCAGTGTTAATGATACCTAGGGTAAATAGGTTGCATAATCCCCCAATAATGCTCCCGTCTCTTGCTGGGTTCTTTGATTAAAACCACTATAGATGCACTCAAAGTTCAAAGTTCAGAGCCGATTCCAAAGAATGTTTTTCCTTGATATTTACCCAGACTCTGAGAGTATGCTTTTCCAAAAGTCAATGCTATTATTTTCAGTTATAGAGCCCCTGAAATTTTCTGGGGTAATTGGATTTATGGAATACTGTAGATCAAGGGCTGATTCAGAACTATTTTAATGATCACTTTAACAACCAGTGCCAAATATCAACTATTTCGGTTGAATCATAAATTAATATGATTTCTTTTTGGCAATGACATAGCTTAGCTATTTTCATCACTATTTTCATTTTTACAACCCATTTGTATGATGAAAATAAAACAGCATCATGATGATAGCAAGTTAAAGATGTTTCTTATAAGATTCCTTTTCAAATCACACTCCAAAACTTTTCTGTTGATAAGATTTGTCTCTAAGCTGAATCAATCATTGGTCAAAAAATAACTTTAAGTAGATCATCTTTTCCCATGCTCCAAGAAGAAAGAAAAAGAATGTTAAGGCTTGAAGCTTCAACTTTTATCAACAGATTCAGGCATCTTGAAGGTCCCAAGGGCCACAGAACATTTTTGGTGTTGACGTTACAACATGGGAACAGTGTAGGTTGCAATTTTACTCAGAGCCCTTTCATGCAATGGAACCACAGAAAAAGTCGTTACAAGAATCTCTGAGAATTTCAAGAAAATTCCCAACTCCTTTCTTCTGTTGCAATTAGCTGTCAAACTGCGGCTTTCATATGCATTAAAAACTATGTCACTTGAGATTTTTTTATCACGATTTTTTTCCCTCCATGTTGTTTGGACCCAGCAGCTGCTTCATCAAATCAAGTTAAATTCATTGGAATCCTTGCAAAATTATGCACATAAAAATTCTTGGGCAAATCCAGTTTGCATGAAGACCTTTCCCACAACGTTCGCTAGACAGTTCACCATTTTACACCAATGGCCACTTTGTGAACTGGACCTCTTTGGCATTCATCTTCTTATACAGAAATTCATTTGCATATCATCATATTCTTTGGCAGATATGAAATAGTAGGACCACACAACAAATATTTATCAAAACCTATGAATTCCTGATAAAAAAAAAAGTTTTTTTCCTATCTCCAATCTCCCAGGTTTCTGATGAGCTAGATGATCTATTGGCAGCTTATCAGATGAGTAAACATGGACGAAAGTACATAATCTTCCTCCAGAACAGAAACGACCTTGAGTGAAATTAATACAGTGACCGACGAATCTACGATTGCAAAAAATCCCTGGGATCCCACTCTTGAGCGAAGAATCAATGCGGCCACTTTGTTCGGCTCTGATGTCATCGGTTTAAGTCTAATATTGGGGTCCCTGCCCTTAGCCCTCCTTACAAGCAACTTTACATGGCAGAGGTTATGTTTTCTTGCCAGATGCCTTGTTGTTTTCAAACTTTAATTTGGGTTGATTCCTTTGGTTTTTAAGACTGGTGAGAAATTCTGTCGATAGTATACAAGCTAGGCCTCCCTGAGATAGTTTGGATCTTCATGCCACATAAAAGTCTAGAATTCCAGCTAAATTAACTTCAGATCCGGATCCAATTTCATTAATTTGCAATTAAACTTTTATCAACTTCCACAGAAGTGGGGGGAAAAAATAAAGTAGAGAGTATAATGGACAAAGCACAGATAGGACATGCCACACTGTTACAGAATTGAACAGATATAATTTTACAATGAAGTTTTACGCATTCAAATGTCGATTTTTAAAATTGAATTTATCTTATTATCAAGTTCAATCATATTAGAATGCATCAGTTTTAATGACTTGTAAAAACAACAAAAAACCTTAAAGCATTTAAAACGCATCTTTCACCAGCAGTAACACATTTAAGAAAGATAATATTATGAGGGAATAGAACTAAAAGATGAATGTTCTTCTTCAGGAAGTTGATCTATCATCGATAGGGCATTCATTTTGACAAAGCCCATCCGAGTGACAAGAAACACGCAACCTTATTTTCATGCAAGCACTATGTGACTCTACAAAACAACCACATCTTGATAAACTGAGCTGTTTTTCTGCACAAAGGGCAGATTACTCTGTCGCAAAAGGCTCTGGTAAGATAAATAATCTGCATGGAAGTGGACAACTTTGAGCTTTAGATATATGAACTATCTTTTTTCTTTGGATATGGATTACATACATATGAATAACAGCAGGTTCCTTGAACACATTTTAACAGTTATACTATAGTATTTGAAAAGAATTCTTAACAAACACATGAAATTTATTTCATCTTCAATATTATTCTTCAGTTTGCTGTATGTATTGTCCTTTATTCATCTTGTTCATTGATTGCTGATGAAAAGTATTCCCCAAAACATTATAACTATGTTCATTTTAGATGCACTATCAATATATATACACAACATTGCCAAGTAGATTTTATACACATTAATTTCCAAAATATGTTTATCTTGTTTATGAATGCTAGATCAAGATCTCTTATACATAAAACTATTGGAAGTTTTCCATTTTCATATTATCTTTTCCTGTATTGACATATCAATACATTAACCATAAATTAGGAAATTGTTTGGATCAATATATATTACTTGGCAAAAGATCATATGCCAAAAATATTCTCAGAGTTTTTTTTTTATCTTTCTGTTGTTACGCATATAGCCTAAATATATTACCATAATATCCACCATAAACTGGGCAGGCCTTAATTAGGAAATATACAATGAAACAGAATACAAAGAGCTGCCTAACTTGATTTCATGCATTAACTTTAGAGGGAATTTTTTTATGTAAGCTCAAATAGTTTTTCTATTATATGAAAAGGGAATAATTTTCTCAGTTGTAAAAAATATGAAGTGCTAAACCAAACTTTCTTGAAAATGATAAATACCCTTTTCCTGACACCACAGAAAGCAATGGGATGTCTGAAAACCTGCATGGTCATTTTGTAATTCAATTTTTAGGTCAGATCATATGGTCCTTAAAAACAGATAAACACAAAAAGCTTCAAAACATGATTGTAATTCACACTAAACAACAGTAATTAATGTGCACAAAATCTGACACAAAATCACTCATATGATATCTTCTTGGTAATTAATGTCTTTACACACAGCAACATTGATATGGATCACACAATTGTCATGCATTATCGAAGCAGAAAGCGAATCTTGGTGGTTGTTGCAAAGAAAGTACTTACTCGTTTGACCTATTCATGGCAAGATGGAAAGAAAATTTGTAAAGTTTATATGCATATAAAAGACAGCAAAAATCAATGCACCATACCATTCAAAGATCAATATACCGGTAAACACAATACATTGAAACCTTATTGCTTCAGTTTATTCTAGTCACTGTTTACTACGGAACAATCTCTGAGGGATTAATCAGTTTTCAGTGTATTTTTTCTTTCTTCATTTTTGCACAGCAGTGACATAATCCACACCAGCAAAAATTCCAAAAATGTCTTGCTGCATAGTGCAATGTGCCTCTAAGATACCTGTAGTATTCATTCTAAGAAATATCTAATTTATTTGTCCTTAATATTTATAATACTGCAGATATCTGCACTTAATTACCACATTTCATTCTTTATCAATAATTCTATGAACATGAATTAAGATAATCAAAAACCTAAAACACACATGTACATCTTTCTGATCCTATAATGAAACACACATAAAAAAAATGGCAATTTCATGAATTCATCAACCTTTGCATTTTCATTCAATTGCTTCTCACACAATATATCTGATACCCTAATTTATTTAAAAGTATACCAGGGTATTACACAGAATTTGGTATTTACTACTTGTCTGAATGTATTGATACTGTTGTAAGGTCATTCAATCCCTCTTTCCTGCTCTTAGAAATGTGTTTACTGTTTTTTTCCTTTGGTATGGACAACAAAAAGCATTCCATAATATAGAATTACATCTATACATTAGTCAAAACTAACTGTGACTCACAAAAGACGTACTGTACATTATTTCAAACATTCATTTCTTGTTCTGTGATGATTAGTCACAACGAGATACATGAAAGAGCACCCCCTAAAACTTACAAAGAAACCGAGGAGATGCATCTGTTTGATATAGTGCACCTTTATAACAAGCATCACTGATAACCCCCCTTCTTGCCCCTTGTCTGGTCCCCGCTTGTGAACTGGTATCTAGACAATGACCTTTCGGTCCAATCAGATTCCGAGCATGAATCTTGGATCTCACTGAGATGTACATAGGTCAGCCCCATTATCTCTCAGAAATTAATTGTTCCACATCAGGGTTGATATTTTCAAGAGGGGATTGCCTGTTTTCGAGATATTCCAATCAAGATTTGATGGCTGCTGATGTTCTTGTTGGCAAATTGAAAGTCTTTTTTTTTTTTATTTTGCAGCAGTTCGTATTGTATTTCAAGAATGTTGATTTTAATGTACTTTTGAACAAAATAAAAAGACAATCATGAAAAATGTTAAAAGCTGATAAAAATACCAAAAATGCTTTATGTTAAAGGTGAACTTCATTGTAATTAAGAATTCAAGCAAACAGTGAAAGAAGAAGAATAACAAAACAAAGGTTCATAAAAGTTCAGGGCTGTCCATGAGATATTTCCAGAGGGAACTGAAAGTTTAAGCCAGAGTGAACAAAGCAATTGAGCCTATATCCAGAGTCCCATGTATACTCTTACAAGAGGGAATCATTTTGGTATACAAACACAACTCAATTGGAATAATGCCGAAAAATGCTAAATAGACATCCCAGTGAAAATTACAATTGCAAAACATGATAGGGCTTTCAGAGAAGGTTGACACCTCTGGTTAGTTGAGGCTGGTATTCAGTATTGACAACTGTTAACAGCTAGAGGATCCTTTGATTATAGCTCAGGAATGTTTTCAAGAAATCCTTGTGTTTCAATGATCTCTGATTATACAATGAGGATGGAATAAAATCTTATATACTTTAAACTTTATTTTACGACTTGGTCTATTGCAATACATAAATATGATTTCAATTCCATAAAATAAAATTTTCTGCAGCATTCAAATATTTTCCATCTCTATCTAAATCTGCTTCTGTAAAAATTATGGGTTTTTTTTTCAAAAAGGAAAATTGAAACACAATTCAAACAAACCATTGAATTTTGTTATTAATATTATCAGACTCGACTGTTCTATAAATATCAAGTTTCGGATAATCAAGCACACATCAGCATAGTGCTTGGAGCAGGGATTATTTCAAGAGCCATCCTGGAAAACTAACAGTGCATTCTTCCAACTTTCTTTCAAGAGAAGAATAAATACATGATAGTATCATATGATTCATTCTGATTAAACACAGAAAAATGCCCATTATCTCGTTATGAAAATCTGTTTTATTGCTTTCAAATCTGCCATTACCTTCCCAAGTCCCTGACTATTAGCTTTATGAGAGACAGCGGTACACAGAATATAGGAACACATTAGAAATCCACTTTATGATTGTGCAAGTCTTAATATCATATAGGATATATGGTGAAGATATTAGCACCCTACGTACAATTCCAGTCACGTTTTGCGCTATTATCACTGAGTGTTTATTTTTAACCCCCATCTGACGCAAATATATGTATATGTACTTCTTTACTTCAGCGAGCAAAAAAATATTAATCTCTCTGTGAAAAAAGAAAACAATCTAAAACATTTCATCTCTTGTTATCATCAAAGAAAGTGTTGCTGATAAAAATGTCTTGTTCAATTTACAGAAGATATAAATAAATGTAGTAAGGTGTCTTCTGGGGATTTAAGTTAAACTGTAAAACACAAAAACATTCAATGATATCGATGGTAGAAAAATATTAAAATTTAGTTCAGTAAAAATTGTTATCTTCACATATGGTGGTCTTTTTAAAGTGTTCAAATAAATTTGGAGAGAGTCTGCAAAAGAGAGAGAGAGAGAGAGAGAGAGAGAGAGAGAGAGAGAGAGAAAGAGAGAGAGATAGAGAGAAATCATGATGTCATCTCTGAATGCATGCTTTCATCTGCAACTTTTGTGGTCCCGACATTTCAGTGCAAGTCCCCGACAAAGCCTGCCAATTATTAGTTTTCTCTCCGATACAGACAGAAAAATATGATTCTTAAATCAGTAATCATCGCAGTGGAACCAGAATCATTCATCTTACCCTCAAAGATATGTCAAAACATGGCTGAGTCATTCAGAAGCATGCTCTTTTGCAATGCAAAAACCATATTTCTGTTGTTGCTTTTTTAATATTTAAGCATGTGTTTTGCAACTGTAAAAAGTGAATCTGTTCTGAGATATTGCAACTGTAACAGATCCAAGCATTGAGAAATGATTTAAGATCATTTAAAAATTCAGTGAAAAATTTTATCTTCCCAGTGCTCATCTTTATAGCCTGCTGCTGCTGCACCTGGCATTTCAAAGATTCTTTATGTTCTTTAAAAACATGAGAGAGAGAGAGAGAGAGAGGAGAGAGAGAGAGAGATTTTGCTCATCAAAGTCATAAATCTGCTTTGGTATGAAAAAAAAAACCTCCAAAATTAATATAAAATTTTCCCTTAATATGTTATCAGTAAGTTTGGAAAAGTATATTCCTAAATGAAAAATTGCTATATCAATTAATTTCCATGAATCAATGAAAAATGTTTAACCTACATACAAATCAAGCTGTGAACATTCTGTGAGGAAGTAGAACTCAGATAGAGGAGAACCTAGATAGCAGTAGGTGCCTCCAATAGGTGGGACAACATTGATGAGATAGAAACCCAATTTACTTATCTTTGACTTAGTTTTTAAGTTGAATTTAGGTCAGAGTCAACAACAATCTCAATTCAGAGACATGAAAATACTCGTATGCTCAAATTCCTATAATGTGTTTGGTTTTCAAATGTCGATCAAGGATTATTGCCAATTAAAGGCTAGACTCAAAAGCCATAATATTTTGGGGGAACTATATTTAATCTTAAAAAATAAAAGACAAACACCCCAAAAAACTCTCCACTTAATTAGTTCACTTTCATCTTATCCTAGAACTAACCAATGCTACGGCCTGGGTGTTCAGGTTCACAATGTCTGGGTAACCAAATGTTTATACACCAACTTGAGAACACCATGAAACCCCATGGAAATTTGTTTCCATGTCTTCAGGCCAGACAGACACACAAATGGGTTAATGAGCAAAAATACTGTACTGATTAGCAAAGAGTGTTTCCCTTAGCCATCTGTGGTTGGTATTCACAGCGTGAGCTATGAAATCTGGAGAATTCGGAATGATGGACATACATGACAGGATTTAGAGTCGTGAACTGGAACTAAAAACAGATAATGCTTACTTTAGAGCATCTCTCAATGAATGCATGCAAAAATTACTTTAACATTCAAAACCATGGAAACTGCTGCCATATCTACATAGGAGACCATTGGTCCAGATCCTTTCCCTTTCGTAATTTATAAATCTAGCTGATTAAATTTGAAAACAGACTTGTAGGAAATTGAGGCAAAAGTATTCTAAAATCTGAGCTTTAATAAAAAAGAAGAACTGTCCAAAAAACTTACCAGCTAATTAAGAATGTCCAACATGAATGAGAATACCATTGATGTCACAGGCTAATGTATATACAAGTGACAATAGAATTTGTACACAGAAATCTATTCTACAGATAATGATGGAGATTGTAAAGGCTTAATATTCACAGTGGAATCATAAAAACCAATGCCAGAGTCCCCAAATGGGACTTGTGTGCCACATCATATTGCCAAGGAAACGTTCTCTGTACAACATTTTGTTCATTATAAAACTTTAGGTCATGAAAAGATGACCCATGGTTTTGCAGGGAGCCAAGGTAAAAAACCTCCCTCCACATCCTCTGTGCAAATTATCAGGTCAAGTGAACAGCAATCAACTTTTTGCTTGTAGGCTTTATACTTTAAAGCTGCAACATTATGGAAATATTCCAGGCAATTTGCATATAGTTTCATGTGTTTACAAAGACCTTAAGGCCTAGTTTTGAATATTGAATAATAGGAATAAAAGTCTTTAATATCAATTGATTCCTTATCTTAAATAGTTGCTTACAAGATAATGAATGTTCAGAATGAAATTATGTATTCTAATGAAATTCATTTTGTACTACTTGGAAATGTCCCCCCTCCTCATCTTTATCATAATTATTGGGCTCAAAAGCACTATTTAACAAAACCTAGCCAAAAGACCATGCAAGTCAGATGAGAATACTTATTGATTTCAATCTCGCTCCAATTTTCCAATTTTAGAAACTGAATCTTTTAATAAACTCTTTGAGAGCAACTCTTTTTACCCTTTCCAGTAGCAAACAACTTTTTTGCAGAAGTTTGAATTCTTGTTAATAAACTTTCGTTCCATCTGTGCACCTTTCACACTAGCGGTTAACCACAGAAGAATCGAGCCAACATACTTTTTTATCATTATGTAACACTTCAGCATCCGTCACGATAAGCCCTCCGAACGAGACCCCATAGTAAATCACGGGGACGTGCATAAGGCAGGGATATTTATATACCTTCAGGTGATAACACTTGGAATCAAACTCTGCGTCTGAGTCAATGGGTCAAGGAAGAGGTGGCGTTCGATGGGAAATCTTGAAAAGACTCCTAATTTACGATGAGAAATGATTACACCACCAACATGCATGGCAGCAAATAACAGCGAAAGGAAAGAAACTCTAGACTAGATCATCGAATTATCTTGCTCCTCTTTCCATATTTTAGCCCTTTTTTTTATTAAGATAAAAGTACATCAAGATTAAGGGATTTAAGGGTTTCTGCTCACACACACAGGAAGTGCAGGGTATAAGTGATAAGGTATCTAAAATAAAACTTAGCACATGAATGCAGATGAATAATTCAAAACTATAACACAATTTTTTTTTTTGGTGAGATATTACTTGGAATGACACGTAAATCACCCATGTAGCTGTAAAGAAGATGCTAGCGCTTCTGGTAGTGATATCAATTAAGTCAGGGCGTGGGTCAGAAAGCTCCTGTGTAAACTGTCAAGTAAAAGTTTGAAACCCCTCACTTCTCATGTCAGAAAGTCAGAGAACGTGAAGAGAATAGATTACTATCAAAACAGGTATTTTATTGCAGTGAGTCTCTCTCTCAGTGTTGTTGTTTCCATATCTCCTCTTGTGCAGGTGTGGTCTTCAAGTTAAATCAAACAATATAAGATGGAAGATTAGAGGGAAGAAAAAACAAGACTTTATACCTTCCACACATCCAGGGTGTCAGACTGTGATGGAAGATCTCTAGAGGGTTCCTGGGAATCTCCACAAAAATTGCACAACATCCAATGGCAGTTATGTATTACATTCAATAATACTCTCAAACACCCTCACTTTTATAACTCCTTAATACTCAAATTAAAGTCTCACAAAAACCTAAACAAAACACAGTGCTCCCCCTTTACAAGCAAAGGAAGAAATTCTAGTGATTTGCAGGTGTGCTGAAGGCTACTATAAGATGTTAAAAGAGGGGGGGGGGGACAATTAGCCTTTATCAAGTCACACCTACACATGAAGTGTTGTGTTTATGTTGTCTGCAAAGATGCAAAGCTGCTGGCAGATGGGGGATAGGAAAATAAACAAATCATCTATTAATTATGTAACATGGGCTGCCTGGGTTAATTGGCTTAAGTGTTTCTTTGTTTGTTTAGTGCATAATTCTGATAGGATCCAGGAAAACATTCCTAGCTAGTAGCTAGAATGAGGCGAGGTGTACGCAATGTTTGGAAATGCAATTTCAGTATAGAGTACAGTCCTCTCCAGAAAATTGGACTTGAAGCACCATCATATGAATTGTTGCTAAGAGAAATTGAAAGAAGCCAACAGAGTGAAGAGGCTTGCTAATTTGCCTCCTCCTTATTGCAATGAAACCCTTCACAAAACCTGTCAAATAAGAGCAGATTCCAAACTTCTTGAGTTATTAGCTATAGTCATGCCAGGCGGCATCTTCTCTGTGAACTATTATAATTGATAGCCTGGTACAATAGCTATGCATATAGCAACACCAATCTGCAGCATCAAAGAAACCCAAGGAGAGAGAGAAGAGAGAGAGAGAGAGAGAAAGCCAGATTATAATACATTGCCTGTCTAATCTTTGCAATCAAATCTAAAGATTCCTTGCATTAATTCAATTAAGTTGCAGCTACCTCTTGTAGTTAACACAGCAATGCACAAGTGTTTTTGAACCCTATTTTTCTTGCCAATTGGGGCACTTGATAATACAGAAACACATTGCTGTATCTCCCTAGTGGTATGCACTAACTCCTATGACCTTATAACAGAAAGGCCATGCAACTTTTGAGGATAAATATTGAATTTTTCAAGCCATTAATGCCTCAAAGGATATTTGATTGACAAAGGCATCTTAAGACTACACTATCCCTGTAAACTTGTACTAATATATACACTGTATATTACAGTAGCAATTACCACTTTTCAATATAAATGTTAAAATATTAAATGAAGTTACATGAATGAACATCAAATATTTGGTAATTGAAGATTCTACAATTGTTAAAACTAATAGAGAATTAAGTAAAGACTAGTTTCAAATTAATAATTCAGAAGCCTGCAACAAAAAAGCAACAATCATACACCATCAATTCACCATCCCCATCCCTCAGAAGTCCCGATTCTGCTATATAACTGTACGCTCTACTAAACTCTTATGCTCCCCCTGGAAATAGCCGAGTACAAATATCATTTAGCTATGTCAATATTTTGTCTCTGAGTAATCAAACAGTTTTGGCCTGGGTCAAAAGTAGGGGACTGATGGAGGATGAGAAATCAATAAAAACTGATCAGAATGACCACAGATCTACATCCCAGTCAAGCCATTCATCATGTAAATCTACCCCATTTGGGAGACCAATTGGAAAATTGTCAGAATTAATGGCCGAGGAGAAAGGATCATCAATGCTAAGACCAGTTGGAGGCAATAAATGCATTAAATTGTACGTAGGTACATACATCTTAGTAAGTTTTAATGAGAATCGGTAGTTTTTCTGCAATTTCCTCTAGAGGTTTGCTATTCATCATTAATGATTAAAGTGAAAGCAAAACAGATCTCCAAATCAGAGTTTACTATCAAACTACCTAATGAATTTTGCAAGACTGATAATAAATTTGTTTAAATAAACGTAAAGTTAATTCCGTAATGATGGATGCAAGAAAATTTCCAATTCCTTAACAATTTTTTGCCTGGATGAATGTAATTTCATGGTGGTTACATCTCCAAGTTACTTTAACCAATCAAAATTCAATGTTAGATAGGAGTTTCAATCTCGCTTAGTACCACTGAAGTTATTGGTTATTAATGATAAAATAATCTACAGAAAAAAGCAAATATATCTGGAATCCTCATCAAACCGAAGTCATGGTTGAATGATACCCCCCTAATCATTATCTTGCACAGGACAGGAACCCCAACTAAAATCTACGCAGCCCAGCTTATAGCAAAGGATCACGTTTTCTATTTTGGAAGTGGATTCAATTTTCTAAAATATGTTTAATGTAATCTAACATCTATGCCAGGTGCTTAATTTTATATCAAATGCATTTTTTTTCCAAAGAGTAACATTAGCCTATTTTCTTCATTTATAATTCAGTGTAATGAGAATTTGCTCTGTTGAATTTTATTCTTTGGACCACCATAAAATGAGTGTATTTGTTTTTTCAATTACTAAGCAAAACAATTTTTCAAGGCAAAATCTTTCACATGCTATGAAAGAAATGTCAAATATGTTTTTAAGATGATTGAAACGAATGAATAAAAAGAAAGCATGCTGCTGAAAGAAAACGATACAAAACCTCCAGCTCTGTTAGGTATTTGTCTCTTATTAATGTCTTAAGCAATAAACATTTCAAAATTACCATAATAGCTGTGCCTTTATATTGATATTATCACTAGAACTCAAAACTCATATTTTAAACATGTATGATATGAATTTTTTCAATGTTAAACACTCCAGAATAAATTCAGTATTGACTGATGTATGGGTAATTTGGACAAATGTATACAATAAGCATTCCATTCCCCCCTCCCCAACTCCCAACTTAACCCTCCCCCCCCCAACCTCCTTGCCAACACCATTTTGAAAACCTAGTATTTTTACCCAACACCCTAAACAAAATATTCCGTCACCAAATGCCACTGTGAATTCGATAACTTGCCTTGTTATTATTGTTATAAGCAGATGTGAAACTGGGTAATAGACTTCAGACTTCCATTCCACGGGACCATTGTCATACAGAGACTTACAGCGGGAAGGAGAACTCGGACTCTCCACTTTGGCATCCATCTTTAAATCAGTCAACAACAAAAAAAAAAATTCAAGACACAATTTTCGCGTTAATAAATGTCACACATAAAAATTCTTGGTATGATCAGCTGCCTGTAAAACCACAAATATTTAGGCCGGGTATCCCAAAAACGTTTCACCAATAGCACACTTGAGGAGTCAGAGAATCCATAGTGAAAAATATTCCACAGTGAAGGAAGCGTAAACAAAATATTTTCTCTCAGATGATATCCTTCCAACACCGGACTTTATGATGTAATTGCAAAACTCACAGCCGATGAAAACTTCTCAAGAGAAGCAAGGTTAAAAAAAATATGCAGTATCTTCGCACTTTCGGGAATGTTCGTAATGCTTTTGCTATTTCACCTCTCCCTGGGTGATGGTCAATGCAGTTGAAACCTAAACATCATTAAAGCATTTCAAGGACCGCTGCCAAAAAAACTTGAAACTTCTAGAGCAAAGGTTCAAACTGCTAAGGAAGGGAGGGGAAAAAAAATCCTGGTGCCAACAACTTGTTTGATAGGTTGAAAGATCTTCAGTTATTGGAGGTAATATTGAGGGGAATATCGTGTGGCGATTACTGGTTACGAGCTACTCACTCCTCTATGTTAACCATCAAGGCGAGTGTTCCTATCAGTAGTTTTTGATATCAAATATGAACCCACCTTCAAAAAAAATTTAATCTGGCAAAACTGAACAAATGCTAGCTAAGAAGCCCATTTCAAAAAGATTAAAATGCTCAATAATCGAAAAGCCATTCTCTACATTTCTTTTTAATGATATCAAGAAAATATTTCTTTAAAAAAATCAAGAAAATTTGTCTTTAAAAAATTAAGTACAAGTTAAAAATGGGGGGGGGGGGGGGGACTTTTTTCCCCAAAAAATCCTAAAGAAAACACCCCAAAAGACAACTGTTTTCGAAATGGATGCAAGATATGCAACTGATCAGTTCTTGAGATTAAAGAAATGAGTTTGATATCTAGAAGAGGTATCTGAAATGCCTTTAATCCCCCAGAACTTAAGATGATTGTTGCATGCATTAGCTTGCATTTAAAGCAGCAGGACTTCTGCTGTTTTTTTCTTGGCACCCTCCTTCACAGTATCAATTATATAGTGTTCATTTACTCAAATCTTCTTCAGCATCTCTATATTCTTTGTTTAGCTGGTTTTAATATCTTAATTTCAATGTTTCCTTTTCCCCTTTCCTCTCTCTCCTTATATATTAGATATTTCGGATAAGATTCCTGGCCTGGATTTTAATTTACTGGAAAAGAACAGCTGTTCCTCTAAAACAAAACTGTAACTATCAACCAATAAACAGCAGAGTTATCTACTTTTTCTCAAAATGAAATCAGAGAAACCCTTGAACACACACTCCACACACATACACACACATTTTGAAATAGACTCAGAAAAAAATAAAAGCCAGTCCAAAAAATGACCTTGAAACTAGCGCACACTCTGAGACGAAATAAAACATCAGACTGATAATTTACACATAAATTCAAAGCTCTCTACAACTAGCTACTGAGAGAATCATTTAAAAAATTCAAATCTCCGGGCTTGATTAGGAAGGCCAACATAAAACTTAATGATCACGAATACCATTCATCTTACGATAAAAAAAATTTGAGAAAAAAAATATCAATGATGTGCGATAAGGACTTAAAGGATGCTACAATCTGATGTTTGCATCCGAAACAGCCTGTATGATCAGAAATTGACTGAGCTAAGGGTCTTATCAGTGAACTCAGGAAAAGATTCTTGGTGCAGATTATGCTTCTATACTCCCGGTGTATGTGTTAAAACATGTTTCAGAGGGGCAGGTTAAAACAAGGTACACCCTCTGCCTCTCTGCGGGGACAGATAAAGGCCGAGGGTCATCATAGGTCAACAAAGGTCACTAGCAATGTATGCACTTCTTCAACTTTATATAGAGAACATGTTAGCAATTTGGTTAGGCAAGAGAGGCAACTCCAGTTAAAATCTCATAAAACCACCTGTGATTGCCCCCCCCCCCCCAAAAAAAAAAACCCTGAGATGTACAGCAGTATAGAGTACACACCATCTAGTTCTTCTAATCAAAGAAAAATACAATTAAAGTTTTAAATCTTAAATTAAAAGTATAAGTCTTGTTTTCACACTTCAACCTTATAATGTATACAGATAACTAACAGGTAATGAATCTTTGTTTTTTTTTTCCAAATTACTTTTAACACTTTATGTATATATGATTTTTTTCTCCTTTGAAGCTGTCACTCAAAACATCATAAAAACTGTCTCTTCAAACTTGTAAGAACATAAATTGGTACCCATTTCATAATCTCATGCAATGAAAAGCTTAATCTCTTAGACATTAATTCTTATCTGGTTCAAACCACAGCAATAAATACAAACTGCAAAAAATTGCATGAAATTCTCTGCCACTGCAAATCTCTACAGTAAATAAATTCACATATATTAAAGACACATGACATGCAGGCTAAGTAACAGTCCTGGGACTTACGTTTGTGCTGAGTTGCGTGGTCAGTGTCACCACTTTTTCCTGTGCCGACTCCAGTTCGCGTCGTAGCTTACGAATCTTTACAAGGAAAAAATGAAGAAAAAAAAAATTAAAGATGAAAAATAGTCTTGAATCAAACAAACATCAAACTCGGCTGGAGGAAAAACACACACACACACACACATAAATCTTGTCTGCAACAATTTCTATTTAATTTTCCTCTCTTATCTTGCACAAAGCTAGATATCTCCAGTCGGATTTTTTTCTTTCTTTCTTCTTTCTTTTTTCAGATTCTTGTCTTTTTGAAAAACTAGCCGTCTTGAAAACTTATTTAAGCTCAAGCCAAGAGGGCTATAACTGTTAATTTTGCAAAGTGGGGAGAGAGAAACTCAAGCCTACCAAACAACATGTAACGTTTCTTCTTCGGTTGATAAGAGAAATATTTTCAATACATATTTCTCTCTTCCATTTTTTTTTTTACCCCCTTTTCTAAAATTATAGCTGACAGAATTGAAGAATCTTCTGCTTTCTGATCGACACTGGCTGTTGGCCAAAGTCAACTGTTTGCTTCTGAGTTTATTGAAAGTTTTGTATCTGATTCATCGTCATTAAGATTTTATATTGCATCAAAACATGCATTGCAACAGAGCATTTCGTTTTGAAAAAAAATAGATAAAC
This sequence comes from Magallana gigas, assembly GCF_902806645.1. Lineage (NCBI taxonomy): Eukaryota > Metazoa > Mollusca > Bivalvia > Ostreida > Ostreidae > Magallana > Magallana gigas. Next base: position 30,186,284 of record NC_047563.1, on the reverse strand, counting down.
TTTAATTCCAGGAATCCTAGTGCAAAGATGAGCTGGATAGTATATTAATCATAAACTGACAATTTAAGTGGTTGCAACTTGCCAAGATTCTTATCTAGAAAAAATTACATTATCTAAAGGAAAAAACATTTTTAAAAAGGTGTCAAATTTTGCACTTTGGGTAATTAATTTCGAGTTACCTTTCCCTATCCCTCTTTCAATGCCACAATTAAGTATTATTTTGTAATACTTCGCTAAAGTTTATTACGTAAATGTTACAAATATTAAAATAATTAACATTTCAGTTTACAAAAATTCTAATTCCCCGATTGAGCATCAAATCTAAAGAGGAAAACATCTTGGTAAAGATTCCTACAATATAAATCCTCCAACATCTGTGAAAAATTTTAACAAAAAAATGTAATTCAGTAATAATGAGAGCCACTAAGACTTTCAAATGAATATCTTTCTGCTGCTAGAAAACAAAACAGCTCAGTGGCAGAGGGTGAGAATAAACCACACAGAAGCTGCCGATTTATTTCACATAACTCACCTCATGCTGATGTTTGTCTTCAGCCTACAATGTAAAAACAGATCAGGATGAGAAGAGAGAAGAAAAATGATATAGATATAATTAATATCATACTTTTTTTATAACCACCTGTTTGCTCTCAAGTGGCTTACATTATACTTGTGCCAAACTTTTTCTAGATTGCTGCCAAGATGTTTCTGACCAAACATTCATCCCCTTTTTTTTATTATTCATAACTAAAACTGTTATAATATTTAGACAGTGACTTAAATACAATTTTCTTGTTAACATTATTATAGTATTCTTACCATTTACCTCATTGCTGTATATTGATAAATTAAGCTTAAGAATTTATTCAAAAGTAGACATAAAATTTCAAAGTTTCTTTTGCAATGTTTTGGGATTTTACTTTTCTTTGTTCAACAATTTCGTTCATCTTACCGAGGAATACACAGAAGAGCTGCAGGATGCCAGAGATAGATTGGAGCCATGAACTGAAATAAAGAAATTAAATATTTTTGAAAAATCATTGCAAGAGAGACAACTCCAAATGTATTAAATAACTGATAAACACTTTTAAATTTAGAGTTATTTCCCTTCCATTAATAAATTTGTATATTGGCAACTCCAAGAAGAATTGCATGCAAATGGATGTCAGTTCATGAAAAATGACCGTTATTTGATGTTCAAATGTAAAAAATCTGCAAAATAATTTAGACACTGGAGAATCTGCCATGAAGGGACATGAAACGGATGCTGCAGCAAAGTTGGGAATGAATGATGCAGCTCAACTCGAACATGATCAATGGAGATCTAAAGACGATAGATTAATCGATGAAAGAGGGGGGAGTATGGGGGAGGGATGATGACCTCAGCAGAGAGGTCAGACGGGGTCAAGATGATGGGAGGGAAAGTGTGAAAGGAAAACTTTGGAGCATTCATTATGGTTACTACTGCTAGGAGCAGACAATATTAGAGTATCCTGAACAAGCACAAACTTTCTTTTCTAAATCTCTTTTCTCATGCAATATTATGACACTTTTTGTTGTAATCTTTTTTTCTTTGTAGCAACATGCAAAGATCATCATTTGATTTTTTTTTCAAAGCCAGTAACTAAGAGGTATCAAATAAAAAAAAAAAGATGGAACTTCATGCAAATATCTAAAACTGTGTTAAATTCATGACATCCAAAATACATGCAAAACTTCAGTAAAGATTAGCATTTTGCTCCATGGAATGAAAAGAGCAAACTTAAAAACAATTTCATTCATCTTGAGAAGACACTCAAGTTGCAAGTCAAAGGAAGACGGAGTTGCCATGATTCTTTCAAATAGTCATTTTTTTTTCTAACTATCTCAAGACAGAGAAAATTTGGATTGACTCACTACTTCCATCCTCATCCTTGTTGATCTTGGAGAGGGCCAGGCTACTGTAGGGGGGTAGGCTGGACTGAGTGTTGGACCGGACCATGTTCTGATTCAGGGTCGCTGGGTTGGCGTATCCCCCACCACTGCTCATGGATGACCCACCACCACCAAAAGCAGTCATAGGATATGTGAAGCGAGAGGAATGCGAACTATTGCTAGGGGTGGGGGAGGAAGGGGGTGGGGGGCTTGGAAGCTGGGAGAACGAGTTGGTGCGGGTCAGATTTTCCCCAATGTGTTGATTGGAAGCGTAGATGGAGTCTGATTGGGTGGACTTCAGACTATTTGACCGGGTCAGGCCCACATTGTTCATTCCGTGGGCGAGTATACGAGCACTGGCATCACTCAGTGCTCGAGCCTGCTGAATCTGGGCCTGAATACTGGAAGCATGAGAGGATATGGAGTCCATGCTTTCAGTGTCTGACATATGCATAGGGATGTTTCCATTAGTGTTCTTAAGCCAGACACCCTGACCTGAACCCGAATTACGAGGACTTCCATATTCCATGGCAACGTAGTGTGCTGGCACACCGTTTTGTGGCATGTTGGGAAGAGACTGGGAATACATGTTAGGTCTCCCCATTTCATTTTTCCCATAAGTAGCATGGGGATTGGAAATAATAGTATTATTGCACAGAGGGGTCCCCTCGCCCTGCGAGGGGGTTCGAGTAAGACTAGCCTTGCTGCCACTCTTTTTTTGAGTATTCCTACCCAGAGTATTGGACTTATAAAGTTCCTCGGGGGGAGAAATATTGTTACCATTTGTCTTTGCACCATTAATCCCTTTTTTCTTCCTCTCTAGCGTGGCACTAGTGAACAGATCCTCGGCCCTCTGTGGTGTCGTTCGCAGTGATGCGGCACTTCCTGGACGTGGAATCCCAGACGGAGTGCACTCCCCTGGCTTCATGCCGTTGTTTTCATTCATCACACCGTGCTTGGCCAGACGACTGCCGACAGTGGAGCTCTTGGAGCACGACGATCCTCCTGATCCGTTGCTCTTGTTGCTACCCGCTGAACTAGTGCTGGTGTTGCTGAGAGGACGGCGATATCCAAACCCGCCCTGACCCCCGCCACTTTGTTGCTGCACCCGCCTCATGCTGGCCTCCATTAAATGCGACTGCTCTGTGTTAGTCTCCGAGTCCTTCTTATTGGACAGACTGTTATTGGAAGAGTACACGCCCGATTTATTAGGATCGACGTAATCTGCACTGTGAGTCCGGTAATGGTTAATGTCCGGTTGACTTGTGTTGGACAGTTTTCTCATTTGTCCCTGCACTGGCGGGGACTGGCCCCAATGCTGCATGGGTGAAGCATGGGTGTAGCCATTAAACAAATATGCATAATCAGCAGGGTCACTACTCAATAAACGGTTTGTCTGGGGTAGCGGGTATTTCCTCCACCCAGACATGGGACTAGCATCACTACTATAGTCCGCTCCCATAAAAGCGCTTGTTCCGAGGTTGGGGACTCGTTTGCCGTGCATGTGACCGGGGTAGCCATTCGGAATTCCCTGGGCGTTTGGTGTCCGCTTGAGGCTGTTGTATGGGTTGTTCTGATCGCTTCCTCCAGTCAAGTTTCCATCGTCTGTGCTAATTTCGTTAATTGTATCACTGATGTCACCGCTGCTAATGGAGCTGCTGTCATCAAAACTGCAAAAAAGAGAAATATGATCCTAAATTAATATTGCCATTTTACTCCATATGAATCATTGTAAAGAGTTCCAATGTGTGAAGTTTTCTACCTCAAACTCTTATGGTATTTTATCTAAACTAATTTTAGTGCTCCTCAATACAGCAACTAGATTTAAATCTAGGAGGAAGAATACAATAATGGTTCTTCCAAAAGTGATGGGAAAGAAGAAATCTGCAAGATTTTGCAGGTTTTTTGATAAATAGCAATTTTAATGAGTTTTATTTTCAATTACAAATGAATCATTAAAAGTCACAGTTGGAAAATCCAGAATTCAACTTTGTAGCCCACTGAACAAAGCAATTTCTAATGGTGTTTTCTAATTAAAGTATTATAGTGAGCTATTATGAGTCACTTACACAATGTGCAGGGGTCTAAAAATAAATTTCTTGAATGTGCAGTTCTATTAACTGTAGAAAAAAATACATCAACTGCACAATTAAAATTACTGGTGGGAAGGTGATTGAGTTTATCGGATTTGGCGACACAATATTTGTTTTAAAAAAGAAACCACTTATTGTGAACGAAACCATTCACCTTATATGCCCACGATCTTAGAATAAAAAGTGTGGAATTTCTTTTTATGGATCCAGACTAAAAGGTATTAACCAGAAGCACCTAAATACCACGCATCCTTTTTTTTTTTGGTCTTCATTAATAGGATCAAAAACAGATAAAACCTTTATACATAATATCTATCATACTTATGCCAAGACAAGCCTCTAAAAATTAATTTCCTGTATCTGTCGACAGGGAGGGAATATTTTTCTGCATTTATGTTCTTATGTCATTAACTCTCCTTATGCCATTAACACAATTTCGCTATGCCATTTAGTGGTACCGAAATTGACTGCAGTTCAAATAAAAATAAAGGTTTTTACAGGTATTTAAATCTGAAAATAACCATAATCATGCACTATAAAAAAAAAATTAATTTTTTTTAAAATTTACTTAAAATATTTATTAAACGCTATAATGCATACCCCATTGATGAAGCAGAGAAGTTGACATGGGACATTTCCTATAATGTCAACGCAACTTCAGCCAAAGTAGCCAGCCGAAAAAAAAAAAAAAAAATTCAACCTTGGGGCCCAGTTACAGCTATCTGAGTACACCATATCTAATCTTCTAATTCCCAAAGTAAATCCGCAGCCATAATTCACCACCGAATCCCGAATTTTCACACCTGGGGTGCTGGACCATCTTAAGCCTTGACCATATTTGATACACTAGCTATTACATTGTTGACACCAGAAAATTGGGCGATTATTGAAAAATTCTAAGGCTTATAATGTCAAAGCTTCCGACTCGGAAGGCGATAAGATAACAACAATACTGTATCGCATATACTGATCTTGCATTGCACTCAAGAAGGTGACCCAAAATATCTGACTACTTTGTACTGTTCATAAATACTCAGACACCGGCAAAGAGGACTAAACCAATTCTCCAATGTACCGTGACATAAAACTTCCCAATTCTTGTCACCAGGCATTCAAATCCATTCACATCTGATTAGTTCTGTCAAAATAAAAGGATGTCTAGGAGATGGCCCAGGGAAGAGAGAGAGAGAGAAGTTTTAAGGGATAATTGCTCTCATCAAATTCTCCTTTTCTCAATTGTTATTTCAAACCGATTAAATTTGAGATTTGAATTTTTTTTAAAGTGCTTGCCTTTGCCCTATATCTGTAGACACTTGAGGTGTGAAATTCATTGGTTTATCTAAGTCTGATCTGTATTCACATTCAATACACATTCTCTCAAAAGAGCCTATTGGTCTATTTTGCTAATGTTAAAGAAGATGTATGAACAGAAAGACTCATTCACAAAACCTAGCTTCTGCATGAAAAATTCTTAACAGTAGATGAACAAGATTTACGATGGCAAATTAAGGGTGCTTGAACTTTGTACATCTTTTTTTGAATGAACATTTTTCAATGAAATGAAATTGCTTCCTCAGGCAAAAGAAGTCATTGACAAAAACCATCCCTGTAATGAACACTCATGCTTTTTTATTTGAAAAATTCACACACATTTTAATCTCCACAAATTGCTTCTTGATGCGAAAGATGTCAAACGCACTTCATAAATCAACTAATTTTTATAAAATTTATTTACAGTTTTTGAACAATCTGCCAATATCATCACCTGGTACCTGTCCAAATATTGATCAGGACAGGGATTTTAAGTCTGAATGCACTCACGGTGCTGGAGCATGCAATACTAACTACTATTGTATAATGTACCAGATTCATTAGTTTCTGTGTCAGCATCTGTGTAATTATAGCAGCACCGAGTCGCCTGAGAGAGAGAGAGCAGCAGATCGATACAGTCCGATCAAGTAGGAGGCTGAGTCATCGTTGAGCAACGTACAACGGAGACTCTTTATTGTAGAATGCTGTCAATTTTATGGTAAAAAACATGCATAATACATGTAAACTTAGTGACAGTTGGTCTGTTAATGTTTAAAGATAATTGTTTGAATGTGTTTCATGTTATGTTGGGGGGGGGGGGGGGAGGATGAGAGAGAGAAAAGAGAGACGAGAGATAGAGAGTTTCAAAATAATCATTGAAATCAGCATGCAGTAAAGAGCAAAAAAAAAAAAAAAAAAACCCACAAATATATTAAATATATGGCAAAAACACAAATTATTTATCCATGTCCTAATTTTCTTTAACAAAGTCTTTTAAAAACCCATGGAAAATTTTTGCTTATTAATTGACCAAGGTAATAAAGGCTACAGCTGTAAATTGATTTCTACATGTATCCCATATCTCAAAAACCAAAGATGAGAAAGCTGATGTTGTGAGAAAAAAATAGGAGTTTGGAATCAGATTTTCAAAGGATATGTGTTCAGTTGTGTAACTCATCATTTAATTATATTCCAAATTGCTCATTTCACTCTGCAATTTTGCATGCAATTAGAGACTTATTTTTTTTCTTCCAACAATGCCGTTTACGTAAGAGCCGTTTGGAGCATCTGCTACAACTGTGATGTCATTCAAATCTAAAGGCCCTGCAAGGATGTTTTTAAGGGAGGAAAAAAGGAAGTTCACAGCATCGAATCACAAAAGAGCTCTCAAAGGAACAGAATGCAAGATTACCACATATATACAGCACAGCCAATAGTCTGCACATTATGTAATCATGTAAGCGGTCCATCTAGTGTGGAACCGACTGACGACAAAACTCAAAACCTTTTGAGAAGTCTCCACAGTATAGAATTGAGAGGGACCGGCCCATAACCAGCACACCAACAATACATTTCTCTGCTGTAAACAGGACCATTGACAAATGCAGTAGAAGACCCCCTGTCTCCAGATGCTGCAATCCAATAGCCCCCTTGTCTGTCAGGAGCATTTACTGTCAATTAGATAAATTGTTGTATATATTAACTTCTAAGCTATCTCTGATAGGGGTCAGGCATCATTGTCTTATGTCATCTACTCTGTTGGCTTCTCATGTATGCTGCAGCCTGCATTCACATCTGCAGAGAACCGGGATCTGACAGATACGAGATCATAGCTATATGACATTTCTTACCTAAAAACTCTACAAATAACTTATGCCCAACAGTGACTAAGCTTGCATATGTCTGCAATACAAGCAAGTCTCAATTTGGGGGATGGGGGGGGGGGGTACTTATATATAAAAGAATTATTGTATTTACATCAAATCAATTTAATTTTAGTTGTGCTTTCTATTTTGCTGCTAAGTTTTGCCAGAACATCCAACAGCCTCAGATATCATAATTCAAAAGATAAATTGACATGGCAGGCTACAGCATCAATACAAAAGTATTATGAATTCAAGGACAATAGCTAGGGTACAAATCAAGTTACTGACAATCGAAACTATTATATACTCTGCGTAAAAACCAGGGCCCCTGCCACCATTTGATTTATCTACTGCACATTAAACTGCACAACAATACGCTCTTATAATTTCCTTCCTTGGATCAAATTTGTCTCTGCGTTGCGGATGCACAAATTCTGAGCAATAAACCAGAATTACACGCTTCTCTCTGACAAAATCACCCAAACAGAAGGAAATGAAATCCTGATAAATTTGGCACCCAGACGGTCATAGATCAGAGAATATTGCAATGGGGCAAATTAACCATTTCTGGAACATGCAAGCGTCAAGACAAAATATTTAGCAGCTTAACTTTAAGAATCAATATCTTGGCAGGAGAGGATTGCTTCTTCAATTATTTTTTTTTTAGCTCTAGATTTTTTTTTGACCCGTTGGATCAATAAATATGATTTGATCAGGATGTCAACTCACTCAGAGTATTGGCAGATTTGGTATAAATCCAATCATAGCAAGTTTACTAAGGAAAGAAAAAAAATAACAAACTGAATATGTTTTGGGTAGATACTAGCGCATTTCTTGATTCTGGCAGACAGAAGACAAAATTCCAATAGCCAAGCCATATTGACAGAAATGGGATGAGTCATATGTTTTGTTACATTGGATTCAGTCTTCAAACAGGGAAGAAAAAAAACAAGATTGATTTTACCATGTGACATGATAATGCCAAATATTTATCTCAAGTCAACCATATAATTATGAATCTCTATGAACAAATTCAAAAAATCTTCAGAGGAATGTAGTTAACGAGATTTCAAGAGAAAATTCAATTAACTTCAAAAAGAGCATTTTTTACTCCCTGGACAATGTTTATAAATACTCTTGAATTTATCCCAGAAATGTAATCATTATTTGATGAACATTTAATGATTTAATCATTAGAGCTATGCACTTCATCACAATTAGCTTGCAGTATTGACTGAAGGGCATTGTTGTCATCTTGAGAAAGATCTGACTCACTGTTGTACATGAAAGATTCAGAGGAGAGTAGTTTTAAAACTTCAATTATTGTCAAATAAAAATCAAGTGCATACCTCTTTTCTAAAAGCAACCAGCATGGAGGCTAATATGTTTGAGATTCCTTACAAGATCATAACAAATATGTGTTCAGCTTCATTGTAAGAACCCATGTTCTTAACTTGAAGTCCAGTTGAAAGGTCTTTTGCAGCTCTAATTATCACCTAGCCTGGTTCCACTAACGTCATCATGAATTTGCAATATTACAAAGACCTTTTGTTGTCAACTTCTGCAACACCTTAAATTGCATGACTTTATGCAAGATGACCATTCTTCCAACACACCATTTAATTACCAATTCTCTCTTTAAACCAACTAATACTAATAACCAGATAGGGAAATTTTGTATATATACTTGCAAACACAAATTAACCATTGGTGACACTGTTGATGTTCATCATACAATGAACAACAACTGAGGACAAGTGAAGCTGATGCAGGACAGTAGATGCTTACCCTGACGAGGAGGAGGTAGTCCAGTAAATCACATTCAACTGGGACTGAATATGCTGCTGTAGTTCAGCCTTGGTCAGGATCTGCTGGTTTGATTTCACCAAAGAAGGCGGCTTATTTTGCCTCCCCAAACTAGCAGTCTTGTGGGTCAAATTCCTGTTCTCATCTTTCTCTTCTGAAGGGATGGCTGGGAGAGGCCTATTCCGAATGCTCTGGTGCTCAATGATGGCATGGGTTATAATCTTCCTAGGTCCTGACACTCCAATTTGTTGTTGTCCGATTTGTTGTTGTCCAATTTGCTGTTGTTGTTGCTGACCAGGAAGCTTCGGCTTGGTCCCTGGGTCCTCCAATGACCTGCCCTGGGTCAGTTGTTGTCCAGCCAATCTGACCTGAGAGGTACCCTGCCCCTCCTGTGATTCCCTGGGTAGCGTATGTGATCTGACCTGTCCTGCTCGCCCCGGGCCATTCACTGCTCCACCCTGGTTACTGGGATCTGGGCTCGACGTCTGCTGATGCCCAAAAGACGTTCTAAGAAAAGCTCCGTTTGTTCTCATGGTGCCTCAGATTGTACACACACAATGGAACATGCCCAAGAGCCGATACTGTCTGTGAACCCTTCAAAATCAATTATATCACAAAACACATTGGCCAGATTTTCTCATTTCTGAAGTTCCTTGTTTCTTTCCTCTCTTTACACACATATGCAGGTGAAATGGCTATTACCTTGCCATGCATCAAACATTCTCAAGTGTTATAACCGATATTCCATCTAGTCAACTCATCCTTAGCATTTGATACCAAGTGTGTTGCAAAGCGTCTGTGTCAAATAATATTTTTAACCTTTTTTTTCTCTTCCTCTTTCCCACACCACAATGAGCTACCAGCATAAGATCACAGCTCACATAAGCCTAATGCTCTTCATTATCATTTCAAAGACTCTGTAACATATCACTCATTGATTTTTTTTTTTTGCCTTTCATTCACACTCCGAATGTAAACCAAGTGTTGTTTTGAATTTCACTGTTGGAGCCTCTTCTACTCTCCGAGTAATTAATCCATTACACATGAGTTGATCCAGCATGCACTCGGAGCTTCCAGACGACTCACGTTGATTTTTAAAACCTTTTTAACTCTCGCGCCTCACAAATTCACAGCATCTTTGTTGATTCCGATATTGATTTAACAGCATCCCCATTAATATGTAATAGGTAGCCATCAAGAGCTTCTTTAAATAACAAATCAATCTTAATTTTAAAAATTGACTGAAGTAAACTCCTTCCTTAAAATCAGTAATTTAAAAGTAATTATGTTCCTCTCCCATGATGATGAGTAACACAGGATCAGCGGGTCTTTTCCACAAAAAGTAACGACTGTTCAAAATTGAATTTCACATGGACAGTTATATATGCATTTGCACAGGTCACTTCAAAAGATAGTCTTTTTTCTCTGGCCAAAATCCATCTAACTTGTTCTATCAATATCCAATGTTGCTCTATACAGAATCAATATGACTCAAACCAATTTTTACACAAGAGCCGGTAGCCTTTTCCCAATGACATCAAGGGAACAATTCACTTGGAATCAAAGTGTTTTTTATGCCTCAAATTTTTCGCCCTTTCTTGAGCAACAGCAAAAGCTGAACATTTTTACCCTTAGATCCAAAAGTATCAATTATTAACTGCTCTAGAGATCTCTTGGCTTTAAGATGCACCTTTCCAACAATATTGATCAAATCGTTATGACCAAAACGCAAATGCATTATCCATCAATTATTTCAAGAGGAATATCTTTTAACCTCCAAGCTATTATTATAACAGATTCTTATGAAGAGACCCATTGGATCATTTTTTTCCCACAACTTGCATCTTGCACCAACTCATAAAACTGAACAAAATTCAGCATGCTTCAGAGCTACCAATGGAAATCTAGTGTTTTATGCATGGACTCAACTTCTGCAATTCAGACTTCACAATCCAATTTACAAATGCAGTTGCATGGTAAAAGAATACTTGTTGTAACGCTGAAACGGTAATCACTTTTTTCATCAGATTTTGTTATTTTTGTCTTTTGGCACAGCAGGCAAATTTAATAACCAATTTGTCTATACCACAGAATTTGATTGCTGTGCTTAGTATGTCCTCTTTTGAAATACAATTTATTTAACACAAAGTGATAGGACAGAGTCTTTTAGGAACCTGATAAACTAGAATAAGGGGTAAATACAGTTTGTTTTACAGAGCACGTCTCGTAAATCATATTTGTCCAGAATGTATTGATCTGACGTGTCACACAGAATCCAACCAAATTGACCCATATTCTTTCTAAAGAACGAAAAAGCATCCAAAAACTTTGCAAGCCTTGAATGTCATTCCACAGAGCTTGAGTTTGCACTTTCTCTCGAGAATCTGTTATATATTGTGTCATCCCCTTTTTTTTATGATTTAACTGGTGATCGACGGTTCTGAGTCATACAATAAAGTCTCTAGGAGAAAATCATGGACATTTGCGGACTCGAAATGAAAAGCATTTTGGATCAATCTAGAAAAGACGCAAATCCCAATGGCAGACTTATTTATTGGCAGATTTGGTGGGATTGATGATACTTCTTCAAAGCAATCAATTAATTCAGCTAAAGAAAAGTTATCTTGCACAAAATAAAGATTGTGAATTGCTATTATGTTCTCTCTCTATAAATACCCTATAATATTTCCATTTCTGACAAGAACCATAACTCATTAATCTGACAAATATAGAAAACCATTTCCCAAGGGCCAGTATCTTAGATGAAGTTATGTAGGTCAGGATCAGGCATCAAATTTATTTGCAAAGCCATCAGAAGAGCTTATTAATTTCTAGGAAAAAAAAATGGATTTCTAGGCCATTGAACTTTCAAAAATAATTTTGATGTTTCATGGTATTATTTTTCCTGAAATAATTTTCATAATTCTGTAAGTTTTTTTTATTAATGTCGAGGATTGATGAAAAATCAAAGCTGTAACAGCTTGTATAAACGATTTCATTTCCTGCCTTGGATTAATGAATTCCTAAGCTATAACCGGAAAGATGATAAATGCATGCCATGAATGTGTGTCGATCAAAATCATCCAGAAGCTCCAAGTCTTATACCCCTCAACATAAATGATTCTGAACTCATCAAGGTGAATACAGAGAAAATCTGGCTGAGCATCTTCATTTTTAACAAGGTGTTGACCAACATAGTGGCGTCTGTCCAATTTCTGGAAATAGCAGCAACAAGATGGAAAACACCGCTTCTCCATCCGAAAGGATCAAAGTGATTGTTCTTTCTATTTGTGTACAACCAGAGACAGCAGAGAAACTCAGGTACCGTTTCCTCTCAGACTTTTAACACAAAAAACAACAACAACAAAGGGAGGTGCTATGGTGTACAGGGATTTCTGTAAAACTTGAGGATGATCCGCCAGAATCTGGGATGTATATCTAGTCGCCTTAATGAACCTCTTGCTAGGGATATAAAAGCTTTAACTGTAAACCTTCACCAATACATCTTTACATCTGCTCATCAAATTCCTTGCAGGCAGCAAACAGGCATTACAAGGCATCTTTTCCCCTCCTTCATTACTCGTTCTTCCACAATCAAGCAGCAACTTTTACTTTTTTTCTGAACAAACTAGGGGGTAGTTCAACAAATCTGACTCCGTAACTTTCATGTATAATTGCTAGGGCATTCCAGGGACCTCACCAGATGAAATTCATATAATATCCAACTGACATTTAGCTTTGATGGCATAATCTTCATTAAATTATCCACAGTCAAATTTCATTATTCATTAATATACATTTGCGTATACAAAACACACACACAACCCGATTTGCCAAGAAAATCAAGATGGGGGCCCTTTGATCAAATACTTTCCTTGTGTATGGTCATATGGTCGGATGCTGTTTTATGTGAGATTATGACAAAGGCATGCCATTATATGAACCAATTACTTTCCACTAAATGTTCTGAATTCTTAATCTTGATATGTTTTCCAGAAATTTGCCTAGACTTAGGAGTACACAACCTCTATGAAAAATATAAGCTTATATAATCACTGACTGTCCATGGGCTATGGATAAAAATAAATCTTTATCAAATCATAGATGTCCTTTTAAAAATACACAACTTTAGGCAAAGCTACAATTAATATTAACAGTTTTGACTTGGCAACAACTCAAAAAGATGGTGAAAGTTTATTAAAGCAATTAACAGCTAATTTCACAGAAGTGACTCTATCAACAAACACACCAAAACACAAACCTCTAATCTTGCTCTCCCAATGATATGGAACAGTCTACCAGAGTTTGTTTTATTTTACTATATACAATACCATGAAGAGACCACAAAGATTCAATCAAGTATTAATTTCCAGTGCAAAATAAGCATGAAATGTTAAAGAGCAAACACCCAAAGTTTTGCAGCATCATGAAAGAGTTTACACAGATGCACATATGACAGGTTACAGAATTCCCTCTCCAATCAGAAAACAAGAGCAAGGGGGAATTCATTTCAAATGCTCTATGATTTAGCATCTTTTTTCTTGGAAAAACAGAAATTGCCCTGCTGTGTTTATTACAAAATCTAAATTTTCATTTCTATAAAATGATCTTATTAAATCAAATCATTGATTGAAAAATTACATTGAATATGAGTAATCTTTTATTTAACCTAGTCCATAGAGAAATTTTAGATTTTACTGAATATCATTTCATCAAATATTAAAAACTCATTTTTAAATTAAACATCAATCAAATACTTTACACAATAATTTTCTGTGATCTTGATCTTGCACATGTTTTATTAATGAAGATTTATTCATTGAGCAGTGTAAAGTCTCTCCAACAGAGACAATGACTAATTCCTTCTGCATGAATCATCATCCTCCCTTTGTTATTGGTTGCTAGGTGACTATACCATCAGAATTGATGACACAATGATTATCTCACTAAAATTGAATACTTCAAACATGTGAAGGCTGCAGAAGTTATCTCCTCTTTTATCTGCTCAGATTATTAACATTTTTATGATCAAGAGTTATCTTTCTTGCATAATTGAGGAGCACAGGAAGTTAACTGTAACTTTGTCAATATCTTTGTTCAAATCTCTTAGTTTGTGTTCCTATTGTCAAGTTTATTTTGTCTTTGCTCTTTACCTTAATTACCTGTTATCAAACACTGCCAAAAAGTCTAAAAGAATGCCTGCACAATTGAATTTAAAACTAAACATTAGACGTTCACAAGTCCACTTGCTTAACACCTTGTTGCATTGCTTGAAATTTTAAAGCACTACTTAAAGCTTATCTTAATTAATAATTTTAAATTTGTAGGCACCACTAAGATTATCATACCTATATAAATATTTTCATAAATGTCAACTCACCTGTCATCATCTAGAAGTCCGCTGCTTTTCTGCATGCATTCCTTGACCGCCTGCATCCCCTCCCTGAATCTCTGCTGTAGGCGGCGGGCGTAGAGGGACGCCCCACCCTCACTCAGGTACCCACTGGTCATGTCCTCCATCTTGGCCTGGTTATTCTTCAGAATGTCGCCGTCTGACATGTATCCGGACATATAGTCATAAGTGTCATAATCGGAACTGTAATCCGTATCGAATCCACTGTTTTGTCCACTGGATGACACTTTCCGAATTGGTCCGGAGTAGAATTTCCCGTGATCAATTAATGGACGATTGACTCCCAATCTGCTGGTACTCGCAAAGTAAGCTGTGGTTGGTGTCGCATATCCTGGATTGTGATAGTTTAGAACTGGGAGTTTGTTAGCTGGGGATCCATACCCCCGAAGCAATCCGGATGAACCGTAGGACATTGCCCGAGTGATCGGTGCCATTGGCTTGATATCCAACTTTTCTCCTTCATCATCAACAAAAGTAGTTGTTTTCTCAGAAAATGTTGTCTCTTTCACTGTAACACTACCATCTTTAGAATCTTTGGTCACTTTTTCTGTCCTTACTTCAGTATCAAAAGTTGTCTCCACTTTTTCGCCGTGACGCGGTTGCACGATAGCCACATT
Organism: Magallana gigas; assembly: GCF_902806645.1. NCBI lineage: Eukaryota > Metazoa > Mollusca > Bivalvia > Ostreida > Ostreidae > Magallana > Magallana gigas. The sequence goes on along the minus strand of NC_047563.1, from coordinate 30,171,265 downwards.
ATTAGCGGGTTTGTTCAATTGCGAGTGTAACACTTTTAATCCTAGATGTGGTGAATTGGTAGCACTTTTCTCTGATCCAGAAAACTCATCACCACTAGAGGGTTTATAAATAACACTTTCACTCGAAGAATGACTCTGCCCACTTTTCCCACTATTACTGGACGACGATGGGGTAGAATCACTATTATGTCCAGAAGCCGAAGTTGAAGCACTGTTACTATCTATGCTCTGATTACTATTGTCCCGGGGAACACTTCGCGGAGGGGGCTCCGTTTTTGGCAGGGGCGGAGGAAGAGCCCTGTTCAGCACCGTGTGGTTAGTCTGTGCATTCCCATCTGACTTTGTTAAGACATTTGAGGGGGTGGCTACCGAACAGGTAGGCTTGACAACATTAATTGTCTGAGAGGAAGCAGAGATAACATGATTCGACTCTGCAGCAGCACTGTTACCACTGTTTCTCCTGTTGTGCTGCAAATTATTGTGGAGACCTGTTTCATGGTGGTTTGGATGTTGTGTGTTGTTGGAGCTAAATGGGGTTGGCAGTCTAGTATTGTTCAGTGGCAGCTGACTGGGTTTTGAACTGTGACCTTCACCTACTCGCTCTAACCTTCCATCTGTGTACTCGACTTCCGTGTATCTCGACTTCTCCTGATGTTGCATTCTGGGATCCAGTGTCTTTGAATGGGAGTGATGGTCCCTTGATTTTGATTGGTCTGGGTGCTCCTTGCTCTGATGTAAGCCGTGCTGTGAATGGCTGTTGTTGTGAGATGATGAAGATGGCAGTGTTGAACACCCAGGGATTTGAGAGTGATGATTTTGCATAGATCTTGCTGATGGAATATTGCTGGAAGGGGTAGATGGTAATGGCACATTGTATTTTTGAGCACTTCCCGATGAATTTGAGTCTCTTGATCTGCTCCTCTCATCTTTGCTACTCTTCAAGTCCTCCCGACTACTTTTCATTGACTTGCTACCAGAGGAGGATGGTTTTGGAATGCTACTTGAGGGAGTTGGAATACCACTTGATGGAGCAGAAGATGGTGATTTGGACTTTCCTCCTGAGGAAGACGATGTCTTTGGAATTAAACTCCCAATCTTGGAACTCTTCTGACCGGCTTTGTCATGTTTGTCACTTTTAGCACTGCTTTTCTTGTTACTCGTGGGTAATGTCGACGAATGTGACGATGGAGTGGGAGAAGGCGACCCCCTATGTTTGGCTGACACATCTTCAGCAGTAAGAATGCTCCCACCCTTATCCCTCCCCCCAAATCCCCCTTTACTGAGGGACTTGGTTTTGGGAGGGAGCTTGGGGCTCCCAGAGTCATTTGAGGGTGTGCTGCTACCACATGTTCCCGGATCTGTGGAACTCGAGCTGCGCGCACTCGCGGACGACTGCCGGTCGCTCGCCCGCGAGTCCCGGTCACTGCTCGAACATGTACTTCCTGTGCTAGTTGTGCTCTGTTTAGAGGCACTCTTTGGGAGACTACTCTTAGCCTTCGACTTGTCCTTGGAATTAAAGAATTTGAATTTGTCTAACATAGAGTTTTTGTTAGTGGTAACCGCCCCTTTCTGGGAGGTGCTTTTGCCCGAGGCGGAGGAACTTGTGGAGGTGGTGCTTCCAGTGCTGACCACTCTACCTCCACCACCTGACTTGTCACCAGAGCGGGGGTGTGCCAAACTTCGACCCCCGGGGATCGGTATTCCTGAGGTAGCTGAGGATCCTGGGGAGGTTGCCCGTTGTGAAGCCGAGGGCGCTGGGTTGTTATTGACGTTGTTTTTGGCACTTATAAAAGATGAACCTGTGAAAAGTAAAAATACTTCCTTGTTAAAATCATATAGATTGTACAAAAAAATATCTCATGTAAGAATCTTAATTATATTAAGAAAATTTACATTTCTGAAGAAAAAAAATATCTAAAAAAATATTTTATTATTTCCTATTAATGCTGCAGTATATTCAATGATTAGTAAACAAAAAATTTGAATTAAAGAGAACAGATGCTGAACAGTATAACTACTAGCAGATTGATCAGTAGAGTTATTCCCCTTTGCACAATGAAATCACCACCTGAATGATCTGACAGATCATCATCATCAGAACTGAAAAATATATCATCCTCCAGGTCCTCAATATCCTCTAATGCCTCCAAGTCATCCATCACATCAATATTATTTTTTTTTAAATTCTCCTCAAAAGCAAACTTAAAACACACACAATAATTAATCCCTCAAGGAAACAACACTGCAAGGTTTCCAACAAAGTTGTGTGGCTAATTAGACCACTGTATGTCAGTCCGTCACTGCAGTCACGCTCTTCTTACTCTGAAGGTCAGAAAATCATATTGCCAAGTACTCTAGTGCCTTAATTTTTTTTTTCAAGCAGCACTTGGTATGTATATATAAATATAAATGTTGTTGAACTCTTTCCTCATTTGTCATGCGCCATGTCGCTGCGGTTTTGAATATTAAGCTTTTGATATTTATAGTTTATGCATATAATTAATGAAATAGTTTCTGTAGAGCTATTAATTAACTCCAGGAACTGACAGACAGCATACAATTGACAAAGTGTACCTATAGACACATAAATAAGTACTAGAAAAAAATAATTGGTATAATGCCTCTGGATGCAAAATATTGGGCATATATTTTTCCCTGTTTTGAAAATTATACATGAATGTTCCTTAAATGCCTGGTACTTAGTGCTTTATCAGACATAAACACCATATCCACAAGAATTTAACAACAAAATCCCACAAGACATATCTAACCTTTAGAAGCAATACCATAAATAGCAATTCCTAAGGGACAAAAAAATCAAAATAACAAACAAGGTAAGGTATTTCTTCACTAAAAAGGTAATAATCATATTGCAATATTACCTGGCTGGGGCAAGCGTGAAGGCATCCTTAATTTATAGCCATAAAAAAAGAGCTCACAAAGATGCAATTCGCAAGATATTGCGTACAAAAATGTTTAAAGTTCAGTCCTTTCAGACACTTCAATTACAGCCTTTGGTCTTCCAAGTCTCGGCAATAGCAGCCACCCCCATATACATATGTAAACTACCCTCGTCCAAAAGAGACAGATCTTATACAGAAAACCCTCTGACACATCATTTAACAATGGGCACATTTAAGCATATTTCACAGTAACTCGATAATACCTTTGGACACTTGATATTCTATCAGGGGTCTTGCTTTTTAACATAGCAGTGCAAAAGGTTGATTTTTTTTTTCTTTCTTTCTTTCTTAGAGCCATTTTTTTGTATCAATCTGCATATTAATAAAAAAAAGTTGTGTGGTTGACAATTTGCAATTTCTCAGGAGCCTGATAAAAGTGGGAGGTCTGATTTTTTTTTATATTTAACCACTTCCCATAGATTATCTATATACTTGTCTAGACTTCATAATTTCTGGTCAATTGAAGAACAGCAGGGGTATAATGGCCCTGTTCCTTTCTTCTAGACACCTTTTCAATAGATACTATTTTCATCATTCATGATTGTCTTCTTTCTCTCAGTTCGAGCTTCGATAAAAATCAACAGAAAAAAAAAAACCTCGGAAACATTGACTCAACACAGTTCCTCCTGCAAAAACCACAACAAAGGGAGACTCTTTACAAAACATAGATAATGATAAAAACACCAAATTTGCACCTTCGCAGAGTTCATAAAGCTTGACTGCCTCGGGTCAATCATAGCTACGCATTTATTCACTCGTAAATTGTCAATACGTTACGTACCGTACTAATTGGTCCTTTGCTCTAGAGAGCTAAGATTTCCTATTTATACCAAAATACCTCTTTATATAAATGTTAAAATATATATCATTACTGAGAATTATATACTTATACTTTCCTGCACTTTAAAAAAATTGACACACTTCCAAATTTCTTTTCAAATACATACATCCGATCGGTTTTTCCCACACAAATTATTGGAATACATATAAAAGAAAAACTTACGATCTACTCGCTGCCCTTACAAACAGATGTTAAATGCAAGTATAATTTCCGACACAAAGATGTCAAATATAATTGTTTGAGAGCCTCTTTAGATCATTCTTTCAGAAAAAAGTTTTCATCAATCGTATAGGTATGGGAAATTTCTACAACCTATGAGCAGCTGTCTTTTAAAAAGACTCGACTCCATTTCCACATTATAACAACTTAACCTACATAATAAGGTTACAGGTGATCATCAATCAGTCCTATATATAAGAATCTGAAGCCCAGGCCTGATACCTGTATACTGCTATGTGTGGTAATACCCTCATAATTAGGCAAGAAGTGATGTTCCGGGCTGGTGTCAAAATGTTATACTGTGATGAGAACCCCTTATATCTCATAGTAAATATATACATACATAGATAGTAGCCTGTTGTTACATAAAACATCCCACCTTTTGACAGGTACCAGGGATTAGCCTGGAATTATTACTACACGAGGACACCTTATGCTCATTCTAATAGACTGCTGAAAAATGTTCAAGGCAAAGATTGAATTAGTCTAACTGTCAGTACATGTACTAGTTCAGATTTTCAAATATTTCACATCTGCTTGAATTTGTGATTTAATCAAAGCTATTTATCATTTGGATCAAACTTTTAAAAAGACAGTTGATTTTCTTTCTACATATTCTACAATCAAGTTCAAATAAAAAAGACATATTATGTCATTCGGTATGGCCGGCATTGCATTCTAAAACAAAATAACTCACTTATGTTTTCATCAAGAATCCAATGTTAACGACACATTCCTATGACCTCGTTAGATTTCACTTTAAGGTCATATGCACCAAGAAAAAACACAATAAATGGAGATAGCAGGAGAGAGCCCTAATGCATCATCTAACATCCACAGGTCATTCTGCTGAAGTGTAAAATTGAGAAATGCTCTGACACATGGAGACATTAAACGGCTACGAGGATTATATATGGAGCCAGTCAGGGGGAAATGAGTACACAACAATCTGCATTTCGCAGAAAAATAAAAAATTATTAAAATGGTGCTTACTATTCGAGGAATGATTTTACGAAATGTTTCATCAGAGAGGCGGCATCTCCTATCTTAATAGGTTAATAGGTTTCGATTGAAAAAGGAAATAATTTCGATTTATTACAAGGAGGGAAATATCACGATAAGCAATTAAAATAGACAAATTCATTTGATGTTCAGAAAAATCTTCAATTGTTACATAAATGCAAGAGCGTGGCATATATTTCCGTAAATATTTTGGAAACGTTTGCACCCATTGATTAATTTGGGCAGATGGCTGGTTTTCACATTTAAGTGCAGGATGGCATGTCATAGACACCCCCTTTCCTTTCTTATTCCTGGTGCCTCCTCAGTCATTCTGAGAGTGCATCCGTACTCATTTTGCTGAACCAGAAAGATTACATTATTTCAATTTTCGATGTCTCCAAGATTCAGTCATCCTTAAAAAATAATTTGTTAATTTTATTCAAGTATTGATGGATGTTGAATTAATTAACTACATTAAAGTCCATTTAAACTTTATCTCATATTATGCAAACTATATTTTCAGGGCTGGACATTTTCGTTTTGAAGAACTAATCATATCAAAGCTACAATCACTTCAATAAGGAAATTATGGTCTTAATTTTCATAATTTCATCAAAGATAAAAATAGCTCTACAGTATTATATGACATACCGTGGAATACAGGGCGCTGAAGGGTCTCATTACACCTATTAACAAACTGAGCTTCATTAATCATTTCTGACTGATATTCCTTTCACAGATCTTCATAAATATCAATAATACCCAATAATATATATCGCAACTGATAAATAAGATCAAAATTTGACACAGGATTTATGCAGGTATGCAGACACAATCGGGGGATTACACTAACCGAACAATTTTCCTGTCAAGCCACAAAGCACAAAGTCTGACAAAACCTCCGTAACCTTAGAATCCTGAGACACGTCTTCTCACCCTGGGAACCTACTTGTTGTGAGGGGGGGGGGGCTACCCCCCTCCCCTCCAATTTTTTTTTGCAAGAGAGCATAGATCTATAGTATCAACACTGATCATTATCATGACATATATTTCAATAACATGGCATTATTGCAAATAAATACAAGCATTAATCATTTATTCATTTAGTTTACTTGCAAAAAACAACTCTGATTACTTAAAAGAACTTACCAAAATATGGAGAATACACATATTGCACCTCAGAATTTATCCAGGACATGGTACATTAATAATGTTTGCTTTGATATTATTTAGATTTTATGTACATGCATTCAAAACAAAAGTATACACTGGTAGTACAGTTATCTCAGTGGAAGCATATAATGCCGAAATCATTTTTCTTTTTAATACCAAAGTACAGCTGATTTATAGATAGAATTGCTTGATCTCTTTTCTATGCTTGTTGTGAGAAAGGCATATGACCCGATTCATTCACAAAAAGCAGAGGGTTAATACGCATAGTAAATTTTCCTTGGAATATAACACAAACAAACTTCAGGCACAAGGCAAATCACATTCAAACACAAAGTTCTTCTTAATTCAATAAATTTTCACTTTTTCCATTGTTTTAGTTTAAATGGTTTTGAAGGATGTTCCACTATTCCAGTTTTTAAGTCTTTTAATAAACTGTCGTCACCTTGTCTAAACATTTTTCTGTGTAAGGCAAAGCAAGGAAGCAAGAATTTTAAAACACTTTGGTCCCAAATCCTATTCAATAATACTCCGACGAATTCAAGCTTTGATCGACATATTTTGTAATGATTAAGGATATGATATAACTCTTGAAATGACCACCTGGCTGTATATATACACAAAATCTCTAACAACATCCAATTCTATTAAGGGTAAAAAAACTTTGACCAACTTTACAATTAAAACGCGAAAAGAAAACTGAAACTGTAGCTACTAGAAAATGAAACCTAAGCATTTCATTATACCTTCTCAAACAAGCTACTCATTTAGGTGTTCAAATGGTTATATGGGTCATTCTCAAAAAAGGTGGATTTTTTCAAGTACCACTTGTTTAAAAACAAAGTACTTACAACCAGATTGAATTTATCATAGTTTGTATTGGGCATATCATGTTGTTTGTTTGCTAAAATATGCCAACAGTACATCAAATGAAAATCTATAAAAATATGATATTTACAACCACATGAAAAGAAAACAGTCTTTGGTGTAACGCATAAGAAATATTCATAAATTTCATTAAATCTTATTGTTCATGCATTTAATTTGGTTTTAAAGTTAAATTTTCTGAAGTTTTTCTTGAACTTAATCCTAAAACAAGAATTCAATAGTGTGTTTTCCTTAAATTTTCATATTTGGTTTGTGAATGAGAAATATGCATCTATCTAATGACATTGTATTGCACACTGAAAACTTCTTTTCCATTTAATGTCTGATTTTTTTTTAATAGACACTTGTAAGTGACATGAAAAATAATCTTAAGTGAAAAAAACTCAATATTTTTTGTAAATCTTTGAAAATGAAAACAAAATAAGGGATGTTACACTAAGGACAATCATTGTTAGTCCAAATGTTATACCAAGGACAATCTTTATTTAAACACGAAAATATCAGATTTTGAAATAGAGACAACTGAATGTTTTCATAGCTATAACTTATGAATGCATATATTTAACACTAATCATTATCAATGTGCATAATAGTGCCCCTAAAGTCAAATTATTTACACAATTTAGTTCCAATATGTTTCACCAAGGACACTTGCGCTACACCATGGACTTTGTCTGTTATAAGAATCTAAGTTTTAATATTTTAATTTGTTTTAACAGCTTGAATGTATTTTAAATGAATTCAAAATTACCAAATGCACATTTCAGCAGATATATTATACATGTAACTGTTATTCTCTACAAGTTCAGGCTTAAAATTTAAGTTTGTTATACAAAAGACACAACATGTTACACCATGGACACCATTCCATCTAGTTGATGAATAATATTAGTATTTTATTATACTCCTGTTTGAAAACATTGCATAATCTGTCATAAAATGTATTTATACAATTTTAGTTTTATTAATTTTTCTATCAGAAATACATGCATGGGAATTGAAATACTCTTTAGTGTAACATTAAAAGTCCTTGGTAACACATTTTGTTTAAAGTCAGATAATATTTTTTAGGGAAAATTTGGCTTAAGCTATAAGTCCGATATCATATTCAATATTAATCATACTTGAATTGATAAATCCGATTTGATTTGACAATACTTAAATTTTTAAAAATGAATATTTTGGGTCATATGTCCTTGGTGTTAATTGTATGTGTCTTTGGAGTAACAAAATATTGCATGATTGAGAAATAATCTAGTTCTACAGCAAACAGATGCATCGACATTATATATCAGCACAAACTAACAAATGTGATTCATTGTGATATATTTTATTTAATAATTTCATCATGTCTTTCTCCAAAAAATAAATTATGTAAATTATAGTCTCTGGGATAACAATGATGGTCTATGGTGTAACTTTTTGTTTTTGTTACACCAAGGACTGTTACACCAAGGACATATTTATGAATTAACTTGTCTCTGCTAAATAATTACTGCTCCCTCAGAGTAAAAGAGCATGTTATCTGCTTCAACAACACATAGCAATAGTTTGTCTGTTTTCCAGAGTGTCTAAATATTTCTTTTTCCTAGTATTTCTTGTTAGCCCAAAGACAATATAAAAAGTTACACATTCATTTCTACTTACTTATCAAGAAAAAAATTGAGTAAATTTCATTATCAGCTATTTTGTCTTCTATCATTGTTTATAGCTATACGATGGGAATAAGGAGGCATCATTTATGTTTCAAATTACTAAGAATGACAACTCTTACACGCCAATATTTTGTTTCGTTACACCATGGACATAAAAAAGAGAACAGACAAACTTTATCTTGCTGAAAAATATTGTTCATATATTTTCTTTGTCTTTTTGTTCGAGAGAGGTATTTTTCATATCGTTCATCCCTTGACCCTATTATTTTAATAAGAAAGGGTCATACTACCTTTACAAAACCTATTTAAAGTCGCAAACTCCGAGTTGTAACAGTCAAATAATGTCTAAAAATCAACTTATAAACTTTCCAAATTTTTAAGATTTTGTTAGAATTAACTGTATATATACCAATATGTATACTAATATATATCCAAAGGTAGCACAAAAGTGAAACTTGGCAAAAATCAAGGATTATACTTTCTAGTGCCCTTGAACAACCAAATACCACCTTTTTTGAGAATGACCCATAGATTAACTGCCGAGATAAAAAAAACAGTTTTCTTACCACTCTTCAACTTGGTAAGCAACTAAAATCCCTGCAATTTGTCGCCAAATCAAATACATTTAGGCATGCATTGCTGCATTAAGAAACAAAGGCTTTGCCTATCAATCCCTTGTACATACACAATGCTTTGTTGTAAGACAGGAATCAAATCTAAAGATGCAAGATTAGATGGCTATCAACAGATTTAGGGAGATCTTTTTAAAACCGGCATAATGATTTCTGCAAACACACGAGCTGTATAAGCTACAAAGTCTCTGACTCAGCTATTTGTTCCTTCTAAAGATGTGAATTATTTGTGTCAACATCCTGCCCGTGGATGTGGCATCTTTATGAGGAAATTCACCACTGTAATTATTACCAGTATCTTATTTACCTTCATTAAAAGCAAAGAAGATCGTAAGTCTGAATTATAAACATGGATAAGTTACCTCCCTTTACATAACTGTAACCACGTAAAAAAAGATTAATTTGGTCCTTTTAAGCTGTTAAGTTCTCATTAAAAATTCAACAAACTTTATTACATCTTCGTGCCTCAATAACATTTAAAGTGCACACAATGCAAATTTGTCAACAGCGTGAATTTCCGAGCACTTGAGAGATAAATTACCTAAGAATAAAATAACCTTCTTTTACCTGACAGTGCAAACATTTGAAATGCCATTCCTGTAACTTTTTCCTCGTTTACTCTGTCATAGGAAAAAAACAATCAACATTCCATTTCACAAAAAAAAATTCTCCATAACTGGGTTGAATTGATCCTTCTTTAAACACTGGGTGACAATTTTTCCCTCAAGAGAAAGGAGAGTCATCAAAGGGGTAGGGTAATTCACACAGAAATCCTTCACCCATCACCCTCCTTAATCCATCCAACAAATATTGCACCTCAAAATTCACTCTTTGCAATAAGTCTTGACTGAGTGTCTAAGTTTCGTAATTATCCTGTCTCGATTGAAGCACGAATGAAGCTTTAACGATATAAGGTTAGTTGGCAATTATCTAGTCCAAAAGCATATCGAATCTCATCGAAAAATTTTCATGTCTTGCTCTTTTCTTGACCTCCTTTTAAATGGAATTAAAATTCAGCTTTAGCATATATCCAACCATGGTCAGTTTGATAAAGTAAGGGTATATATACATAAATGGTCTAAACATTTCCAAAGAAGAAACCCCATGATAAAAAGAAACATAGGTAATCACAGATTACAAAGCTCACCGAGACGAGGCATCAACTTTATGAGGCATCACCTTTAAAACCACCTTTATCATATGATATGAAAATCATAGTTAATGATCTTGGATATTCATGGATACTGTTTTGACACAATATCGTATATCATATGTAAAAAAATTGTATGATAATCCTATGTTCATTTCATACATTATTATAAGATACAATGTTTATCAATACAATAATATAAAATATGATATTGCATCCAATGATACTTACAATATATATCATTTAATACAATATAATACTGTAATAAATATTGATGCAATATGATTTTGTAACATATAATATGACATTGTATCGTGTTATACATTATTGTATTTAATCACATAATACAATATCATGATATCTAATATAAATACAATATAGCATTATTTGATACTATATCATATCACATAATACATCACAATATTGTAACATATGATATTATATTGTATAATATAGTATAATTTTGTATTGTATGATATTGTATCATATTTGATACACAATATTGTATCATATGATACAATATAATTTGATAAAACATTGTTTCATATCATATGATACAATATCATCTGATACAGTACGATATTATATAATACAATATCATTTTATACAATATCATATCATATGATACAATATCATATTATACAATATCATATTATATGATATCTTATAATATCATATAATACAATTTCATGTATTATATAACAATATATTATATAAACCAATATCATATTATACAATATTGTATCATACGATATGCTATAATTATAATATACAATATCGTATCATATGATACAATATCATATATTGCAATATAATATGAAACAATATCATTCGATAAAATAATATATTATACAATATCATATTCTACAATATTGTATAATAATATACAATACTATACATAACAATATCATAATACAATATCATATAATAATGTACAAAAAAATTGATACAATATCATATCATATCATATAACTTTTTACAATATAATGTATGATATTACATTGTATCATATAAAACAATAGTGTATCATATCATAGAATACTATATCATAGGAATCATGTTAAATCATTTAACAACAAACACATCTATCAAGCAGGTTTGAGTGAGGTAGGAGAATTTTTAGCATCCTTGATAATGGAGATCAGGCTCTGCATCTGAAGCTACCTCTGCAATTCATTTATATTATAGTTAAATCAATTATGCAAGCTATTATCTATAAAACATGTAACCTGTTCCAAAAAACTAAACCTCATCCAGCATCCGAAACCTATGGCTCAGATTCAGCATTCAAGCCTGTCAGATGCATCAGTATCATGAGATGCATCATCCCTGCAAGTTTGGTGATGTAAGGACCAGTAATAACTAAGATATAATCATCAGAGGGCACCTGCTCTAAAAACTTTAACCAGCTCTTAAAACCTTAACCTCATCCAGCATCCGAAACCTATGGCTCAGATTCAGCATTCATGCCTGTCAGGTGCATCAGTATCGTAAGACGCACCATCCTTGCAAGTTTGGTGAAGTTAGGACCAGAAATAACTAAGATATATTTTTTAGCATCCTTGATAATGGAGATCAGGCTCTGCATCTGAAGCTTCCTCTGCCATTCATTTATATTATAGTTAGATCATATATGCAAGTTTGAAATAGTGCTATTACCTACATATATTAAACATGTGACCTGTTCCAAAAAAACTAAACCTCATCCAGCATCCGAAACCTATGGCTCAGATTCAGCATTCAAGCCTGCCAGGTGCATCAGTATCATAAGACACACCATCCATGTAAGTTTGGTAAAGTTAGGACCAGTAATAACTAAGATATGATCATCAGAGGGCACCTGCTCTAAAAACTTTAACCAGCTCTTAAAACCTTAACCTCATCCAGCATCCGAAACCTATGGCTCAGATTCAGCATTCAAGCCTGTCAGGTGCATCAGTATCATAAGACGCACCATCTATGCAAGTTTGGTGAAGTTGGGACCAGTAGTAACTTAGAAATGGCTATCAAAGGGCACCTGCAACAAAAACTTTAACCTGCTCGAAAAACCTAACTTCATCTAGCATCCGAAACTTTCGGCTCAGATTCAGCATTCAAGCCTGTCAGGTGCAAAAGTATCATAAGACACACCATCCATGCAAGTTTGGTGAAGTAGGACCAGTAGTAAGTAAGATATAATCATCAGAGGGCACCTGCTCCAAAAACTTTAACCAGCTCTAAAAACCTTAACCTCATCCAGCATCCGAAACCTATGGCTCAGATTCAGCATTCAAGCCTGTCAGGTGCATCAGTATCATAAGACACACCATCTATGCAAGTTTGGTGAAGTTTGGACCAGTAGTAACTTAGAAATGGCTATCAAAGGGCACCTGCAACAAAAACTTTAACCTGCTCCAAACACCTTAACCTCCTCCAGCATCTGAAATTCATGGCCCAGATTCAGCATCCAAGTCTCTCAAGTCCATTAGTAGGTCCAGATGCATCATTCATGCAAGTTTGGTGAAGATAGGACAAGTAATAAGTTAGATACAGGAATTGCAACAAAAACTTTAACCAGGTCCGGACGCCGACGCCGACGCCGACGCCGACGCCGACGCCGAGGGTATAGCATAAGCTCCCCCCGACTTCGTCTCGGTGAGCTAAAAAAGCAAATTAACTCTGGCTTCTAGCAGATAAGGGATGTCTTTTGGTCCTTTGATGTTTGATAACAGGTAGGAAATAAGCCTGGCTACCTGCTCAGGTGCAAAGTTGTTAATATCTACATAGGTAAACAAGCAGGTGCAATTAAGCCAGCAAAAGAAAGATTACAATCTTCTGTTGCCAAAGCTATTAAAACTTTCATCCACGGATCATTATCAGGTGTAATGAAAACCTCACAGCTGTTTTTGACCTTTGGCTTTTGACATGAATATACAGCCAGGTGTTGCTATAAAGTTACCCTGACCCTTTTTGCAATATGTACCCCTCAAGGCCAAGTGTCTGTATTGATTTCCAAAACCTGCTCTGTAGGCAAATTTTCTATCATATTTTTTTTTTTACCTATTAAATATAAGATTCAAGTTGATTATACCTTAAATCTAAATTTTCCACAAAACTATTTCCCCTCAAATTTCAAAAGACTTTTAACTACTAGTATATAAAAACTATAAAAAATTTAACTTTTAATTTAATGGTGCTTTGAAGCCTTATACAATTTTGTGGGTGGGTATTTCGAGTCCATACGATAGCATGTGTATATAGTTTTACGCCAGCCTTGCTGATATGAAATAATGCAGCGAGTCTATATGTATAATGTGTAAACAACACCATTGAGTCATTACTCACCGAACATCCCTATATAACGCACTCAGTCCCCCATCATAAAGTCCTGCATTTAAACTCACTTAGCACGCAACACACACACACTACATTATAAGCCAAACAGTTTATTTGACTTAATGTAATGATCATGTAATCTTAATGGCAAATTAAATAAACTTTGTCAGGATTCCCATACCTATTACCTGGGGTGGATTAACTGATAAAGTGGATAAAGATAATCAACACGGCCAGGGGGCGACACTAAAAAGGGAGAAAGATTATAACACCTTTAGATGACCCGTGACAAACCCGTGCCTTCGTTTATATATATATCAAAGTTATGGCTAATTTTAGTAGCATGTATTTTAATATGCATAAGATACTAGTATGAATTTCCTGCAGCAATGAGGAAATCTGTTGAGAATATTTCTGAATAAGTAAATATTTACAGTTTTCCTGCATACAATCAGCTGTTGATACATACGGACCTTAAGGACTTGACTTCAATGTTCACTACTCCACCCTTTTTAATGATACATTAATCACTTAATAGACTTTATCCAGGCACAATAATATGATCAGATCACTATACACTTATATGTTTAAAACTATTATCAGCTAGCTTAAGGTACCAACCTTCAATCTATACAGTTTATGCTGGTTTTTTTAATGCGGCACAACTCTCCTTTCATTATTTAGTAGTTGCATGCATGAGGATAAATGGACCATGGATAATAAGCCAGAAAAGTTAACTTGTAGAGCTGCTTTTGCTAAACAAAAATAAAAAGGCTCAATGGTCCTATTACATTCTCCCACCATATCACTGTATGAAGGGAGAGGGTGATGCTGTCAAGATGGATTAACTGAAGGAAGAAAGATGTCTTCAAAAAAAATAAGTTATCTAATTTCTAAGCTGGTGACAAACTGAATTTGACAAATGATTTCCATGGAATGATCATCCTAATTGCCAGAACATTTCAATCTGTGGGGCCCTAACACTGCAGCAGCTCTTTCTTGGTTCATATGGAGCCTCTAATCACCCCATACTGCTAGAGGATCTTAGCTGTCTGTATTTAGAAGAATTAGCAGGAAAATGCTAGCCCAAACATCTGTGTATCTGTCGTTAATGCCTTCCTTTCACTGGCCCAGCAGGATAGGGACCATGATATCACATTCTAGACTTACAAAAAAAGATTGCCCCTTCCCGGATTCCATGTTTTTGTAGTAATTCTAGGTCAGTCTATATATAACCCAAGAAGCTTAACCTAAATAGATCTGTCTTACTTACCAATGTATTTTAGCATTATTTTCCTTCGAATTCAATTCATAAATAAACATTTTTCCATCGCCTTTCCGTAATCAAAAATAAGAAAAGTCTCATATTCACAGTCAAATGACAACCGCTCTGAAGAATGAAAGTATAGAAAATCCTGTCTCAAGTTGACCTTTTCAGCATGGAATATGACTTCATATATATATACATTCATTGTATATAATTATATCATAATAAAAATAAACAAAACATTTCCCCATCTATAGCATCTAGTTATTTCCAGTATCACTCAACGTTTAATCCTAGGGAAGAATATACTCTGTGCAAATTAGGGTCATAATAATATCAAGGGGGCTCGAGTATCAATTTAAAATATTTAGCGTAATTTGACTATAAACATTTAACAAACAAAAAATGACAGTTGATATCCCAGATCATTTCTATGATAACAAAGTTCGCAGAGGTTCAAAGTGTGTACAGTGATCTATAAAACCACTTACAAGGTCTGTTTCTGATTAAAGGGGAAAACAGTAACTCTTTAAATTTACTAAAATTTACTCATACTCCCCCCCCCCCCCCCCCCCCCCCAAAAAAAAGGTCTGAACCAACTGATTTCTTACCTTCCAAAATAAATGACCACCAATAAAGCTCAGTTTCGCAAAATTGAAATGTCTTTTAAAGAATTTTAATAGGTTCCCTATTTTACTAACACTCATATAAACACGTACACCTGATAAGTTCACTGAATTAAGGCACACACACACACACTTGCTGAACTTCTACCCTTGGTGGTTTATTTGAGGGAGACATTTAACATTAAAATGACCAAACCTTCATTATGTTTATACTATCAACACAGCCACAAGTCTATTATAAGGCTGCCCACCCTCCCTGCAATGCCACGGCCTACCCCCACACGATCATCAACGCTGCGTAAACAAATACATTACAGATTATTTGTCGACCGGTGACCATTAGAGTACCATACCACTCTCTACAACAAAGGCGCAGGGTACTTGATACTTCATACGGCCCTGCATTATAAAACCATTAAACTGCTGATATATTTATCTACATTGGTATCGACATTAATTCTCTAACATGATCGATTCTGTCTTCTAAGACATAGAGTCTTGGTCACAATTTCACTTTGAGATATGTTGAGATGTTCCAATTCTAGTGTTCCTTTACATTGATAAAATGTTTGACTTTCTAATCCCATTATTCAATGCCTTACAATCTTATAAACAGTTGACAAAGTAATAAAAACTGTTATCTTAATATTTTTATCTCTTGAATAGTATTTAGAGAGTAATTAATGATAATAAAGCTAAGTAACTCCTTCTCTCTCTCTCTCTCTCTCCTCTCTCTCTCTCTCTCTCTCTCTCTCTCTCTCTCTCTCTCTCTCTCTCTCTGTGTGAGTAAATTGATAAATGAATACTTGCCCTTGTTTTGTCAAAAGCCAAAAAACAAAAGTTTACACACACAAAATCCACAGAAATCAAATTTCACAATAATCCTGATACATCTATTCAAGGAAAGCTCAAACTAATTCCATAAAATCACTGTTCGAATTCTGTTGTTTGAAATCAATCACAGAAGAATCAACACCGTTAAATATATTGATCTCAAGTGATTTTTTAAGCAGGCAGTTCCATTTTTCCAAAAGTTTATCACCCAATTCATCTATTCCTTTGTATGGCTAGAGAGCATGTGATCAAATATCGGTTTTGGACTGGGATCAATCAAGTGCACCCCAAATCTTTCACCTCCTCAGAGAGAGCGCCAGTTCAGTAAATCGAACAAACCCATCACCTCTTCATAGCAGGTACATCTTTATATACACACAATAGGAATTCCAACAAGAAGGGGGAGAGAGAAAAAAAAAATCTATTCAAAGGCATAAAAGGCAAAAATCTTCTTTTGTGTCTATAATGGAGGGAGAAAAATCTACTGATATTGTATTCCTTGTGAACAAAAGGAAATTTTGACTTTTTTTGTCCATTTAAGCGTTATATAAATGATGGCAGTACGTAATTATCTCCGGGTGTTGAATGTTTTTGATGTAGGAGGTATATAGCGAAGTCTCCGATCACCAGGATCGAAGAGACCATTAAATAGAGTTGTTGACACCCCTGTTGTGTGACAAGAAATTCCTCAATGTTTTGCGACAAGAGATTCCTTACAAGTCAACAGAGCAGAGATTTCTTAACTCAAGTTTTAAAACACCCCCCCCCCCCCCCCCCCCCCCCCCCACCTCAACTTACTCTCTTTATCTCTAAATATACACCTGCAGATTTATTGGCAATTGCCGACAAATTTAAAAATAACGATTCTTCTAAAATCGGTAAATTACAATTAAAGATCACCTTCAATCTCATTAAACAGTCTTCAGCATATGATTTTTATTCTGGTTAATTGGAAATGAGTTGCTCTAGCTGCTTCACACTTCAATGAAAGAGCGATTACATCATTCACTTTTTTTTCTGGTATCTTCATTTGTTAATGTTCGTTGAGACACATTTAATGTCAGGGGGCATTATTCTGTGCAATGATAAGCTTTTACAACATCATAAAACTGTACTGTTTGATTTCTGAGTAATATCCTTTTATCAAGGGGACAGAGCTCTTGTCATGCAATAAAAACAAATTAAATCAAAGTGCATCCAAGTAAACAAGCAAAGTTTTTCTTCAATCATTGTTTCGTTTTTTTTCTTAATAGGAATAGTTTGTTTACCTCTTCTGCAAGCTAATTGCTTAAAGTTTGCTTTCTCTATTCAAATACAGCTGAAGCAATATTGAGTCGTTTGCATCAGAGAAAAGGTCTTATTAATGAATTTCATGCTCGTGCATAAACGTGTTGTGCCTCCATTGAAGAGAACTAAAAGTGTTTTTTGACTTAACTTCTTACTTAAAATCCAACTGGTCAAATAGGGAGAAAAATACTGGTAAATTCTTATTCAAATCAGAATATCATTTAATCAGATACAAGACCATGTTCATACCTATAAATATCAATCATTTCTCCCTTGTACATATTAAACCAATTAAAGCACTTATCATATCTTGAGTTTTAAATTGAAAGAAACAAAACTATGACTCATATCAAATATGACACCTTCATAAAGCATACATGTATTTGTGTGAACTGAACTGAACTGTCCAAGCTTAGATCATTATTCTCAAGGAGAAATAACTCTTGCAAAGATGTTGTTTGTTTAATTGCCCCTTTAATCTATTTTGCAGGAATTACACAAAATCTTCTATGAATATATATGTACTTTGTCACACCTCATTATTAATTTTCAAAATAAACATTTAAAAAATAGAATCCTTGCATTTTTCCTGATTTTAATCATTTTGGGGATATTGTCACAACTATCAACACCATGCATAACAGGATGTTTGTCTAGACTTCAAAACAAAACAAAACAAAAAAGCAAAGTTTCATCAGTTAACCTATTTTATGATATTTGTGCAGTTCCTGATATCAATTCAATTATCAAGAGCAATATAAAAAAATAAACAACTTGTGATTTGGTCAGTTGATTAGCTCAAATTTGAAACAATCTAGATTTTTTTTAAAACGATGATATTAAGTGATAAAAAAATTTACCAGTTACTGAATTGTCTACATCTGAACAACTCTGAATAACATCCAAAAAACTTGAAATCATATAAAACTTTCTGCAAGTTTATATTGCTAAACTTTCGTAGATTTAATCCACCAACAACTTGAAATCAAATAGAAATTTGTGCAAGTTCATTTTGCCAAACTTTCAAACCTTTCGTTACAGCATTCCTTGATTGTCACTTGAACATGACTTGAATTTACCTGAGGTGACGTTGTTGTTCTGTTGGTTGAGTTGAGCTTTGTTTCTATCACTGGAAGTGGGAGTTGAGCGACTGCTACGTGAGTTGTTGAGATTGGAATTACTGTGAGATCCACTGTCTTTGCAGGAAGGGTTTGTTATCGTTGGACATTTGCTTCCCTTATTAAACGGAGATGGTAACCTACAAAAAAGATTTGGACGATAAATGACCATTCAAAAACAATGGTGGGAATCAGTCTCCCCATTCTACAACCAAAAATAGATCAAGCTGGCCTGTGTTTCCCAAACGATTAGAAAGAAAATTTCTTTGAATGTAAACTATGGAAAAGAATACATTGTTGCAACATTCTGCACACAAAGAATATAATGAATGCTCTTATTAATTCTCAATTTATCATTTTCAATTTCATTATAAAAATATGACCTTGTAGTATTCTATTATTACATTCAAATAGAGTTACGACAATAAAAGCCAAATAAAACTGTTAATTATCATTAAAGCCAGTTTCTGTCCTGTAATTAAATGTCTCATTATTATATAGTTGTGAAATGAAACGCATTATTAAATTCAAGGACAAAATCATAATTTTTAAGCTTTGCAAAAAACTTGATTGTAAATAGAATCTATTTAGGAAATTGGCTGAAAAAAAATGCTGTAATTTTGAAGTACAGATTAATATACATACGGAAGATAACACACAATAACCAGTTATTTCAAGGTCAGTTAACAGTTATATACCAGCTCGTGTCAACAAAATCAGACCTTGATCCTGGAAATGGTTTAGGCAAAGGTCACTAGCAGACACGTATAACACAGGAAGATAGGGGAGCCTAGCGCGGAAGAGCGAGACAGAAACTGATTGACAGTCTGCGCATATCCAGGAAATTTCAACATTCAGGAAGTTCACTGAACACAATTCACGACTTGTCATGTCCATAGCATCTCCATGGAAAAAAATTAGTGCAGAAATGGAAAAAGAAGTGCAGTGTTCCCGCTCAAAATTTTTTTTTTTCTTCTGGGTTCAAAGCAAGCACTCTCTCAGCTCTCTACTCGTTGAGATGGCTTATGTTACGAATGCAATTACACACACTATATCTTTTCTTTGGCTTTTTTGTAAACAAAAGGGTCTCTTTAGGAAACATTGCTTCTCACTCCACCTGCTTCTGTTGTTTCCTGTTCTAGTTACACAATAAACATTTTTACCCTGGTTGTCTTCTGAAACCACTTACTGCTTCAAGCAAGAAAATCGTTCTTATGAAACAAGAGTTTGCAACACTTGTAAGAGTTTTCGATCAAACAAAAATCAAAAAGTCCTACAACTTGTTCAGAAATCTATTAAAACAGGCGGTTATGAGTGATACGAACCCAGAAAAAATTAAAAAGCGTGATTTATCCATTTTTCTTACCTCAACAGTCTTGCTTCAAACAAGCCACAGAAGTGAACAAGCTGACACGAGACGTCAGTTGGAAGGGAAAGTTGGTTCAAAACAGACACAACAACCAAAAGGTGTTTGGCCCCAATCTTTCATAAGATCATTTCCTTGTATCTTGCAATCAGATATGCCTGCTAGTAAGGTCAGTAATATTTCTATGATGCTGGTCAAATCAACTGAATCACACACACTTTCTCATATTAGCAATAGCTCATATACTGAGTCACTAAGTGTTAGAACATTCAATGGCAAACATGATGATCCTTAGCACTGTCTTGTTTCAAGAGCACATTAAAATTTATACAGTACAGGCAACACAGATTTTCCAAGACAAAGAAATTACTGGATGGAATTCAATGATCACTGGGTCAGAAACCGTCTGCCATAAAACTCTGTGGAATAACACTCTCTGGGGTGAAAAAACAGAGAAAAAGAAGGGGACACGACCAAGAGGCTGCAAGTGAATTAATTTTTGGTCATTAATGAGTACCGACAATGACAGAGGGGAATTCCTTCTCTATGGAGTCAGAGAGCTTTGATTGACACAGCCATTAGTAGTACAATTTGCAGCAGGACATAGGTTAAAGAATTAATCAGGAAACCAATTAAATATTAATTCATGAATCAGAGACGCACAGCGGGGTAGAGGATTTATGGGGACCTCCTCTGCCATTGTCCAAGGGACTTATGATGCTCTGGGGTCAGGCGATATGACCTTCAGACAGGTGACCAATTATTTCCACTACTTGACCATAGCTAAATCTGGCTGAAGTCCATTTTTGAATGTTACAAACATAAAGCCTGACAATATCCTCTTGTTATGATGAAGTTTCAAAAAGCAATATCTAATATCTATATCACATTATCACATATTGAAATGTTTTACAATTTAAAAAATCAAGTAATGTCAGAGCATGCTTCAAGTTAACTTTTGCATACATTCATCAGTACTCATTTCATGACAAATTGATCAATAAATTATTATAAGAAAAACTCTAAAAATGAAATTAAGTATTGTTTATATTGTTACACAATAGCATTGCACTGCTATTGTTAGCAATTATGCTACAAAGGCAAAACAAAACATTTCTAAAATTTCAACTAACCTGGATAGAGATTCGCCTCCATTGAGCTGGGGTGTGTTTCTGCCCTGCTGTGAGAGTTGGTGGTTGTCAGGAGTGCTCTCCCCTGGCTGGGCCTTCGCTTGCGCGTGTTCCTGGCCCTGTCGAAGTTTCGCCTTCTGCTGCTGCTGGTAGCGAGACAAACTATAGAACAGTCCTAATATGGATTTTAAATTCCCGTCCTTGATATCTGCAAATGTGAGAGGATTCCATGAGAGTTTTTGCTATTTTCGTTTATACTTTTAAAACTTCATTTTGAGTGTATAGAGAGGCACCACTTTACGATTTTTCTTTCGAATACTAGCTCCAATTATACCTAGTTTTTTCTGGTTGGAGATTCCGAGAGGGATAGGTTTTTAACTGCAAGTGTTATATGGAACTTGCATTTTCTCTTACTCGATGCTTATGCGTCGAGCATGGAAAACTTATTTCCCCTTTCAATGTTAAACAGGAAACCCTTGAAATGTTTACAAACTGAACAACAAAACGCAACACTTTCCCAGAGAGAGTCAAGTGCATATTACTCAAGGAGGAAAACCAGTTGCCTAACAAAAACCAAAATTTGAACGTGAGAATGATATTTTTCACAAAAGATCAATTAATTTTATTTTTACCACGGAATGCATTTTCAGGTTGCATGAAACTATAAACATTGAAAGAATCATTAAAGAAAAAATTCTCATTATATTTTGTGGTTAAATGAGAATTTAAAAAAAAATATACCAATTAACTTAAGCCACAAGAGAGAGCAATGGGCCATATAACATTTTAAATGATAATTCAAAAAGTTTTAATCTTTCACATATCTTTAATCACAAAATAAACTTTAAAATAAAATTTAAAATTAGTATTACATGTACTGTACTACATCAAAGAACCAATGGCTAAAAAAAAGATTAAGAATTTAGTGGGCAAAAATATTGTTTTCAATTGAATATTTACAGTGCATGGCCAAGATAAAAAAAAAAAAAATAACTGACAATTTGTTTCCAGGATGGCCTGACGTAACTGAAATGTACATTTTACCTTTAGCACAAAGTCCCTCTATGTTGACTCCTAAGCCTGCAAGGAATGCTAGGCACTTGTTAATGTTATCTACCTGCAAAAAATAAAGACAAAAATTCCTCAATAAAGTTCGATTTTGCAAACATCATTGTGCAATTTAAAAAATTATGAGGTTCCTAAAAAAATATCTTTTTTAGAATCTGGCATATAAAGAATTAAATTTGGAATCCAATATCATTCAATTCATTGAAACAGAATTTTTTAAAAACTTTCATTAGAAATTCCATAAAAAAAAAAAAAAAGAAAGAAAAGAAAATCAATTTTCTGTGAAGGACAAAAAAGGTTTCAGGTACTTCATAAATAAAACGAAAATGATATCTGCTAATAATACATTGATCATTAAAGTGTTCATAAACCTCTGCAGTCAAAATTACACCATTTTCTGTCTCGTATGTCTTACGCCAGAGAATATCAAACCAATATTTGTCAACTTTTTACAACCAGCCTATGACTCATATGTGACATTTCTCGCTCTAAAGTAAGCTCTGCAACGAGGAGATATTGCGATCCCCAAAAACTCAGAATCCTCTAGTTACAGCTAGAGTAGATCCTAATAATTCAATAACTTTGATGATTGAACAGGAGAGAAACCGCGTCTATCCCACAGACCCTTGGATAATCAACACGATTCTCAAACCATGACTCACTGGACCGAGAGTGAATCTAATGACACAAAATCAATCTATATGGAGATCAGCAAACAATTTTGTCACCTATTTAACAGGTGCTTCGTTAAATAATTTTTTCTCTCCCTCTGTCCAATTTTTGCACAACTCCAATTGATTACAAGTGTTAATAATTGAGAGACGCATTTGCACATCCTGATTTGCAGCCAATTTACTAATAAGGCAATTTTAAGCATGAAAGCTATTAATTTCTTTTCTCCTAATTGACAATGGATATTGGTTTTTCAATTATAAGCCATTGTAAGGTTTCCCTTAAATGCAATTTTGCTATATTTCTTATCTTTCACAGGATCATGGCAGTTGAATACCTATTATCTTGCAACAAAGAGAAGCAACAACCATCAACTCATGAAATCCTGGATTTAACGTGGTTCAAAACACTGGTCATAGATTACCATCAAACATTTTCAGCATTTTTGTAACAATGTATCATGAAATTTTATGTCTTTATTTATACTTTCAAAACATGGGCAAAAATCTTGCAACTCTTCAAATGTGCATGTGTGTGAGGGTGGGGGGAAGAGAGGTGTGGGGGATACGGACATTGTCAACTCCCCCGTTTCCCCCTTCTTTCATGATTTCATTGCAAGGAGATGCCCATTAACTGTTCATATAATAACATTTTAACAATAAGAGAAAACCATCTCATGTCCACATCACATTTCAGCTCAGCCTGAAAATTTTGGGGGAGAAATCAGCAAAATTAATAATAATTGCACATAGCACATCTTATCAGATTTCACGAGATCATTCATAAATGCAGCACTGGGTCACAGAAGCCCTTTGATGTGTGGCTGGGCTGCACTACTGATCTAGATCCTGAATGCAATAATTACTGCCTCTACCAGGCTGCTGAGTCGCTGTGACATACACACCAACGAGTCTCTGAAGAGACTCAACAGCACCTATCTCTCTCTTAATTGTAGACAAACAATCCCTCATTATCTTGCAATATTTGTCTGGCAGATGATAACTGCAAATTTAATAATATGGTGAATCACACTGCCCCCCTTTGGCTAAGAGTGAATACTGTTTCTTTTTAAGAGCAAAAAAAAAAAACTCGCCTACTAATGACTGGATAACTCTTTGTGGTAGAAGACACAGAGTGAACAGACTAGAATCTAAGTATGACTTAATTAAGTGCCAACTATCTGGCAGATGTGAAAGCATTTCCTCATCATCTTCATGCAGGAATAATTACAGTAGAGCACAGCAATACCTAATGAATTTCTAATAAAAAGATGCTCCCTAATGTGTGTTGTCTTAATCACAACTGTCCTAACAAACTAGGTCTCTTGGTTACCATTCTCCAGTCTTCAAAAGGAGATCCACAAAGTGAGTGCAACATACCCGAGATCGGATTTTTTTCATTTTTTCGAGTATTATATCGTAAAATAAGTAGGCAGAGCTTTGAAGTGGACAATGCATATAACCTTATGCTATACTCTTTTGAGAAGTTGATGTAGCTAGGCTATATGCCTGTCCACTTCTCAAAAGAGAATAAACCTTATGTCTGTCCTCTTCTCTTAAAAGAAGACAATAAAAACATGCACAGAAGTTGCAGCCATGGACATGGTCACTCTCATTTTCTTAATATCAAGAATAATTAATCTCAGCAATCATCATCTGCATATTCATGTCCCTTCATTGCTTAATGGACCATAGATCATTCCCTAGAGTGGCTTCCCCCAACAAGACAAGAGCAGCTATCACAATAAAACAAGCGACCCAGCGTCTGACTCTGTCCCTGTTAGGTCACTGTACACAGCTGTTGTCTCCTGTGCCTGGCTAGCTGTCATCCGACCATCCTCCTTTGCAGCTGAGTGGACACTAAGGTTCTAAATCATGCCACAATGGCTTACAGATGTTGAATTATGGGAGCAAAGCCTTCCGAATCAATGTCCATGCAGTCGGGATTGTTTGGGTAACATTGTAAGCAATGTCTGTCAGATCCTGTCTTGTTTACTCATCACCATCCGGTAATAAGCATTATGGTTACATTTATCCAGATAGTGAAAACCTTTGGTTTCCACTGTTTAAACAGAGATATCTGTAAGAAATGTTACAGTAATATATCTCGATTTTAAGATTAACTTAAAAATCTTAGCCATCTTTCAGTGCATGTCTTGTCAACTGATAAGCACTTGGGTTATAAAATAAGGAATAATGCTGTAGGTCATTTTCATAAAAAAAAAAAAAAACAAGAAGGAAAAACAGGAAACCCAACACTATACAACTCTGTACCAACATGACCTTGGAGCAAACATCCCATTTAATTCCTATCACCCATTTTGGAAATGGATCCATTCACAAACAATACCGAGGGTGACAGTATTATGAAGCACCTGTCAGTAACACCAAGGCCCCACCTGATCTACTGCGGTCCCCACAACAAAACGCTGGTGTCAGAAAAGGGATAAATAGCAGTTAAAGTAAACCCCATTGCATGCGATATAATCCAAACCCTGTAAGCCTTAACCAGATCACATGCAATCAAATCGTAAACAATGTACCAAAGTTCCTTTATGGATCAGAGGTAGCTTTGGGAGCACCCTGATTTAGGACCCAAGATCATGCAATGGCTTTAAGAGTTTTTTTGCCTGATGAAAATCACAAATAAGAGAAATCTTGTGAATAGTATCTGACGTCTGAAACAATTATTAAGCAATACACATCTTGAGACCAGTAGACTGTATCTTTTATACCTTTCATGTTACAAGCCATTGTTTCCTGTAAGAAATCGGGCAACCATTTTTAGAAACATTGCTTCCAACTATGGTGAATGCTTTTCACACACTTGAAAAAAGAAGCTTTCAAAATGTAACCACAGACTGCAAAACAATTCACAGGAAACTTCAAAGAGATAAAAACATACAACCAACTGCTCCCAATTGCACATTAAATCAAGAAGAAAATACTCCGGAGTATAATCAAATGTGGACAAGCTAAAGACTTTTGCACTGCTAGAATAGTTAGAAAGCTTCTTAGGCATGTTAAGAGGCAGCTGCTCCTTTAAGCTTCAATAACTCGCAACTTTTGTTTTTCCCCCCATCCTCCGTAAAACACGATTTACAGGTAATTTGCCGCCCCGAGCCAAACCTAACAAGCAATGTACAACAAAATCTCGCATTCCATCGAAAATGTTACAAACTTTGTCAATTAGGAGCAGTGGAGTGAGCGTGTCACTTTTTGGGTACCGCAAGCCTGGGCATCAATTATAGCAGGTTAATGTTAGCTAGGAAGCATGCAACATATTACGTGTAATTGCCATTGTTGATACATGAATCACCAATATCATGAAAAGTTGTGCAACAATATAATATTTTACATAGACGACCATCTTTTTTTTTTGTATTTGAAATGTAAAAGTTGATATTGTTTACATTAATATTTAATTCAATTTTGTATCTTCTTCAGAAAAGTGGACAAACAAAATCTTTCGCATGCATGGACAAACTTTTAAGGCTATACCAGTCCAGTTTCTAAAATGTATGATCAAGGATGATTGAAACCAAAACAACAGATATTAATTCGGTGGTATTTTTTTTCCATATTTACCTGTTATACTACAAAAGCTTCCAATTCTAATTTAAGCCTTACGCATACAAATTTTACAATCAGTCAAATCATCTGAATTATTGAAAAGAAAATCGTAAATAAAATAAAGCATGCATGAAGAAAAAAATACCTGCTCAGAGAATTAATCAATCCAATAACAAAAATAGTACACACCGGACTCCCCGAACAATGAGAATATGACACAGGACAAGAGTACATAAATCCACTCACTCAGATACTCTGTAACAGTATAAGTAGCAGCACGGGCAGGCAGCAGAATCCCCCCACGCAGAAAGGCAGAGGGGTGGTCTCAAAAGGCACTTAATTTCTACTACACTACCCCCTCCTAAGTGTGAAAGTGTTCAAGACCTCATGCAGTCTGAGCTGCTAGTCAATGGAAACGTTCTTTTTTTTTTTTCCGAATACAAACCGGTGATCTAATTGATTAAGGGATGCATGTTGCTGGAAGATATTAAATTTACTATTTGATGATATTTTATTGTTGAAGGGGCCGTTGTGTTCTTTTTTGCTTGAGAGATCAAAGACCAATGCATCAGACAACATGCTAGTGTGAAGTTAGAGGGAGGGTCCCTGGGGAGACAAAATGACCCCCACTGGGTCTCTGGTCCCTGAGATAAGAGAGGTGAACTCATTGGTTTATTTGTTTATCAGAGCAAGGCCTTTAATGAGGGTGACTCCAAGGGGCTACTATCAAAAGATTTGTAACCGGCAATTGCATAATGGTTCCAAGGAAAATTATAACACTACATCTGACAGCACTGATCAAAGAGAGAAATCTATGATTTCCAAACACTGATTAGAAATTGGAGATCTTTATAAAAACAGAGAGTAGGAAAGAGTGGTTTTCAAGCATGCTTTCTTCATTCCGCTACAATTATTAAAATTGAGAGAGAGAGAGAGAGAGAGAGAGAGAGAGAGAGAGAGAGAGAGAGAGAGAGATTGTAATACATTAATACATGTCTTTACAAAATACCAAAAATTGAGTCTTACATTTTTAAATTAGTTTGCAGTTAACATACGACAGGGAAATTATTTCTAATATTGAGACATTCAAGAATGTATAAAACTCTGACACTAGCAATGTACTATTTCTGACTTTTAAGTACAAATTGTGCTTAATTCTTCAACTATAAGTTGGACTAAGTTTTTTTGGACACATTCATGTATTGATTTAATGGCAATTGCACCAAACTCAATTCTTCAGACATTATAAGGCCTTCAATTTCAAACAGTACATGTGTTAACATACTGGTTTCAATAGCCATTCAGACCACATGTATTGCATCAAGGTCACATGTATTATGATACTGAATATATCACCTTAAAAAAACGGCAACAGCATGTATGCTTTCAGCAGCTTAACATGATCAATTTTCAAAAATCAAACCATAGCTACTAATGTGACTGTTGGCAGATGGTCAGAAAAATCACAGAATCCAGGAAGGAAACTGCATTCTACTAAAATCCTGTATCTATTTTTGAACCATTTTACATCAAATCAATATACATTTCCATATATTATTTAAGTTTGCTCTGGACAATAAGACGAAATGCTTATGCAGCTGCAAAAGTCTTTGAAGAAATGCCAACTATTATAATTATAACTGCTTATTTCATAGTACATGATAATTACATTGCATCAATTCCCCTCTTTGACAATAAAGTCTTTAAAGGTCAACTAGAATGTTGTGACAAAATTTTGCAAAACCTAAAAAAATTCCTTATATTAGAAATACATCAATTGAGTTGAAACCATTTCAGCAATAGTCACCCACTTTTAATCATTTAGAACACTGCAGCCACTATAATCTCCTCTGATCCTACAAATTTCCCAGCATTCTCCCCCGCCCTGAAAGTCAAGTGCCCCTCACTCAACAGAGATTACCAGGGGCAACCTTTAACATTTGTCAGGGTGCTGATGACAAAGTCCTGTCAGTGGTTGAAGAAAAAAGATGATAAATGTCATCTTGTACAATCTGGAAGAATTTAAAGAAGAAAAACATTCTGTTCAAGAAACTTCAAGGGCTAAGAAGTTGATGACCTTTCAAATAAATGGCAGATAAGAAAACTCTCATTAATGCTCCAGCCTAAGTACAGAGACCCTGTTCAAAACCATAAATTATATCATTCAACCTTTTTCCTATTCAATGATACAATATGTCCATGTATTCATTGTTCATCAGTGACACTAAAATCTGATGTAATCGAAATTTAAAAGTCAGCAGGTATTTCACAACTTGAGCTATATAAACTTTTGAACCACATTATCATATGTAAAGAAATAAACTCCACAAGTAGCATATTAAACAGAGGCAAGTTTTCACTGTATATAAACTGCTCTATCCAGGAGCTACGAGTTCTGAATCCTTAGCACCTGGCACGTGTTAATAATGATGTGTTCCGTAAACATGCTCAAAAAGAACAAAGTCAAGCCCAAATCACTTCCCTCTGCTTGCAACATCTTTCTCTTCACTTCTTAAATGTTGTTTGGTCAATTTAAGACTTCCAGAAGATTCTAACCCTTACCTTAATTTATACTTCCAACAACATTTTAATATTCCTTTGGCATATATCTTATCAAAACTCAAATACCTAAATGAACCTGGAGAGACCTAAACTATTGAACTCTGAAAGTAGCAGAACTATTTGTGATAAACTTTGCCATATTGCATCCTTAATTCCAAACAACCAATTTTGTCGTTCCCAAAAGTTCAGTAAACTGGGATGGCAGAGACCTGGTACATTGTACTTCTAGCAGTGTGACAGTTGGGAGTTGACAATTCCCTGTCTGTCTGTAATTGCCCTCTGCCAGACAAGCAGCAGACATCTTTAGAGCCATTCTGCATCACTTTTAGAGAAAACCGTGAAAACGTCAATATTCCAAACGGCAGCTTGCTCAGAGCAAGGCTGGCAATATTGAGGTCATGACCTTTGTATTTGTTGTCTGTGGAGGACCAGGACCTGTAAACTAGTTCCCTTTGTTTTCTTTTGAAATCATGAGGGACAAGTTTGTCACAGCTTGAACAAATAATAAGACCTTATCAATTTATATATTCCATGATCTCTCCTTATGATGAAGCTTTCCAAACAATGGTCCAGCCTTTTGAATCACAATTTGATCATTATTTGAAATAAAGCAAATTTTTAAGGTAATTAAAGCAAGTGGTTGACATATAAAGTTTCTGGGTACTATACAACTTCCCCAACTTCTAAAATCTTGTTAAAGCTCAGATGCTGAAGATAACTCCAAACGACAAGATAACAGCTTTATGGCCCTCTTGACTGGTGTGAGCATCAGAATCCGTACAACTTTCAGCACAAAGATAGCAAATCTTGAGTTTACAAGTCACGCTGTTTCAATCACCTACTCTAAATCATGTTAGACAATTTGAACTTGTGGGTATAACACAGTTTACTTGTAATTCTGAATTTATATGCTTAGATTTGTCAGAAGGAGCAAAAAACCAAACATACCCTACTATTGTTTAACATGTAGTATGACTAAAAGAGTCTTACCTTTTAACATACAAGACAGTCTTGAAATAGCACACTCAGGAAAATAAGTTTTTAGGAGACATGTACAATCCTTGTCATTTATTTAGTAACAGTTTATTGACAACAGCTGTGTTAAACATCACACACACACAAAGGTGATTCTTCCCCCAAAAACTATATTTCCGGAAATGAAGTTTAACTTCAGGTCATTAATTGGAGAAAAGGCGGAGAAGGGAGAGAGAATCGCTGAAGTGTGAAACATGAAAGTTACAGCTGCTGCTGCTGGGCTATTCCATTAATCTACCTCTCCCCCTACAATGAACTCTTCATGTTATTGTTTACATCATTATGCAGATCCATAGAGCATTCCATCTTCATTTACCCCGAAGGTTCCGGATTTTGATAAAAATCAATATGAAATTTATTTGAATAATACTATGCCTTCTCCTGTTTGAATGTATTATTAGTAACAACAGATGTTTGATGTGATTTTGAAAACTGATTAAAAAGAAAGAGATGTCTTTGTCAAAAAAATCAATAGTTCTACCATAACAAGCTGTCAGTTATTAAATTTATCCCTCCCCCTTAATTTTTGGTCTGATCGATGGTTCAAAAACGAAACAAAACAAAAATGTGTGGATAGAATCAAATTTTTTAAGACCTGCTAAAACATTGTTCAATTACAATTAATACAGACACTTTATGCATACATGAATGATAACAGTCATCAAATACAATGTAAACCACATTGCTCTTCTATTTGAAGAAGTTAATGACAAAGAAATACAGCTGAGAAATTCTTTAAAAGATCAAGGCATTTGTATTGAGTGCAGAATTTTATTTACACTCTCCAAAAAATATTTCTAAAAATTCTTACAGTGGCTAACACCATAAAAAATATTAATATTACAATCCTAACATAACACATACACAGGAATCTACTATAAAAATCTGACTTTTTCTAATGAATCAACTTCAAATAAACTCCACATATGCATTTTAGCAAGCTCACTTCCTCTGAAAACATCTGTAACTAATGCAATTAAACCTTTTTGTTAATGGAGAACACGGAAAACACATAATGCTGCTCACAACATGGGACAAGACAAATTAATATTATTTTTTGAGAGACATGGAGAGATTTTTTACTTTGCGATTCCTTTGGAGCTTTAAATTCACAATTAGCTGTTCTCCATTTCATAACATTAGTCATATTTTTCTGGTGCAGTTGCGTAATTTTTACTTTTCCGCGACATTTGGAAACAATTGTGAGCATTGTACAAGAACAAATTATTGAGATCTGAAGCACTGCAAAGTGTAGACGTGTAGTAATAATGGCAAAGAACAAGGGAAAAAATAAGCATTCTGACGTACCTACACAATGTTTCATATTGTCTTTGATTTGAGTAGTTTCCCCGTCTTATAAATTTTTAGAAGAACATGCAATGTTTAATCTCAAATTAAAAAAAATATATCAACTTAACTTCTTCAAAAATCCTTGTCATGGTCTTTCTTAAAATGATTTACAATATATTTACAAATTGAAGGAATCTTGCAGTCTGAATATTTTACTCATAAACGCGATGACTGTCTTGAGAGCAGTAGCTCATAAGGGTTGAACTTTGACTGCATGTGTCCTGTTCGTTCTTGAGCCTTAAGGACATTCATAATGGACTTTGAACTTTACAGGTTATCAAATATAAAGCTTGTATAAGTCAAAATTTTAAAACTTTTTATTTCAAGGACCATTGCAGCCAGGGGGAGTGAAATTTATCGAGAACTACCAAAAACCAATGATAGCCTTCCGAGAATACATTTTGGGATTTACTTCTGTCATACATCACACATATGAATGTATACATGAACTACTTTCTTTAGTATTAAGGCATCTGGATCCACAGCAGATAACTCTTCGACAAATTATTTTAATAGTTAATATGCAATTTCATGCAATCATAAATTTTTCTCAATTTATGGTCTTTAGAGCCTGCCCTACAAACTCCTGTATCTAGCAGCAGATAAATACAAGCTTAACTGGTGGATACTGCATCTGTGGAGATGATTTGGACATTGAGAGATTCAAGTGTTGCTTACAGATCTGTCAAGACTCATTAGAAAGGTCTGCCATTTGTTTATGAAATTTCCAGGTGGGTTAGTTTATGGCAGAAATAGTTTTAAGATGAGGGATGCTTCCTATTTGTATATGACATTCATCCTGGTCAAACAGATGTTTTTCTTTCATAAATTTTACAATGCGGTCATTTTTGCTTCCACTTTTTAAACATTCTTAAGCAAAACATCTTGGACTAATTAGATTTGAAGAAAATAGTAGCTGCTTTGTTTGGTACCCTGATAGCATGATCAGGGATTATTAGTTAACACGTCATTTCATCTGAATTAAATTTAGAAAAAAAATAGAATGATAAATACATCCATATAAAACCAACAAAGAACACAACATCTTTGTTTCTAAATAACAAACAAAACTTTCATATCTAGGCAATTAAATGCCAGTTAGAAAATCCTATCTATAAAAATTCCTGACAATTTGAAGATAACCTAATCCTTGCAGGTGTAACAAACTGACACCATGTAACTCTCTATAGCAGACTCTTATACTCACTACAAATAGAAACCAAGTAAATTTTAACACGATTTTCATGTTTGATTTGATTACCATACACTGCAGCTTTGAAATATAGGTCAACTTTTGCTATCAATCAGACAAGAATGTATCCTGGTGAAGGCACCATGGAAAATATTATTTTTAATTATTCAAATTAAAAACTTATAAACTGTCTTTAAGTCTTCTGTTCAATATGTTATATGACTTAGTGCCAACAAACTAAAACAAGCCCAATTTTGAACTCATTCTCACTTTAACAGTATTTTGTTAAGTGAGACTGAAATCAAAAAGAACTGGTCTAATTATAGTGTTTCATGGCCTCTAATCATGAGCAGTTGAGTTTGAATTCATTAGTTCTTTTTTCTCATGATTCACCAGATTTCTTACATTTTATTTCATTTATTGGCTTTCTTAGTATGACAATGATATAAACATGTCTTACCATTTGAGCAGTGTTCTTTGGTTTGGATTTTATGTCTTTAATTTTGTCATTAGCTGAAAAATACAAATGAAAATCATCATTAAAGCATCATCTGAAATCGAATTGACAATTATACAAATCAATACAACTTAATGGACAATACTCAGGATTGATAATCCATGTGCATGACTAATTTATACATAATCATAGCTTTGGTTACAAATCTTTTTCTTTTTTTTCATCTCAAGACAAACCAATGATTTCCAGGATCTCTGCTTTTGAATAAATTCAATGCACAATTACACCAATTTGGGGATAATTATTCAAAAATATTTATAATTCCATCTGACATTGGCATCTTACCGGTCAATACTAAGACCAGCTCACTAAACTTCAGTTGATTCTTAACCACCACTGGGAATTTCAAGAAATTTGATTTGCAATAGAGTGTGTTTTTAACAAAGATTTTTTTTTTTTGGGGGGGGGGGGGACTTGAATGGAAGTAAATCCCCTTGTTAGGAAAATATCTTTATCAATACAATCAAACAAATTTTGATTTGTTTAGTCTATTAAAAGATGAAGAATGATTAATATGGTGCATGAAACTCACTTATAAATGCTGCTGATGTTTTTGAGTGTACACTTAGCATTTATCTTTAAAACTAACATTTAATAATGTGTATCATGAAAAATGAACACACATTTAATTTATGGAGGTTTCTAATGAGGTGAAGCTCCTTAAAATCTATTAATTCTGTATCCAAGCTCCAAACAGCAAGTTCAGCCGAATAGTGAAACATTCCTCCAATAGATCTAGATAATACAACACTTCTCTTTTACTTTTTTTTTTTTTTTTACCCCTATCAAGTAAATTGAAGTTCAATACACCTGACATGGGGGAAAAAATAAAATAAAAAAAATCCTCCCTAGCTGTCTTTCATACAAAACCTCTTATCACAATACATATGTACCCCCTAGTTCCAGCACTGATCGTGATTGTCTGACTCGTGGCATGGGGCCATGTCTGGTATTTGAACCTACACTGGGATATCTAACCAAACACCATGCTAGTGGGGAAGGCTTATCTGCCAAACACATCGGGAGCTATGTAAACTAGCAGCATGTGTATCTATTGACCATTAACTGGCCGTTAAAACTTTCATGAGGTTTAGGGAAAAAACGGAAAATCGGCATTGATTTACACAGCCTTAGTTTGTATGATCAAATACGATACCTTATTCATACTCAGTAAAACGAGTCATCAATTTTATGGGGGAAAAGTGTCATCAATTTTTTAAAAGAGAAATATTTATGTGTACAGGCTATACATTCCTCATTAAATACCGACCACTGTAAGCTGTTTTAAAACTATGTTATGCTAGTATTTCTATGATCTGCGGCTAAAAAGCCCTGTTTGCTATTGGACACTTAGAGATCAATACATTGTACAAGTTCCAGCTACATGTACATATGCAACCTACAATCCTACAATAAAAATATCAGATGTCAGGAACAACAGAGGAAACCTCAATATCTCCTGGACCAGTACCAAATCAATGACATAATAGCCTATGTGATACGCTCTTGCAATATTAGTCAGACTGTAGAATAATGATTTAATTTCTCCAATACATTCTAGACCAAATCTTTGCTGTAGCAGATCTTATTCTATCATTTATGAGAAACTGCATAAAACACAAACCACTATAGAAAATTCAATAGAAAAAAAAACCTGTTTGTTTAAAACTTGAAATATCCTAGATATGCATCTTTGGAACACATTTTGACAAGTACAGGAGTTTCAAACACAGGATTTAATTGAAATAAAATAAATATTTGCTTATGATTTATTCAGAGAAAGAAATCCAAACCAATAATCTATCTGAGACACTATACAGAACTGCAGATGACACTCTAGTGCTAGTACACGGACCCTCTGAATCACATATGTATTATGATCCTGATTGTGGACTCTTTGATCATTTCTTCAAAAAGCTGTTTAGTCTTCTAACGAAGATGTAAGGCTTGGTTAATTAGGTACACCAAAGCTAGAGAACTTTCATAGAAGTGGTGACATTCAAAAGCATCATGACTTCTAGCATGTGGTCAAAGAGTCCCCAAGTCTATCAATGCTGCCTCTTTGGCTCATCCCCTTTGGAAAGTTATTACCAGATCAACCAAATTCTGCAGCCTTTAAGTGAGGCACTTCATGAGAGTTAAGCAAAAGTAGCTCTCTGATTTGATGTATTTCATCATATTAAGGTACAACTCCTCTCTGTTCAAACTATACATTACGTAGCTTTTGTGTGATAATGAGAGAGAGTCATCTTTCTTATGATAAAGACATTGTACCCTAAGCACAAACATGAGTGAACGTTGTAAATAATTGAACATTGTGAGAGTTATCTCCCTTGTAAGAAAGACAATTCACCTTAAGCGGCAGAGATTATAAGAACACTTACTGACGGCCTCGATGACCTCGGCCAGAAGTACCCCGTCTGACACGTCCTGCTGAAGGTCACTGATGGTGTGCTTGTTTTTGGCTTTCTCCAAGTAATGATTGGCCCAGTCTGTGTATATCTGCAAAAGGACAAAACAGAAGATGAAGACATTAGTAAAGAAACAAAGCTTTGTTAAAGGAAAATAACTGTTTGGACATGCAGTAAAAATTGTTGTTCGTAGTACATGTATAAATATAGACCATTTCAAGATGTTCAGGTCCAATTCTTAAAACAGTTGTGCAATTAAAACACAGATTGCAAACAAGCTCACTATATCCTTAATTTTTTGCAAAGTTTGTCCTTTTATTATCAAAATCTAAGTCAACCAAAGCAAACAACTGTACATCCAATTACCATCAACAGACAGACAGACAAACATACCTTAATTTTGAATTTTTCATTAAAAAAAGTATTATACTGTTCTGAATTTTCCCCAGGAACAGGATGGCTAGAAGATGATCCCATTTTTTTTTATCAATATTTTTCAATAAATATTAAACACACACACAGGTTTATAATCTTTCACTCTTAGAGATAAACTTTGAATAATCCATTGAACACTCAGAATCAATTTCAATGTGGGTTGTCTTCTGCTGGAAAGAAACCATTCACTGTCTCCAATACAGGAGAATACACACACTGCAGTACAGTTTCCCTGTCAGACAATACCAGTTGGGTTTTCAGATTACGTGATGCATCTTACATAAAAAAATTGCAATCTTCTTGTGGCCTCTGAGCTCACACCAAGATGGAGGCACAAAAAAGATGAGCATCCAATCTTATGAAATGTAACAAGTGCTCAATAGCATGTACCAGAAAAGTCCAATTGCTTCTTCGTTTGCAATCACAACACATTGAACACCAAAAAAAAAATAAATGATCTATCAAAAAAAAGCCACAAAACGTTCTGTCAATATTTTGCTGATGAACAAATAGACTGGCTAAAGCTACTACATGGCAATTAAGTCTCCATAGAAAAATCCAGATCCCGGGGAATGATTTAAACTATATTGCTTCCCATGCAGGGGGACCCTTAATGCATATGCACAATGCTTCCCATCTGAGTTAAACGATTCCGACTTCTGCTGGTGAATTTTACTCCTGGAATATTTTACGATTTGTGGTCCTTATAACATGGCTCTATTTCCCTCTATCAGAACAGGAATATCTCCAATATCAGTGGCACAAATGAATGATAGATTTTTTTAAGTGGTGTGTGTCTTCACACAGCTAAATAATTCATTTGCAGAAGTCTTATGTTTTACATATCTCTCTGATTGTTCGGTTCTC
This sequence comes from Magallana gigas, assembly GCF_902806645.1. Lineage (NCBI taxonomy): Eukaryota > Metazoa > Mollusca > Bivalvia > Ostreida > Ostreidae > Magallana > Magallana gigas. Next base: position 30,134,121 of record NC_047563.1, on the reverse strand, counting down.
CGATTTGACTCACAACTCGATCATTCATTAAGAGCATCATAATGAGGAAAGGAAAATGAGAGACTCAAGCGAAATATCTCCTCATGCGTTTTTTATCAGGCGAGTAAATAAAAAACTTAAGATGTTTTTAGAGAAAACAAAAAGATGTTCTCCCCCTAGGTGGGCATTTACAGTTCCGGAGGCTTCTGTATAGGAAGATACAATTACTACACATTATTAATATCTCTCCCGCAGAAAGAAAAAAAAATTAAGAAAACCTGGTCTCAACAGGGTCCCGTCTCATCATAAAATCCCCACAATTATTACTTGATATTAGAAGATCAGAGATTGCGTTGTTTGATGTTGTTACACACATACTGTGCCCAGGTAGCTACTTTTTCCTCGTTCTGGATGACTAACCTTTTGTAATTACAAGTCATTTAAGACCTGATATTTGTAGGTGTTAGGCGAAAGTACGACCAAATCAATATAAATACTACAGCTAACTTCTATCCATAAAAAATCTTGCAGCTTTATTATAATGCATCACCATATTATGTTCAGTGCAGAGTAGAAAATTTATTTCATTAAGGCTAACAAAAATTTCATCAACAAAAATTTTTTTGTTATCAACTGAGCACTTATTTATTATTGACAAATTGCCCTAAAAGTGTGGCCAAAACAGATCCCAAAACAAACACTCAAACTGAATGCTAAATCAGTTACTGGTGTGGAATAAACAAACAACTAATTTCATGGTAAATTTCATATCCTTTACTCGTAGGGCTTCCAAAATCAATAACTGCTGTGTGGGACAACCAATTCTTTACTACTGAACATATGGCTATTGTTACAGAGAGATGTCACAAAGTCAAACCATTATAGAAGAAGGCACAGGGACCTAATATTTGTCCATAAAAGTTTGAGCTGAACGATATCAGTGTAATGTAATTTAGTGGGCATCATCTGATTTTATCAGAATCATTTTTAAGTAGATGAAGTTGTTGGGAGATTGTATCTTGCTCAATCAAACTGGGTATCACTTATAAACACTACACACATTATAAGAGTAGTGAAGTGTAAGTAAAATGTGTTCACTGGATCTATTTTCAAAAGAACTTAATTATCAATTATGTGCATGTGTGTGTGTGTGAGAGAGAGAGAGAGAGAGAGAGAGAGAGAGAAAGAAAGAAAGAGAGAGAGAGAGACAGAGACAGAGACAGACAGAGCACTCAAATATATCAACAAATTCAAGTTATTTATAAAAAAAATTATGAAGCACCAGCTAACAGTAATTTCTTTTCAGTTCATTAATCAAAGTGAAAAATAAGGCAACAGTTTGCATTACAACTCAATTCTGTGCACACAATTAGAGTTATTGCCCTTTGAATGGAACTTGCAGCAATTTGTACTGTCCTTGTTTGCCCTATGAACCAGAAGAAGGGATCCATTGACACTGCACCAGTTCTCTGTGTGATTAATGAGTATAGGGTGCTCTATTCAGAGTTCACCTTATCTGTAACATTCTCTGGGGTTGGTCAGTGCTTTCTCTGCAGTAATGTCTCAGAAATCAAGGACACACTCCAGTTCTACATCATTTTCAAATATATTGTCAATTTATATATGTTAATCATTTTCAATTATGTCTCAAATCTAGTCAAGAAATAAAACATAAAAAAAGTGATAAAATTTTAACAACATCATCTTTGTTTTATTTTTGAAATGTTTTTGAGACAGTTACAAATTACAACTTTGAAGTTTCGGTCAATTAATGTAAATGCCTCCAGCCCCCCCCCCCCCCCCCAAATAAAAAAAATTAAAAAATCATTTAAAACATTTGCACAAACACCACTACTTGCTATTGTTATCAACTCAAAAGCCCCATGGTACTGACAAGGAAATATGCACTGTTTATAAGTAGAGAGTGGAGTGGATTATTTCCTCTAAAGCAGTGCATAGCATTTTCGGATAAAAACATGTAACATTATACTCTTCTTGAAATATTACAAAACCTATGCATACTATATGTTATTTATATACAACCATTTTTTGAAACCCTTATGTTTTCAGAAAATGAAGAGCGATTAAAGACCTATTCTTTCATGGTTCTATTTTCGTAATATCATAGATAGAACAATAGGATACTTGAGAATATCGGCTGATCAATTTTGGTCTCCAATCAAAAGCCTACATGATATGGCTATACACAGTTAATCTGGTAAATGGGATTTTTTTTGGTTAAATTCAAGGGTTTTCTGTAATGGATTCTTTGTGGCACAAAATCTAATATTTTAGAAATTTTTCTCAAAAAAGAAATGCACGAGAGGAGTTGACGGGTCACTTTTTACATTTTTCATAGCACAAACATTTTTTTTGTTAATGAACTCAGATCATCAGATCAAACACAACACTTTGTGTCCCATTTGATTAATTGATTAATATAATCCTTGTCTGGCAATTCCACTGTTTGAATCAAGTTATTGCCTTAAATATATATTTAACATTAAGACGTTCTGTAAGCAACAATTCATACATGTATGTATCAAACTAAAACTAAAATTCTTCAGAGGCTCCATCAAAATAATTTTGTATGCATGCCAAATAAAGTATTTTTAGCATGAATTAAATTTTATGCACCTAATAAAACCATTTGAAATTACCACATCTTACAAAAATTATTTTAAATATAAATCATTTGAAAAACTCTGCTGAAGTCCAATATAGCACCTGCGTTTATACTCTTCCATCTCTCACACCACATACTCAAAGGGACATAACTCAAAAATTTGTAAATAAGCTGTCAAGAGATTTCAAAGCAAGTTAGGCCCTAGACCACCAATAGTAAAAACCTGCTCCGACATATTGTATAAATCTCTGCCATTGAAACCACTTGAAGCTGATGTAATCGGGCTTTATCTTGACAAATCATTATTTGACTTCATTCATCTCTCAAGTTAACAAACGATGTTTATCAGAATCTACCAATCTCCCTCCAAAAAAGTTTTATTACACAACGCCAATTACCCACTAAAATCACCATTCATAAAGCCTCTTTCTCTCAGGTCGCCCGGAAATAAAAGTAAAAAAAAATTCTTTCTCCCCAAATCAATTCCTATGTATCTGATTAAGTGCAACAGATAAATACATCTCATTGCTTAAATTATCACAGTGCAACTCCATTAAAGCAAAGAGCAACACACAGTTATAATTCAAGGTAATGGAAAACATCTAGCCAGTAACAGTGTTTTCTTGCAAACATCAAAGGGACATAACTTGTACAGGAAGGGCCAAGTTATTGTTCAACTTCATATCAAAAAACGCAGAAATGATCCAGATCAATGCTTCCAATCTGTGGTTTCGGAACATGTAGTGATATCGCAGGAATTCTGCTTCTTACTACTGCACTATGCAGGGGATGATGGCTACATCTGATAGCAGTAGTGTTCATTCAAGAGGCTTGCAGGCTTTTCAAGTAGTGGTGCATGCAGGCAATTGAAAATTACAACATATCACTCCAGTATCACTTTTGAATTACATGTGGTTGCTTGTACAATTTACAGATTATCTAAGCTACTGGCTTTTTCCCGTTTAAACATCTTATTACTGCTCTGCTAAATAATCTTTATGTAGATTATAACGTTTAAGAAAGCTTTAGTCGAAAAGAATATCAACAGATGTGCTTACAATATTTTGTACCAAAAATATCAAGCTGACTTGGAGGCACGATGTATAGAAGACTCTGGTAAAAACTACAGCACAAAATACCCTAAGTTTCTAAGTTTCTTATAAATACATTACACATACCTGCCTCCCTTTATTATTACTTTTTGTTTTCTTCACTATGTTGCTTTTAATTCTTCAAAAGATAAGTTTTTAACAAGTTTGAAGATCAATACATCATTTGTTCCTGCAAGTTCTACAAGAACAATTAGGTAACTGTATCGTAAAAATTGCTCTTCCCTTCTATGTATATCTCCAATGAAAGCACTATACTATGATGTTTCATATGACATGATCTCATAGAGATAGCATGATGTAAACAGCCACAATGGGGTTCCAACCACCAATATTCTCCATTACCAACCAAGCAAATATGACCACTGAGCTATGATGATTGACCCATAATATCTTACTACAACAAATGACTTCAAACCATTGTTTGTACATATAAGCCTTTCCATATATCTCCTATATGATTTCTACATTCAACTTTCAGAAGAAAACAAATTACACATCATTACATATGGCATCAGTCCAAATCTCTTTTTTAAGTCTTTCGTCTTCTTTATAATAGTGCATCTGAGCAACCTTGGGGAAGTACTACAGTACCATTAGCTCTTCTCTCCGAGAACCACTTGAGCCTAATCATTCTAGTAATGCAGTTGTAAACATACGTCATATACCAACAAAGTACTTGTGTTACACATGGCAAGGTAAACTGCCAACAATTTAGTTAATTTCTTCTTCTCTGACTCTCTCTCCCTCCTCTCTCTCAATTCTCTCTTCGCTTGCTAAATCATATCAATATTCGTTTCAAATTAAAGTCTGCACAATACTTCTGACAAACCTCATGTTTTTATCATATCAGTACACCCATGCTTTTAGATATCAGTAGATGGCCGATTTTGAGATTCATAATCTTCATAAAATTCATAAACTTACCGGAATCTTATCCTTATGATCACTCATAGCTGAACTTTTTCTTCCAATGTTAACATAAAAGTTAGACAGTTTCCATTTTCTTTAAAGTCAGTGAGTGTTTTAAAACTTTTTTTTCACTACATCTCACTCATATCAAGTGTTTCAATCTTGTATACAAGATATCATCTCGTGAACAACAAAGCACATATTAATCCATACACCACATGCGTTTTGTCGGCATGTTGCTCAATTAGGGTTCCTTATTTTGTACAATAAATCAAAAAGAAATCATTAAATCCACCCACAACAAATCTTTGATCAGATGTAATAATTGCCTGTAATTACATCCTATTTTCTCTTTCCATAACAGTTTAAAGGATACTGCATATATCCATCCATTTCCTTAAAATTTTCGGTCTGCACATGCATTTTCATTTTCACGAAAAATGCAGGTTTGTCGGATTATCAAACGAAGGCAGCTAGTGCAGTAATAAAGGAGATCAGATCTGTGAGGAAGATGCACAAGGTATATCCATTGGGCTCCTCCAGCTATACATAACAATATCTTCATAAACGATATACAGCCTATCTTCACAGTACGAGAAATGTACTCTCTTGTGGGTTCCTGCGTCTCTTGGCTGCATGCAAATCTCCAGGTACTTTCTCTCTGCCATTGTTCTATTTTGAATCAGTTTCCCCTCAAAAAAATGATTTAAAAAAAAGAAGAAAAGGCAGAAAAAAAACTCAGGTGATATACATGAGCATACAAATTTTATCCTTGTGGTTTTTTTTTTTTTTTGAGCGTTACGTAAACCTCAGAAGATTCATCCCTCTTTTTGTGTTCATATGAATGGAAAAGTAAAGCAAAGCAGCGAAAAAAGCAAAAAAAAAAGAAAAAGCTTTCGTTTTTATCAATGGCAGAAGATTCACATCGTATTTTGGTGGATCTTATTTCAAAGTGTTCACCAGCTTGTTCTCGGGGATGATAGATGCTTCAACGAGCTCCTGCATTAAAAGAAATCTTGAGACAGGAGGAAGAAGTCTCACTGCAAATTCAATCATTTTCCATGAATCTACCTGGCAAGAAGCCACGACTTCTGCTGGACCTTTTTTTCAACAGCTGTCTTTTCAAATAATGATAATTATCCACGACTTCCTATACACTCTAACTTTTAGCCTCTATCTTTTCTCTCCAGGAAAAAAAATCTGGCAGATTTCTACATGAACTTTTTCCACTGAAACATAACCAAAAGAACTTAAAATTCGAAGAAAAAAAAAAACTTTAACCAATTCTATTAAGCTAGATGATTACATAAGAACCGGGTTTGAAGCAGCAACCAGTTTACCTGTCTAGTTAGGAAGAAGCTTTACGAGTTAAGGATGTCTTTTTGCAGGAGATTAGGATGTCTGTTTAACATACATTGTTAAAATATGTTCTCCACTCATTTACAACTTACATTATAGTGTAAGCAACAATGGAGCAGTTCCATAGATAAAACATTTCACTCAGGCTGCCCTTATTATTGCATCCTGAAATAAAAGTTCCCTGATTAGATACCCTTATCGGTTCCCCATTTTATGTGTCCTGTCTACTTTAATTGTCAAAGATGAAAAGGATTGGAACATTTAGCACATGATAAGCAAAGAAGATGCAAATGATTGACATTGGATCTTCTTTATATCCAGTTAATGAAATGTAGGTCATGTCCAATCTATTAGACAGTATAAATAATTAAAAAAAAGATTCCTTTTCAATTCAAATTTATGTTGCATGTTGTACTTTAAAATAAGCACTCTCATGCTCAATTAATTTTAAGTAAGGTAATGAACTGTAATGTTAATCCTAAACCAACAAAATCTTAATCTTTTTTTCTATGCTAAATTATTTGATAAAATAAAGCTCCATGTTTTCGAATAATTGAAAGCATATTTTTATTTCATTTTTTCTATAAATATTAATCTTAAAAGCTTTTAAAAAGTACTATGGTAAGCATTCAGAGCATTCAAAAAAATTCCTGTGGTTTAAAGAATTTGACAAGAAGGTTCTTGCACATCGCTAAATGCCCCTTAATTTACCAATTTTCACTTTTCTGAACTAAAACCATATTTATGGTTGCTTATAAGCAGCACATGGCACTAGCTGGGGTTCCATTTTCCTCTGAACAGTTGCTGCAACTTATGATGCACAAAAAATAATGAAAGACAAAGGGCTGCATAAACAAATTTTAAACTCCATCAGCTTCAACTTTTTTTGAAAAAAGAAAAAAAAAACTCCTAAAAACCTGGAAACAATTATTTCTAGAACTTCATCATCTCGCAGAAACCTTGTACATAAGAACATACAAGTCTGCTTAAAGCATACATAAATAATGGCTGCATCTGGAAGGAACCATTGCTCTCAATAAATCTGTTATCTGGTTCGACATTGATATCTCAACCCCCTTGTATCAAGAAGAAATATGAAATGCATTGATGCACTCCCTTTTGATAGACCGTTATCTCTAGAACAATCCTATGAAATCCATTAGTAATTATCACCTAAGTGTGAAAAAAGCTTCTCATCTCTCCGGCATATCATCTGTGGCTTAACACAGGATTGTATTTTAATGTGATAACAACCTTAAAAAAAATCATAATGTGCTGATACATATCAAAATGATATTGGAACAAAGGCCTCTGGAGCACAATGCTAGCCTGAAAATAATTATGTGATCAAATAAAAGTGAAGATGTTTGTTTAGGGTTTTTATTTTTACAGTAAACATTGACTTGCCCTATGTGATATATTAGAGGATTAATTAACAAAATCTACATGTATGATCTGGCATTCTTCTTAGAGACTTATGAAATTGTATATAAAAACTGAGAGAAATGGACAGCTTATCAGAAGAAGAACTTCATAAGATGCAATGCATCAGAAACAGAAAATATTTCAGATGACAGAAATAACTTTATGAGTATTTTCTTCATTTATAAACAGTAGCCCTATATTTGATCTCATCGCATATTTTACAGCCTTTAAACTGCTTTCCCTGAAAATAGCAACTTGTTTTATCAATGAAAAAAGGGCAGAAAAGATAAAAACCAAGTTCCTTCAAATCAAATAATGAAGTTTGTGCATCTGCCAACATCTTCAAGTTGGCACTTGAAATTGCTGATCAATTTGTGTAGAAAATGCTCTGTAAAATTGTATGCAGATGCAAGATGGAAAACACCACTTTCTCTCAAGGTAACATAAATTAGTTTGGAAAAGAAGATAGTTTTCTAACTTTTACTAAAAGAATTCTCATTTAAGGGTGTTCATATTACTTCATATTTCTGTTTATTTTTAATCAGTTTTAAAAAAAAACATTCATTATTAAAATTTAGAAGAAAAAAAATCACAGTGCATTTCATCTATATTAAATATTCACTTACACCTATCCATTTCAACATGAAAAACTTAATTGTGTAGGCCTTTAAGTTATCTCAATTTTTTCAAAGTGCATGTAATGGGCACATTGATTCTATGGTTATGGTTACAACTGGAATTAATTGTCTCTTGTAAATTTCAATATCATTACCTTTCAATCATAAACGTTTAAAGTATGGAATTCAATGACAAATTCATGCAATTATCATGTATCAAACTTTAAAGACTATAATGTCTCTAACAGGTACAAAAACCAATACCAAAATCACATCGAATTTTTATACATTTTAATCTCAAGTATCAAAGTTTAAAAACTTCACGATTACTCAAATGAGTACCAACTCCACTGAAAAATGATCTTGACAAACTTGACAACATCAGCATTCACTGGAATAACCATAACTCTCAGCTCAACTCTCTTCACCTGAGACTCATAGATGTCTGAATCGCAGCAGATACACATTGATCTTACGATGCTCCCTGTTTCCAACTCCAAAATGACGTCTGCCACATCATAATGGCTATTATCAGCAGCAAAAACTCCACTTAATGGACATTTCCTTGTGTTTTTGCAGGGCTCTAAACTTCAGGATAAACAGGAATGGACAAGGGGAGAAAATTGATCTTATGTCAGAAAAGCCCCCTAACACCATTGATAGATGATCTTTGATCCAATCAAAATGTTGCTAAGAAACATCAAGATTGTCAATTCATTAAGGCTCTTGAAATTGGTTGAGCAATGTCACAGTAACCTCACATGTATGATATACATGTAGGAGTGAAAATCAGTCTGAGGCCATAAAGCAAGATGAGTGTAATTTAGATCCAAGACATAAAACTAAAGGCATATACAGTCAGATGAACTAGATGACACTGTTTAATTAAAAACTTTGAGATATCCGAGTATTCAAGATATCAAAGGTAAAATTCTTAAAAACTAAGTGGTCTGGACTTACAAGTCACTTTGACATATCCAATGTAATTGAGATATCAGTGTTTGAGATATCGAAGTGCAACTGTATGGTAGAAAAGTAAGACTGAAATCAAATGTGAGAATGCCTATACATGTATTTTCGGTCCCTGATGTATTCTAATTAACTAACTTCCAAGGCTCTAGGGATATTATAACTTCAACTGCATTTCAACTTTCTCAATAAATGAAACCTTCAATCTCGGCCAAGAAAACTCAGACGCTTCTGTTTCCTTTTGACCTCCTTTCCTTAACGTTCTCTTCAATATTCCTTTTCCTTAATAAAACACTCTCAAACCACTTTTCCATTTCAAAGTCAGGAAAAACATGACAGGTTTCATCTTTGGATCAGTTCTGCAACTTGAGCTACATACTTCCTACAATTAGCACATATCTAGCTTACAAGCTAGAGGGGCTAGCATATGGATAATGTTTAGAACTCATTAAAACTCAGAGAGACAGAACTGTGTCATTGCAAAAAAGGCCTGCAAGAACTCAACTTTGGTTGGATAATGAGGTTCTATCATCTTCTCAGCAATTAAGACAATGTGTTTCAAAGAATTAAAAATATACTAATCAAAATTGAAAGAGGTTGGACCTGTCATCTTTGAACAATACATATCTCGATCTCTCAGTTTATATGTATTACTCTTATACAACATAGGCACTGAATGATTGAAATTCATTTGAGGTCTAACTAACTTGAAAAATAATTAAATGGCATTAATATGCAATATTTCAAAGGACTCAACTGTTGAATTCCAAACAACAAAGCAACTGTTGTCAGATTAATTTCACTATTACAATTCTTTACTGCAAAAAAGCTCTAATGAATTTTCAAAGAACAGTCAAACAATGCACCAGGTTATTTCCAAAAGCTACGACCTGAATCAATCTCAGACCATACTAAAGAGTTCTTCCATCATTTAATGCGGGAACATTCTAAAAATGCAAGAGGAATTATTGAAAAAGAAGATAACAAAGAATCCTGACCTACACTATAAACTTCTTTGATAATTTTTATTGCTCCACGAATAGCACCTAGTTCTAACCTTAGAGTACACGCTGCACTTCTATATGAGCACCATGGAGGAGACAGAGCGATTCCTTCATGCTTCATAACAAATGAGGACATAAAATTCCCCGCATTATCAGGTATTACAAATGCTACATTTAGCTTCACTTACAGCAAAAAACCCTCCATATCAAAGAAAAGCTTCCCCCAAAAACCTACAGCTCAGGTACTTTTGAGATTTTATATACACCAAAAAACCGGCCATTAAATACCATCAACCACTTCCAGAAGACATCTGCTCTATGTATGACATAATTGATCAAAGAATATCGCACCATACCAGGTTGCACAAGCTGACCTTATTGAAATGTTGAACAGATAAATATTTTTCTCCTCAAGTTAACCAAAGCATTTGGAAGGTTACATGGAGTTGTCTTCCTTGACTCACAATCTACATTAGGGCACATGTATTTGAAATCACGTTATCTAGATCAAAACAGTATAATCTGATATTTACAAGGAAATATATGTATCTTGAGATAAAAATATTACTCTTTATTGAACATTTGCTTTGATCATTTGTATATTCAGCGGAAATTAGATTTTTTATTCATTATATATCAATCATGCGCTACAACAGTTTACAGATAAATCTAATGTACAATGAACTAGCATTCGGATTTTACATTTTGTAATCCTTTAGATATTCAAACTGGGAAACATTAAGATGATTAAGATATCATTTTATCCTCAATCTTAAGCCAAAGTTAATTTTAAAAAGCTGATCATAAGACTTACTTAAAACAAACGAGTTAAAACAGAAAAACCCATGACACATGCATTTAATTCACATAATGTATATTATAGTATATAGAGTCATTTCAACCAATCCTTGAAACCGAGTTGGTGTGTAACCCTGCAAGACACTCACTCATGAAAACTATGATCTCACTGAACTTATGCAAGCCTGAATCAATTCAATTGTTCTGAGAAATCCATTCTAAATACGCAACTCCAATACACAACTCCTACGCTTTCACTCTCAGATGATGCTGGCATTATCGAACAAATACCACAGTGTCATGCGTTCACAAGTGTTTTGGGGGGCTTTTATCGTGCTGCCAAAATTGCTTTTATAATTTTTCCATGTTTTCCCTTTAGAATTTTTAGGTGATACACAATGCTAGGAATGTAAGCTATAACTATAGCTTTGTTGTTTAATCCTTCGTTTTTACAACCCACACGAGTCCTAGTTAGTGTCTATCCCATACAAATTTACATCACAATCTTACACATATTGTTTCTTCCATTTCGTTATTAATGATAAATAACAACATGGAACTTGGGGTCTCTTAGAGATCAATATGATCTGATGCAGACATTTGAAGATCAATACGATTAGGTAACTCAGACTGATTAACGCAATTTCATGAATTTACCTTGATTTAGAATAGACTTATATAACAAAGTATCTTCTAATGTCATCCAAGATTGACCAATGATGGACGAGAATGCCTTTGCCATTTTTGCAAGGTCTTCGAAACACCTTTCACACAGGGATGCTTCAAGCTGATTGCAATGATTTAATAATATACCACATCTAGAAATTTAGAATTTACTTCCAGAGCACTATCTAGCACTGAAAGAGCTTAGTTCTTAACAACTGTTAACTTTAAAGGTGGAGTTGAAAAAGAAATAATTGGTGGTATATTGTGCTGTAGGTAGAGATGAAGATGATATTCATCTGATGAAAAATTGATGTCAGTTTTTTTTTCAATGACTTCTGAATGTTTATCGATTTTAGCCATAGTCCCAACTTTTCATTCAGGGGCATGTTCTTCTTTCAACTTACCTTGGAGTTGTAGGTTTTGGGTTCTGCCGCATCCCAGACGGTAATGATATAATCCAGCACCATAATGCCGGCTCGAAATAAAAAATATATCACTGAATAAAAATTAAAAATTCCACAAAGTATTATATATGTCAAGAACAGGAATCAAGGTCATCTCCAAAAATAAAATCCAAAAGTCTGCGAGTCAAAAACGTCAAGAGGCACAGAAGTTACATGTTGCTGACTTTGAGCGAGTATTTTGGTCCCCCTTCTGCGAGATGTTCCACAACATTACATCAGAACCCCATAATGGGATTAGCTATATACACCTGCATAAATGTCTGATATCATTGTATTCTTTATCCGCCTCAATAAAAACTCAAGGTAAAACAGCAGCAGAGCAAGTCGTATGATTTGCAGGATGCCACAACGATAAAAACAAATGCAGTCAGCGGCAGTAACAGAATCTTGGGTTGGACAGAGCGAAACTTATATATATGCTGCGCCTTTTAAAACAAGTGGTTTATAAATAAAAAAAATTCTATCTCATTCGGGAGTACACAAACCTCAAGACTTGATGACTGAAGAGTTTGGCAATTAAAAGGTCTGCCGTTAAACAGTTAGTGCATATAACCCCTTCTCTCCATAACAGTCATATTTTGAATTTTCCAACAGATGCGTTCCATTAAGGCTTAAAAACCCCACACGCACATAAAAATCCAATCACTGATAGAAATTTGTGTCCCCTTGACTCTCCGATTGATGCCTGATCCTTTACAAAGAGTGCAAACCAGGGAACAACATCCCACTCCAAACTCTGAAAGATTTTAGGGAAGCGTCAAGAAAAAAAAAAGATTATCATTAAACTGATGACTGCACTTGGGCCCTCTTTTAAATGAATTCCTCAGATGTTTGAGTCACAAATTGTATGGATTAATGATTTGTCATAAGAGTATCCAATATTTGGGGGACATTAGGTTGAATTAATGGCTATGGGTCCAGAATGTAATCTAATATTTCTCATGGTCCAGTAATGGGGCTTTGATCAATACATGACCCCCTTCATCACACACAAGTGTGTCAGGAATCAGAAAAATCAACAAATATTATGACGACCATCAAAACATTAAGCAATCAATGTAATGACCATTCCATAGGATTCCAATATCCATCGCATTGAATTGTTTAGTTCACACAGTTTCAGACAGCAAATATTGAAATCCCCTTTTGTGGATAAACTGTTTCAATGAGAACTTGCGGGTTATTTTAAACTATGAATGTTAATAAATGAATCCGATTTAAACAAGCGAGATATTTTTCTCAAACACGCCATTGAATTGCACAACTTTCAAACTACAGGATGAAAACTCGTAAAGTGAGGTAATTCCATAGCCAAAAACAAAACACACAGAGATAAAACGAAATCTTGAAAACAAATCATGTATACACAAGAAAAACCTGAATTAGCTCCACCTTGTAATTGATGATGAAGTTTTGAAGAAAACAACACTTCTGTTGCATACACTGGCCACACACCTTTTATAAATCCTCATAAGAGAAAGCAGATCTGTTTAGCAGAAGACAGGATGAAAACTTGCATCTGGTGGGTGAAAACGTTTATTCATTAGGGGAAGGGAGTACAGGTTTGCTCCATGGTCACTTACATGAGCCATTGTTGTGGTTGATAAATGGACCACAGGGTCTAGACATGAAGGCTGCAAAATACAACTGAGTAAATCAACGTTTTTATAACAAACGGAAAACTTTCCTGTGTTGGGAGTTTGGATGTTTTAATATGGATGAGGGGCGTGAAAGGGCAATATGAGATCATACTGCACACAGCAGATTAAAACTTTCTCCTGTATGAAATTTCACACACACCCATGGCTAATGCTCTTCTTATCAACAGTTTATTAAATTTGATCAAGGAGATTTAATAAACATGTTAGCCCAATTATGTGATAAAACCACTGCACTAGCTGGCGGGGGAGTCTGTGTGCATCGGGTTAAATCTTTAATGTACCAGACATATTACATAACAATAACAGGAAAAGCCTTCTCAAAGACGCATCCATCACATGATGCAGATTTATATTCATGTTCAAAATCCGTCTCTCAACGTGTGGTCCCATCAAGAATGGAGTCTATACTTTGGGTGATAAAAGGCTAATAAATTAATTACCAGATCATATAACATCAGATCATCCACAGATCTGTCTATCAAAAAGTGACTTCATCGTTATGGCATCATATCAAAGGCATTGTAATTAAAAATAGAGTCAAGTCCCCTTTGATCTGTGAAAAAATCTAGTTATCTTAATATATATATGTTAAAACACTTTTTTTTCAGTAAAGATTATCTTACGTATTCTGTGAGATAAAAAAGCAAATAGATTCATGAACATAGCGTATAAGAAAATTGGGGTCATCTATTAAAGGACAGTAGAACTTGTTTTTTATTTGATGCTAATAATAAAGATTTTTTATTTTATTCATATATAACAACCATTTTTTTTTTTTAAATTTGAGGACATCCATACTTTTAAAATGTAATCCAGAGTGAAAGATCAGCTAAAAGCTTGGATAATCAAACGTAATGATAAAAAAAAATATCTTGTGTGAAAACCAATCGCAAATTATTGAGTACTTGTGCTATTTTCATTTTACAAATGCTCAACTATACATATATTATTTTTAATAAGCTCAAATACCAATTGTTACATAATATTGTAAAAACTTTCCCAGAATCCACAACTTATACAATAACACTCCATTATAATTACACCCCCTGCCTGACCAAATGCTAACAAATCTGCAGGGGGCATTGCTAGAAAGAATAATGATCTATTGTAACAATTACTTCAGTTCCTCAAACAATATGTGGTAAGCAATTGTCAGATACGAGATCTCGCTTTTTGTTTCCTGGAAAATCCGAATACCCCAGACAGACTGACAGTTTTATGTTCTTCATCCACAAAACCCGGATCTGTCATCATAACTAGACATTGCCGACAGGTATACATCCGTACGTAACAATAATTATTACAAGTGAAGGTACTGGTATTTGCTATGAGGAACAGGTCTGGAATTTCTACGATACAACGGAAGGCATGCGGAGGAGGACAATATTACACACAGACATCATACATGTACTGGTTACTACTTAGCTCAGCTGTCTTTCGATGCAACTACAAGTAAATGCATGCCTACTCATTAGAATTTTGAGCATTCCGCAAGAGAAAAAAACTCTACATTCTTTTTCAATTCCAATGGTGTATAAAGATATGTAACTATATACATGTTGTAGGTTCAACTTGTATACAACGGAATGAAAAAAAAGAATTGTATAGTGCTATTAAACACTTAATGCACATTGAGATTAAAACATTTCCAAAATAAGATACCTATCTGCAACCCACTAATTTTTATAATTGATATGTTCCTAAGCTAATTTGTATATTAACCACAAAACCGCAAATTGCACATAATGTTATTATGATGAATCTGCATGTTAAACTTAAAAATAAGAAGAAATAATGGCGTGTGTTGGTAACTGCCAAAGCATTTATCATGGCATTTACTGCATTGTAAAACTATAATGCTTCAATTACCATACCAACATGGTCCTTGTTAAAAGGCACAAAAATATACAATATCTTTATTGATTTCTTTTTTCAGTTTTCTTGTAACCCGCTTACAGGTATGTCTGCTGTATCCTGCTTGCCTCGGAATGAAATAAAACTACACAGCAATTATCACTATTGTCTTCAGATTATCTTGATCTGTAATCAGAATGTGCATCAACAGTGTGCAATGTTTGCAGAGAATGGGAAGAAGAATGCACAGCTGTTATAGTCGCAGCTCAATTACAACCAGCAGGTAGAGGATCAATGTAATTACTTGGAGGTGGATCCAAGAACTTCAATTCATAATGGGTGTATCAAAGTATCATACATATAATTTTATGTCACTTATTAATTACTGGGTTAAAGTCAAGTTCTTTTTTTATGTCAGACTTTATTGACCACAATGGTGCCTGATCAACCAAATATAATTCAAGTGTGTATGGTGGCTGTGTCTTCAGAAACCTAAATTATAGTTCCTAATGAGTATGCCAATTACACATTAAATAGTCAAATCCCTGGCCGTCCACATCATAATCTAATTTCTTTTCCCCCCACCAATATAAAGCCCTCTAAAGACGTTTTCATGACCATGCTGTGGTCAATCATAAAACCATTTCAGCAGAATCATCAGACCCACATTTGATGAACTTCTACCAGAGGAGTCACTTCCTTACAAATATTGACTCCCTGAGTTGACACGACCATACTGTCCATGCTGTGCAAGGAACTGTTAGTCATCTTCCTTAATCTTCTCTCCAATAATCGAGCCCTAATTGCCATGATGATGCCTGCTTATGGGTTTCCCCTTGCTTTTGGCTTGACCTCGAACCACCTTTTGCTGAGCATGACTAAGACAATTGGGGAGATCAGCAAGACAGTGAGTGCTGGGGAAACCATTTCAGTCGAAAATTTGTCACTTCAAACTGTTGCCAAAAGTAGAGATAATTTGACAAGACTAGTCCAGAAAATGTGTTTGCTGCTGTCTGGGGTAATGGATATTGGCAATCCCCATCAAAATTCCAAAACAATGACAAAGCACAATTTTACCCCCTTTATTTTCTTTTGTTTTACCCCAAAAAATAATTGTCTCATTTTTCCCCGATACTTTAAAAATATGATTTTCAGGCTTTGTTTTTGTCCATTTTAAACATTTAATTTTTCAATAATCAATAAAGCATATTAGACACCCTAAAAATATGTCCTCATAGATTTCCCATATTCCTGACTATTGATTACGAAACTCTCTAAAGGTAGCCCAGGGTATTCAAAATTCAACAATATTGTATGTCTTTCTGTGTATCAGTCTGAGAAGCTGAAAACAATTCCTGGAGCTAATCAAGAAGTTGAATAGAAATAATTAGACTCTGATTGTCACCACACACTAGCAGTCATTCATTAATCAGGAGAAACGGTAATGGCACCCTGCTGGCTGGATGACGGCTTTTCCAGCAGGTTAGTTATTTAATTACCCCGCTGATGAACGGATCAGTGTATGTGCTCCTATGTGCTCGCTGCAGGTGATCAAGCAGTACCTAATCTTCATGGTCAATACTGTAAGTTGTAATTACAGCAGTCATAATGATTTGGTCTTAATCAGTTCTAAATGAACCGAATGATGAAATTGAAAAAAAAACAAAAAAAACTTGATGAGCCTTTTCTTAATCATTCATTTGCAAGGTAGCGATATTATTATGTACTTCCTGTCTCTTTCAATTGTCATCCATTATTTACAGTTATTGATCATTTTGCATGGCAATCACATGATTAACCGACTCTAAATACAAGTAATTTTCTTATAATCTTAAGTTTAGGGTTGGTACATTTGATGAACCGTTAGCACAATCTGTGTCTGTATCAAAAGTATTGAACATGTGTCTACAATTAAAGAGCCAATTCTTCTATAATGATTTGGCTTTGAGAAAAATTGCCTTACCTTGATGGTACCTTCAAACAACATCTTGAGCAATAATCTCCTCTACTAATCCAAACATATGGGATGATCACTGCACTATCTGTTTCACTTATAACACACAGATGATGAGTGCAGACACAGAAACACAAAGGCTAGAGGTACTCAGCCATCAGGAGATGAAGAAAGGGGAAAAAAACACAACTCAAGAGAACACCATCAAAGACGTCTTCACCTGGAGGAGAAAGGTGCTCTATCTTATTAGCAGATCAAAAGAATAACTACATAGCTTTCTCTCTGGGCCTCTGAAGTTTCAGGTATTCCCTCCTGGTACTGTTTGTTTTGGAGTTTGATTGAGTTTGAGTCAATGACAATCTGTTCAGGGGCTGATAAGTAAAAACAGTGTACACAATAGGTGCCAATTCACCATCCCCCCTTTGATGGGAACAGTTTGGAGTTATCTGCACATCACTCACAGAGATACGATAAGGCGATTTCCTTTCCCCCCAATTCCGACGAAATCTGTGTAAAAGTTTCCACTTTCCGCAAAAACAAATCTTGAAACAATTAAAACGTCAGTATTTTCCTCCTTTGGTGTACCTAAGCTTCATATATTCCACCAATTATTTATGATCCTCCTTCAACTTCACTATCAGCTCCATCATATTCAGGCCCACTAGTTCCAATGGATGATTTTACCCCTTAAGCTTGTTGCTAATCCCAGCACATATGTCACAACTGCAACACATTGAAACTTTTTTTTTCCTCCCTTAAAATATTGTTCCATTAATAACTACACAAAACCTTTAATATTTGCTCAACCATTCCACAACACATGTACAACAGTTGTAAACCCTACTAAATTCAAATCATTCCACTATACATCCAAAAAAATTTTTTTTTTTAAATCCAGTCATAAAATTTGTGATAAAAATGTTCCAATTGATAATTTTCTGCAATATATCCTTAATCCTTTTTGCAACGCAGAGAAGTAAAAAAAAATTCATAAATCTTTTGAAGAAATGTCTTTTCTTTTGATTCTGGTGAGTTATCTGTCTTCTCTTTTCCAAAATTTGTTGAGTTTTCAACCACACAAGATGTTTTAGTTTTAAACCTCCATCAAACAATCAGGCTTGACAACTCTGTTGCAGCTGTTAATTGGAGAGAAGAAAGTAGTCACTCTCTTCACCTCTAACCTAGCAATCAGCGTCTGCTGCTCCGGCAGAAGGAAATCTCTGACTCCCTCTTCTCCAAGATTTGGTCAGCAAGTGTACTGAATGACATCATCATCACATTCACAATTGCTTTATCTCCTCTATAACACTGCCTTCCACAGAGTGAAATATCAAGAATTGTCAGCTATACGTTTTTGAAATAGAGATTTGCATCAAAATTTTGCATTATTAATAAACACTGAGAAATTATTACGACAGTCAAAACATCAGTTGACTGTACAGCTCCATGTAAAGCAAACTGATCAAAGTGCATGAACTTGAGTTCAATGAACCACCTAATCATTAATACATAACCACATATAATTTCCAGATTTTCTGGACAGGCAAATGCTAACAAGGTTAAGATCTTCTGAAGATGGACTTTAATCCTGAAGCTTGATCAAGGACCACATGCCAGGATTCGGTCTGGACATCTGAGGGTTCCTCTGGTGTCTTGCTTGGTTTTGCTGATCCAAATCAACCTCAGTAACTGGCCATCCCAATATTGCCTACTGAATATTCATTGGCTGAATATCTTTAACTTTTGCCAAATACCCCATCTGGGAGTATCATATTTGCTTTTTATTGCACCAAATGAATTTGACTTTAGGAATACAGTACAGATCAATCCATTATATATATTTTGTAATTTATTGGAAAATCAATAGTTGAGTTCAGATGTATAAAAGGATAAAAGTAAGCTTAATGCATCATAACATTTACACTGCATTAAAGCTTGCAATGCAAGAATACTTCATGCAGTAAATGACAATGCTGAAAAATAGTACTAAGACCTCAAGTAATAGTAACCATCATGATTGAAAGTTTTGTTTGTCATGTTTAGAAATTGATACCTTAAGATGTCACTAACATCAAATTATGGGTTACTAATATTACTAAGTGACCTTAAATTCTTTATAAAGATATACCTGTGTTTGGAAGAAAATTAATGTATTCTTGGAACAAATTTTGTGCTTCATTAAATTAACTTTAAATTGTGCCTCTTTAATGACAAAATAAAAAGTAAATGTTTAACAAAATGTTATACCGCAAATATAATATGTCACAAAGAGGAAATGTAAAAGTCGCAACAAACTTTGACCTTGAACCTGTCGAATGACCTGACATCTTTAATCTTGACCTTGATTGTTTTCTAAAAAGACTTATCATGATCAATTTTCTCCAAAATTTACGAGAAAAATAGAAGTACTTGTTGTAGATAGGCCAATGCATAGAACAATTAAGACAGCCAGGATTAGAGTATGCTACAGCCGGCTTTAGACTACAGGAGAGACAGCCCAAAAATTCACATTCCCAGATCTTAGGATACAACGGTCATCCAATAAAATGCCATAGCTGCACAAAACCGAATATTCCTACAAAATTCTCAGCCGACTCAATTCATGCACTCTTCCTGCTTTTTACTGGAGAATTATTGATCAAGTTGTAATATTAGTTGCGAAACACTCTAAAACTGCATACAAAATCATTAGTGAGCATCTACATTGTACAGTTTGTCATCAGATTCCACTCCTCGGGCTTCCGTTCACTGCCAGACCCCCCTCTGGGTGAATTTAATATCACAGTATCACAAAACTGGTTCTCGTTTTATTTGCACAATGCTTCAATAAATCGTACACATTACCGACTGTCTAGACATCAATAAACATATATATTTTATTTCAAAGATAGCCTACGGTCACAATAATATACAGTTTTATTATCATTGACACCAATATTCTGGTGCATAGTATGAGTCAGCTCAGGGCTGCATCTTGATGTAACTTTTTTAGATTAAGTATATACTTCATGATGAATTTCAATTGGGCTTAAAGATATAAAGTCAACTCTGTGTGTCCAAAATCATGAACATTACATAAAATGTTTCAATGAACATGATATCCAATTTATAACAAATTTGTCACAAGAAACAAAAGAAGGGTTTTTAAAGTATTTTACTGTTTGATAATTAAATCATCTTTATTCTATAGATTTCCGCAGATATGTTTCCACATAGTGCAGTTGATGTAAACAACTTTAATTTCCCTGTTTTATTGCTCCTGCTGCTGACACCTTAAGCTTCCAGTACATCAGGTCTCAATTTTCTCTCACTTGCAGCAATAATGAGCATAATCAAACATGCTGTGTTTTCATATATTGCAACAAATAATCCAGGTTCTTTTTAATTACAATGACTTAAATTTAGAAACATTCTCAAATTTACCACCACTAAATCAAGCTTAGGGACAAGATACCGTTATCTTAAACTAACGTTACAGTCAAACTTGGATATTTCTAAAATTCATATCAAGAATATCATGAATTTCTGTAATTAAAAATAGCGGGTTGAAAGCCCCTACCACTGTTCCTTTGTGTATTTTAATCCTTGTACCTCAAATCACAAAATATTTCAGAATCTATGACTTTTCATTTAGTTCAAGATATCAAGGTTTTACTGTATTCTAGGCGCTTCAATATCCTATCATTAAGGTGGAATGACACACCTGGACAAAAGTCACTCAAATTAATTGTATATCATTTAATTATGAAAGATATAATGATAAATAAACTATACATATGTCAAATAAGCAAAACATTTGCAAATTGGGGGTTAAAAATGAATATCTAAAAAAATCAATTCAGTAAGTAATAACAAAAGTCCCGGTGGGATTCCAACTCGGTATGCACGGATCACAAGCCTGACACTTTATCCACTCTCGGCTGTGAAGTAAGTTATATGTTGCCGTCGATAAAATCCTTATAATATAAGAAAATTTCATTTCGATCAGAGGTCAGCCATTTTATGACAATGACTGTTATTCCACCTTAAGTTCAAGATATTGAGGTTTATATGTATTTTAAGCGCTTTACCATCCTATCATCAAGTTCAAGATATTGAGGTTTCACTGTAATTAGGGGGGGGGTTACCATCCTATCTGAGTAAGTTCTACATACCATCCTAACAATAGGTTCAAGATACTGAGGTTTAACTGTATTCTAGACACTTTACCATCTTATCCTTTAGTTCAAGTTATTGAGGTTTTACTGTTTTCTAGGCAGTAGTTTACCATGCATCCTATCATTTAGTTAAGATATTGGGGTTTTACTGTATTCTAAGAGCTTTTACTTCTTTTGGCAATATAGTATGTGAAACCAAGGAAGCTATTTGTTGACATCTGGAAACTAATACACAAACTAAAACCATGGACTATACAATCCTAACAAACAGACTGACAACTGCTGATCTTCAAGACAATACACACACTAAGCTCCAATAATTAAACAACTTACCCCAACTTTCTTTACGTGTTTATTCATGTTCAGCACAATAACAGATAGATCATAGAATCATGATGGATACCTCTGAATCTGTTACACAGTAAAAAAAAAAAAACCAAGAGCAACCCCCCTTCAAAAAGATCAGACATCAAAACAACCAATAATTTCTCCATTCATCATAATTTCCCTCCATCACCATAGCCTGAAGATTACCTTTGCATGAATGTTGATTTTGATTGTCTTAATAACTCAATTTGGGGGTCCTTTGATGTCTAAAACTTTCTCTCTGAGGAAGATTAAACCAGCTACATTCATCCTTTGGTGAGAAGATAAATCATTGAACAAGCCAAACACTCCAATAGAACCACTGAAGTTTAAAAGAAGAGCAATGAACATTTTCATGGTGGGGGGAACATATTGCGAGAGAGGAGGAAAAGGATAGATGCATATGCATTTTTTTTTTTTGAAAAATTGTTTGGATGTTTCATCTGGCATTTATTAGAAAACACCTGAAAAACGTTTATGAAAATCTATCATCACTCAAATTGCAACCGACTAGTCAATACTCAAATCAATATAGTTTTTGGCTTGTATTTAAAAGAATTTTTATTACAGCTATCAAAAACTTTGGTTTCAAATACTTCATAGAGAATTTTAAATGAATTCCCTTGTTTCCAGTGCAATATGAGAATGTCAGTCCATTTTATACTCTTACACAATCCTTACGCAATGCAATCTCTTTAGAACTACTCCTAAGGTCACCAAAGCGTTTGCAAACACTTCGAAATAATGCACCATATTATTTTGTGTCGGCTTCTATTACTCCCAGATGAGTGAAGATGTCCCTTATAGATAATTGCTTCTCTCCCATGTTGTTCTAAAAGGACACCATTACATAAGAGAGGCTGAAGACCACTTAGAGGAAACAAAATGCAGATAAGTTATCAGTGAAGTTCCCTGTGCATCCAATCAATAAATCCCTTTTATATGATCATAATGTGCTTAATGAACCAATCAAAGAATCAGTTACATGCTTAAGTTAATGTAGATTAGCCAATCAATGAAAAGCATCAGGAGGAGACAACGAATTTGTAGCAAATTGGAAACATTATGAGGATTTACAGATTACCCGCTTTGCTGGGTTTCTATGCAAAATGATTTTGATAAGAGAAAATTGTTAAAATTTTATCTGTCATTGGATGGTTTAAACTGTTTTTTTCTTGCATGATCATGAACCTTAAAACATTGAAAAACTTAAAACTGTTCAGCGCTGTTGGGTAAGGGACACAAGTTCATTAAAGCAATCAATGACTGGCAGTAACACTTTTAATGGCAGCACTTGAGAGTCAGTTAAAAACAATAATAAAATATCATCAACAAACCATCCTCAAATCATGTATAAATTCTGCTAGCTTTTTTATCCGCACTCATCTTGTATTTAATCATTTTAATATCATAATTCTTAAGGAGGATCATGGATATGTATGAGCTTTCAATTTTACGACCAATTGTCAAACATTTGCTGCAAAACTCCAAAATCTTACAATCTGATTGTACTTTTCAAAGCATCACATGAATACTGATGTTTTTAAACCAGAGCAATATTAAGCAAAGGCTCATTTAAGAGATCTGCAAAACAGAGCAATATCAAAACAATTGAGATTCCCTTCAAAGAAACTACCAGAGTCAGATTTGAATATGTTTGATCACAGTATGGTAATTGTCTGCAATAAACAATACAAACTAAAATATCACAAGTTTTTATGTTTCATGGTGCTCTTGAATGTCCAAATAATCTTCAGATTTCCTAATGACGGCCATTAAAGTACCATAATCATCGTCAACATAAAAGTGGTTTTTATTTATCACCTTAACTGCTTACGTGGGTTTAAGCAACATAGAGGAAACCCCTATCAAAACTGACTGCTTAATTTTCCAACTATAATGAATCAATTAAGCGACCATATCTTTAGTCTTCGTATCCAACATTCTTAGAATTATTACACTTTTTTTACTGAGAGATTGGTTTCAGTTTTTCATCTAATACCATGACCACGCAATTTCCTTTGGTTGACAGTATGATTGCTAGGGTTTGGCAAATATTACGCTGGTTGTTAATTATTAATTAACAGCAATTTCACCTCTACATAATTTTTACTAAGATACATTGAGAGAAATATAGTAATCTTTTGCCAACCACAAAATATACAAATCTTGATTAGTCTGAGTTGGGATCATAGAAATTACATTCAACAAATAAAAATTAGATTTTCTGATATCATAGTAAAATAAGGCTAAAATAAAATTATTGTTTGTGCGGAATTGCTTCCAGCCTAATTGAAGTAACACCCCCCCCCCCCCCCAAAAAAATTAACCAAAAAATTCCCTCGCTCCCTCCTGGGTCTAGAAACCTCCAGGCAACAATTCCAAACAAAACTTTTTTTAAGGATGGCCCAATATATATCTCAGAAAGCAGCTCTCAGTACAATCAATACTTTGATTTCATTCATTTTCATCTTTTTAGGTCCAAAAAGGTCTTCAAGGATAATGGCTTTGAGAAAAATCCGGGAAATTAACGGTTTCGTTTTTCCTTCACATTGTAGGATCAATACTGTTTCAAAAAATTAAAGCAATCAGCAGTAATGAAATTGATAAGAAAAGGGAAACAACTCAATCTGATATTTTGATCTCACGTTTGTCTAATGATGACCGAGATTACTAAAGAGCAAATCTTTCATAGATTTTACCCGAGTTTAAACCTATTCACAAGCAATGTTTTAGTTGCAAATGATTAAATGACAAATTATGAAGCAAAACGAATTTATCTTTACTTTGGATTAAACTTTTAAAAAATGAACATTCATTTAGAATGTTCATCAGAAATTTGAATTCAATAATATTTCACCAAAATCAACATAAAACAGTAAAAAACATTCAACGCTCTCATACTTCTGTGTATGTTGAATGTAAAAACAGCTTTATATATACATGGCATTACTATTCCATATGGGGTTTTCAGTTTTTACTGCAAGCTAAAATCTGAATGGATTTTTATGAAAAATTTCGCAAATTACAACTTTTTGAGATCAATACTATCAAAACAAAAGCCTGATGTCCTCCAAAGAAAAGTCGTAAACCCATTAACCAATACACAATAAACACAAGGATATAAAGACAAACAATAGCAAAGACCAAAATTGCATTCTGAAAGTCATATTCCTAAGAGTTTTTCCATTAGAACCTTGGCTGGATATTCTCTCCGAAATCCCTACACTAAAGCACACCCATCAATACCTTATAAATCACTGAATCAAAGATAAAAAAACCCAAGCATTAAGATAATTAAACCATTCCATAAAACATTAGCCATTTTTGTCTGGCTCCAATACATTACATCTAATGACTGGAGCGCTCAGAAACCCAGGAACCATAAATTGGGACCTTATCACTTCTACATGTAGCATACACCTCAGGGATGGCTGCTCATCAATAATTAAAAGGTTGCTCTGAGGATGTTCACAGTGGAGTGCAAATTACAGGTTTAATCAGAGTTCATAGGGGAGTTCTAGTATGGCTCTGAGCAAAACTAAAAAGACATATGGAGTCTTTGCTCCATTTTCCTCTGTGCTTGTGTATTCTCCTAATCTTTTAATCAATATTACAGCGAGTTCCTGCATTATTCACACTAA
This sequence comes from Magallana gigas, assembly GCF_902806645.1. Taxonomy (NCBI): domain Eukaryota; kingdom Metazoa; phylum Mollusca; class Bivalvia; order Ostreida; family Ostreidae; genus Magallana; species Magallana gigas. Next base: position 30,108,557 of record NC_047563.1, on the reverse strand, counting down.
TGAACTATCTGTAATAAATTCCACTTTTGGGCAAGATTTGGTGCCACTGTATGATCAAAGTCCTGAAAGTTGCTGCAATCCATAAACAACTGCATTTGTAAATTAGAATCCCATCTACTACAGATCAATTAATAAATAATTGAATAAATTAATATCTTTTACATTAAAAGTGCATTTAAACTGCACGATTAACTTATGCAGTTTATAATGAACCCCAAAATCAAAGATTTCATTAATCAATCATATATGTACTAAACAGATTTGCATTTGATATCCAGAGAATCCATAAATAATTCCAAAGTTTTTGTTCCTTTTGGAATGGAACTTCCAATATCAAAGACAAAGCTGATGAATACACGTGACCAAATATACCACAGTTGACAAAAACAAAAAGACATGCTATTTGACAGACAACAGCTCTGCTATGCATGCCAATCATGTAAATCGAAACAGAAGCAAGTTGATCTAAGGCCAGAGAGACATGTCTTAAGAGGCTTCCACATCCCAATCAATATTTATTTATGGTCATCATCTGTCTAGCAGGTTCAAGCTTCATAAAACATTGGATTTAGTGATCAATCCTTATCGGTATGGCTTAATTGGTCATTTGATTGGCAAAGGTGCACTGCTCATGCTTAAACATCCATTTCCTGTTTTATTCACTCTGGTTCCACTGGCTGGGTGACAGGTAGAAAAAGCCATTAATGGTGACCTTGTAGCTGCAGACAAATGGTATCATACCCATCTATCTTGACACTTTACCTTGTTGCAACCTTGATTGTCTATTTCCAACTCAAAAACAAGCTAGGACGTGACTGAAAATACATCTTTAACTGTTTATAACTTGACCTGTCTTCAAGCAATTTTCACTATTCTAAGGTTTGATCATAAAAAAAATAATTTTTATCAACCCATTAGTGTGCTCACCTTAAATTTATTACTTTACTGGTATTTATTACTTTACAGTTGTTTACATATCATTATGAGGATTTTTAAAAACAGGAAACATAAAACTATTAGTCATTTCATCTTATACATTACACTACAGGTGCCGTTTTCTCAGGATAATCGCCATCTGCTGCAGTCTTCATTGATTTCAACATTCACTAGGTCAGTATTTAATGCAAATAATGATGCAATTTTGGTGCACATAAATAACAAATCTTGTACAGTGCGTGCCCTGATTTTCCGCTATCCACTTTACCAATAGAAAACATCAATGAAATGCAATGTAGGAAATACACAACCCCAATAAAATACCCACCCATGAACTTACAGGTATTTCTTAGATTTACAACTAATTTTGCAATTTAAAATCCACAATTGAAATATTAAAATTATATTTTACAGGAGACATACCTTAAGTATCTGAGAATTGTTTCTCTCCATCCTCCATAACTTAACACTCATCTTAATTCGAATTGTTTCTCTCCATCCTCCATAACTTAACACTCATCTTAATTCCTTCTCAAACATCACCCACAGCCAGTACTTCCAATTTTGTCATAAAAACTCTGAATTTCACTTATTTTCCATTCACATGCAATCTATCAGAATTAATCTAATTTCCACAATTGAAATATTAAAATTATATTTTACAGGAGACATACCTTAAGTATCTGAGAATTGTTTCTCTCCATCCTCCATAACTTAACACTCATCTTAATTCCTTCTCAAACATCACCCACAGCCACTACTTCCAATTTTGTCATAAAAACTCTGAATTTCACTAATTTTCCATTCACATGCAATCTATCAGCTTCGTTCACAGGCCAATACACTACTGCTTAAAAATAAATCCTTGTGTTTACTAGAAAGTCGTAAAATTCTCCACTTAATTGTCCCCTGTATTCCAGCCTTTTTTCCATTTTGTCACCAAACCACCTCCAGCTTATAGCTCAACGAGGATAATGCATTTTGGGGCCTCACAAAAAATACAATTACCATCCTTATCCTGATGCATTTCCAGACATTGCTTACATATTTTCACTTTTCCATAGTACTCGGTTTTTGCAAATCCATATTGCAGAGATTTTTTTTGTTTTTGGTTAATAGGTATAAATCCAGCAAAAAAGTTTCCCTGATGATTTTGCATTTGTAAATAGCATGGTCAATTCTCTTTTAGCCCTGGATTACAGTTCCTATTAGTTATTGGAGACTTAAATGTAATAGTTCATGTCAGGCAAATTTCAGCTTAAGCTCTAGATCTGAAAACCCTCCATACAAATGCAAAATCTTTTTTTGAATGTAGCAGTTGCCCTTTTAATGAAGTGCAAATATTCAATACCTCTAAATTGTCAATGAATCAAAGTGCCAGCATTTTGAAAAGGAATGTCATAATACATTATTTAAACTGCTTCCTGAAAACTCCTAGAAAAAATCATGGCACCCATTTTATCTTTGTTTGCACATTAATGTCTGGGCAAGCTGGCTCCAAACAAAATTGTTAGTCTCTATTAAATAACAATCAAATGATATAACTTCCATCTGCAATATGGTCCATCCAAAACTACAGTGCACTACCATGGCTCAACTCTCTTTCCATATACACACAACTATATCATTGATCATAAGTCCTCACAAGGTCCACTGCTCAAGTTTCAGATCATTAGCAAAACACTTGAGTCTTAATCCCATTCATCTTAGGTTTCCAAAGTTTCTCAAGCTCCAAATTTGAAATTGTGAAGTCTTGAAGCTAATTTTAATGCAGATTCAAAAATTTTCAATACAAAAACTTTGAGTTCCAGCATCAATATATAAAAGTTAGAATCCTGAGAGACTTCTATATATAAGTTGCCATATTGTCTTTAAGGTCTTTACAATAGGAAATGCAAATACAATGGGAAGTCTTCATACTGAGACACAAAGTCTTCATCCGATTCTTCCAATTCAATCTTGCAAATGAGTAAGATACGACTTTCAGACTCTTTTCTTGTTTAACACTCTACTTCAAATTAATTATGGATGAGAATACCAATGACACATTATCACTATTTTGTTTCTTGTTTTTGAGATGTGTTTTCAATCAAAAACAAATTATCTTATACAATTCTTTTACATGGTCTTCCCCCACAATGACTATCCCTGCTTCCTGATTTTTAATTCAAATCCTACACATATACAAGAAGTTTTTTTTCTTCTTTCTTTTCCAACAACAACAATGTAAAAGACTGATTTTTCTATTCGGTGCAATTGAATTTGCTGAAAAGGTAAAGAGCTTAACTCTGCGGATCAATCAATGATTCAACTTTGTCTCTCTCACCAGAATTAATCCCTCTCAGCATCTCTCAGCAAACAGCAAGCCATGTTGAACAAGTTATTGTGAAGATTAACCAAGTTTTAATAGATCGGCCAATTACACGGCAAAAATAAAATCTTCTTTTTTGTGACTTATTTTTTTTCTCCATGCAGCTTAACTTGAATGATTTTCATCTGCAGCTCATTTTAAAATGGTGGTGCACTGTACAAACTCAGGATAAGCACACTTTTCATATGATATTCCTAATGAAATCAAGAGGCTGACAACTTAAAGCCTTAATTAAGATTGTTATATGAAATGATAATTTTCTGGATAGAGAGGATATTTCCCCATAAATCCATTAATATATCATAGAATTTCTTCTTTAGGCAAGCTGAGATTCAGTAGCAAGCGACTGTCGATTGCGTCTTCTCCTCACTTCTTTTATTTGCAAACTTGTTAAATCCACACGTATAGAATTGCTGCCTCCTTAAGAAAGACGCCCTTTGGAAAAGCTATCCTCTTCCTTCCTTAATATTGTAGCTTTGTGGAGAATCATTTGCATTGAGATGAACCATTAGTGACAAAAAAGAGCAATTTATGGCTTTTCAATATTCCCCACGCTGATGTATAGTTTTTAATCATTTACCAACCTTCTCTAATTCTATGTCACTACACAGTCAGTGTAATATCAAAGTTATCCAAAAACAACAATTGAATAATGATATATGATATTTATAAGCCTTCTACAGCATATACTGAAGAAGTTTTATACATACCGGTATGTTAGTCAGATGCAATATATTGCATGATAATCAATTATCATAATACTCTAATTGGAACTTAAAATCATGATGCAATTTTAGAATGATTAAAAACATTATGTATTTATATATTGCACATATATAGTACATCTTTATGAAAATCATTGAAAGTTCAACCTGCAGAATACAATATAGAGACTTCCACGTACAAACTGGCAGCAGCAGAATTATCTCCACTCCATTGATACAAATTGACAACTTTATATCTCTTAAAGCAATCACACACACAAAAATACTGTACCTGTCTGATATCCATTATTAGATCTCATTTGAATCAGTATATATACTCTCAGGTTCCTGTAAATGCCAATATATTTTTCACCTCTACAGCTCTTTTACATTCAGATAAATGTGACCGATATGCATGCCTTAATGTCTTCCTCTTGACTCTGATCTGCCAGGGATGAACTTCCAGAGAGATGGACATTAGTTTATCTGTAAGGATACCTCTTGTTTATATTGCTTCAGTATGGATTTTTCCTCAGGTTTATCAATGGGTCTTTGTTTTTTTTTCTTTCCTTTTTTTCTCTTACCGATATGCAGGGCATTGCACCTTGGCTACTTGTTCACTGATCTACATGTCAAAAGAAAATGGCAGATCCGATGATTTCTTTTATCAATTAGAAAGAGTTCATCTTGTAAGGAAACAAACCATGTAATTTCAGTGGGTGCCATCTCATTCTTGATTTACAAACCAAAGATGAAGTTAATTGATTATTGTATTGATATGGACTCTTTAAATTACGGGAAAAAAAATAACAAGTACCTGTTACATCTCATTAGAACATCTATATTTTTGAACCAGTAGCAAAAAAATCTAAGATGGCAAAGTATTGTGGTTATTCAAGGGTATCAATTTTTGCGGATAAAGTGAAAATCACAGTTTCAAGGATACGTTAATTCGTGGTCAATGACCCTATCAATTCAAATTATTAGTAGAAATTGCACTTCAATGAACATTTAATTTCATGGATAAACTTAACAACGAAATCCACGAAAATTAGTATTCAACGAAAATTGATGAAACCACAGTACCTGGATTTGGGGTCCCATTGGCTAATACAGAGCATCACAACTATACAGAATTCCAATTGGGAGAAAGTTTCAACAGTTAGGAAGGGAAGGGATATTTGACTGCAGATAACCGCCATCAGTCAAAAGTTCACCGATCACTGATCAATGCCATGCCCCTTTGCTTTTTTTCCTCTCTCCCTCTTAATGAATTACACCTAATAACAAGATAGTGGTTTTATGACTCCCTGGAAGATCAGCCATTGCCTCTAAATATTGCTTCTTTGATGGCTTCATGAAAATAACTGGTATAGCAAGCTTAAGCCATAGATCACCTCTTTCCCAAAGGCAACATAAGTATACAGTAGTAGCCTGATACAAAAAGAAAACAAAGACACTTTGAACAAATTTTGCTCTTTTTGCTTTCACTGTCCATCTTGGTTCCAGTAAATCAATGACGTACAGCAAAAAAGAAAGATTTAGAAAGCTATTTATGTCCTTCGTAAATGGCTTCTTGTCAATACAGCAACTCTAAAGCAAACTGTGTGCCTCCTGAACACAAAGTTCTAATGCATTCAGTATAAAAAAAACCTCTTTTGGTGCATTCTGTCAATACATAGCTACCAAAAACAATTTCCTCTATGCATGTTTTAAATTAAGGAAAGTAATATAATTGCAACAGCCCATCTAAAATTACTTCCCTTTCCCCAAAGTAGTTTCTTAGCAAATAAAACAGGATAATAAAACTGCACGTATTTAAAACAGAATCGTTGAATATCAAGCTATTCATATGCTATTTATTCCAACCTGGAATAGCCAGTCAGTTCTTTGGTTGATTTTATTTTATTAAAGATTAAAGAATATGATATTTTACTTGATAATTGCCTAATATTGCTAACTTAAAGGAAGATTTTAAAACTGCTTGGTCCGATTTTGTATCAAATTTTGTGTACGCTTTTCAACGATGGTTATGCTAAGTATGTGTATAATAATGGACATAGCAGTAGTTTTCCCGCTCAAATACCGGTAAGCCAAATTTCAATGAAAAAAAATTATGTACAAAATTTGTTAACAAAACAAGTGACATAAAAGGGTATCACATTATTTTGCTTCATGTTAAAATTTGCCCCCTCCCCTGACTTCAAGACTGGTATGGTTGTATTACGACTTTGACATCGCTATAAATAAAGGTCATTATGTTCAAGCAAATCAAAAATAACCTGTCTACATTTTTGCCGATATTTCTGAAGTTTGCTTTGTTTACAAATGATGCATAACATGTGGGGTGAACAAACCCAATCATTCAGGGGACAAAACCAAACGGTTCCATTTTCTTAACATTCCCAAGATGCATTTTGGTTTGTTTTTTTGTTTGCCCAATAAGAAATTATTTTTATATACTTTGAATATTTCTAACTTTAAATTGAGACCAATTTTGCTGGTGTAAAGTTGAGAAAGTCCATAACTTTCTTAAATGACTGGTCTGTATGAAAAAATTATATTTGATACAATGACCAAAGATACATCACTAGCAATATTATACAACAAAAGAGTAGCAAATTCCTTATTTAGGGGAAAATTGGTTTATGAAACTCTTAGTCTATAGAATTCAATCATAATATTGGAAAGTTGAAATTCATAACTTAAGCTTAAGGTCAAGATTTGAGCTGATGTAATTATATCCAGTAAAAACAAATTAATGCATTGTTAAAATTGAATTATAAATGAATTCGCTTGGTTTTTATGATTAACACTAAAAATGGAAAAATAAAAATTTAAAATTGTTTTCACTATATATCATCTAGCTTCTTTTTTTTGCTTTCCAAATTCTGTCTTTGTTTTTTTCTCTTTTTTGCTTTTTTTTCTTTTCTTTTTTCTTTTTTAGATTTTTTGCTGTTGCAGCTTTGCTCCATCTTCAATTGAGTAATTAGGACACTAGCTGTCCTTTTCCTAAGAATCTGACGCCCACAGCTAGTCTGCTCCCATTCTTTTCCGTCCATTTACAGGGCTTGCTTAGATTTCAAAGAAAATTAATACAGTCTGCTGCTGTAACAGAATTATAGCTTCTCGACATAGACATGCAGCTTAGAGAGGCTGTAAATCATGTTACATAGAAGAAAACTGGTCTATCGATTGTCTTATGATACTCAACATCAGTGGGTGAAGAGGAAAAAATAAATAATTCTGTTTTGAAAGGATTTCTGGGTCAACGATAAATACTTCCTAGCGTAATTACAAGGCCATGAAAATGCCAAGTAATCGTCATAATGGTTCCACATAAATCACACTCATTTGATGATGACAATGTAATAACTGTATATGTAATAATGAAGGGACATGTAATAAATTGTGATTTCTTTTAGCATTTAGAGACAAAAGCTTTTAAGCAAACTTGTTACATCTCAGCTGACCAATTTTCTTTTTTAATTCAATAATTCGATATCTTGATTATATGAGTATATGCAGCTAATGCACTTTTTTTCTGCATCGTGAAAATTTAATTGATTTCAATGCAATACGAGTTATGTTTTTTTGATGCTGTTAAATACCACTTAAATGGGTGATAGTGGTATATTTTTATATAGTCGGGGCTCTTCAAAACAGTTTTATTGTCCAGCAATTACATTACGAAGCCTTTGAACTATAATCAAGATATTTTTTTGAAACGCAAACAACGGAATGTTCCTAAGTGTGTGTTAATGTAACATTTCATTTATTTTTTTTCAATTTATCCTTGACCTTAATTAACAAATGACTTTGACCTTTAACAGATGTATACTGTTTCTGAAATAATGAAAGATTCATGATCTTCTGACTACCTGTTATTAAGAAGATACATTGTAAGAGCAAAAGGTCAAAGAGGCGAAGATGTACCAATATAATCATTTTCCTCCCACTACCAATCTTAGATCCCTGGGGGGAACAATGAGAGAAAAACATATCCTTGACCCCAACATTATTACAGACTGTATACCCTTTCAAGATTTTACCCTCAGACACACTCCAACCATTACAGCCCAAGGATGAAACAACAACAAAGCTACAAAGAAAACAAGAAGGCATCAATCAAGTAAATCAAGTCAATACACCACTGTTTGAATTTCTTAATTTAGACCCCGTTTTCCTCAACTTTTGTGTGATTTGGTAAACACAAGGACTAATTACGCATTTCATAAGGTCTTTGATCATGTATCCCGATAAAGAGATATCGCTGCATCTCCCGGAGTCTGTCAAAACAATGCATTGACTGCAGTACAAGCAAGCAATCCCTCACAGATTTATTGCATCTATAGGAGAGCCCCAACAATATCGCCAGCGATCATTTTGCACTCACGGTGCATGAAGTAAATATCAGTCTTAATGAAGAGCAACATGCAAGCTCTCTCTCTCTCTAGCAGACTGATAGTAATTGCTGTATTGTTCTTCATAAGCACCCAAATATAGATTTCGTTTGGTCTTGCCCATACGAAATGGTTATAGGTCTATATTTTGACAACACGCAGATGTAAATCACACCAGAATGTCTAGGAAACAATCTGAGCAGAGTCTCGAGGCCCATTGAAAGCCGGCCACGGGCAAATATTTCACTGCCACGACTTCACCATCAGACCCGAAAAATATTGATGTGTTCAATATGCAAGACAAAAAATCTTATTTATTGTTGACCACAAAACAGCACTGTCTTATTTTTAAACATATAATGTGTGTTGATGTCATATGTGGTTTGGTATAGGAACACCCACACACTCTATCCTTTAATTGTACAATCTCCTAACTGGATTCTAACTTACAAGTTTTATGTGTATAAACTCATTTGACTCTCCATTGCAATTCCAACAACAGGCCATGGCTATCTGCAACACACCTCAAATTTGACAAAAAAAAAACAAGTTGAATTAAGATAACATACAAAGACATAAAAGAAATAGAGCCTAAAAGTGGTCTCGTCTTATCAAATTATTATTTTTCGAAGCTGCTTGCCCTCAGTGCACCACACATTATACTCATGGTCCACAGTTTTAAATTTTCAACATCATTCCCTCTGGAGCAAATCTTATAAGATGTCATGTATTTTGTTCAAATGATATATCATGAGAGAACAATTTGGATCTATAAAAAGATTGAATACTCAAGATATTCATCATAAAACTATTGAAATTAACTTTCCTGTATAATAATATATGTTCAAACTAAATTCTGTTTAAAAAAAAAATTACCTAAGATAATAAACAATAAATTTTACATGATAGTATAAAACCTGACATAAAATTATTCTTCCTTTCCCTAGGGCAATTTAAAAAATAAATATGCAAATAATAGAAGCCAATCAAATTGATGCTTGATTATGATTAATGTAATAATAATTAACATTTGTTAAACTTTTTACAATAATTTGTATGATTAATTATGAATTTTGTGGCATATAAAACGAATAATAAATTCACTGCAATGATTCACAACATAAAGAAATAGCTTTAAGGAAGGTAATCATTTCTAATTGGACGAAACGAAAAATAAAACTGTTAACTTAAACAGCAAAAAATAAACAAAATGTGACAATGGAGTAATGAAACTCAACGAAACAATAATTCATTTGTTGATTTGTTACTTCATTGCACATCCTGCGGGACTTAGCAAATATCATCGACACCAAGTGATGTCAAATTTTCTCATCACGACCAGTATCTGCAGGGTTTATCATTTACAATTATACCGTCTCCCCTAAAAAATGCAATTGCACACATCACTGGGTAATCAAATGTTCAACTCAATTTTTTATCAATAACTGTTACATAAGACACAGATGACTTTATAATTACATTAGTAGTTTAAGATCCTATCGCTATTGTTTGTTTTGGTTTAGAACTTTTTTTGATTAAGTTTTCGTAATTATTTGTATCTGATGAGTGCAATAAACATGTTCTTTCCAAAAGTAATGGAAATAATTGAAGGGTGTGATGAACGCATCTTCCCCACTGGGACTCACTGACCAATGCTTAATTTGACTTTATCATGCAACACTTCTTTGTAAAAAAAATCACCAAAACAGAAATCAGATGTTATATATAGTCATCATACTTACATGACTTTAGTAATAATTAAGAGATGCCGATTCAGGACATATTTTCTTCTACTAAATATGGCTGCACTCAGATTTACTAAAGTGGTTAATGGGGGACCATATTGAAGTAAATATAATTCACTTAGGAATATCCATTAGGTTGATATTTTCCTTAAAAAGGGTCAATAAATGAATATGGTCCCAAATTCCAGGTTCGTGATCTAAAGGATCTGATTATGGCAAGACTTTTTGGTCAAAAAAGAGAAAACCGTCATTAAAAGAAGTAATGTTTGACTTTGTTTGGTCTGTCGGTGACTTTTCAACCACATAATGTTGGGTAAAATTTTGTGAAGACTCATAATAGAGATAAGTGGTGGTTGGTAATTCTTGACAATATGAGAGACCTACACACACAACTTGAACTTTTGTTACAAATTGTTATTTAATTATAAGAATAAACATTTTTTACTAATTAAAACATTTATTTGACCTTAATTCATCATATTTCCCAAGCACAGAGTGGTGCAACACAGTCTGGTATCAGGACCTCAAGTCTCTTACCATACATCATTACAAAATTTCATCATATGCCAGAAATTAATAAAATATGTATGTTTTTGTCACGTTCCCCGTGTGACCTACTTGTACTCCCCATGTATTTTACTTGTAATTGGACATAAAACTGGAGCCATCCATAATGTTACAGAAGTCGCAGAGCACAATTACCCAGAGTGCTTGCTTTTGGAATCGAGGTTAATAGCGTTATCTAGAGACGTTATAAACCAATCCGAAATTTAGGTGTTTTTAGCACAATCCAACTCCAACAAGTGTCTGAAATCAATACACTTTTTGGCGCTCAAGTCTACAATGGAAACAGATTGGGAATCAGGGTTGGAAAATTTTCTTTTTGTATTTGAATGAAAAATAGTTTTTGGTATTGCAATTTTGTCATTCAAAATGGCCAGTTTAATTCTTGTTTTAAGTAATATGACCTTAAGTTTGTAAAGTTCTAAATTATGATCAGTATTTGGGTCAAATTTAAGACCTCAACTAAACTTTGGGGTTTTTTTGTGGCGCATATACTGCTGAACTACATTGTATATATTATAATATTATGTAAAAGAATAGTTATACATCTTGTAGAATTCAGAACAAAAGTATAGTCTTAGTTTTGTTGTTTGATGACTTTACTGATACATGTACCTTTAACATTAGATTCATGTAAACTTGGTTGTTTTCACCCACAGTCTATTAGTTGAGGTCTTAAATTTGACCCAAATACTGATCATAATTTAGAACTTTACAAAGGTCATATTACTTAATTAAAACAAGAATTAAACTGGCCATTTTGAATCTCAGTTCTTATTTTTAACCCAATTCAAGAATTTCAAAGGAATCAGTTAAATACTGTCCAAAATTCAAACCCAAAGATTACCATCATTATATAACTTTGGCCCATTATTGCTCTGTATGATTTTACAACATTTGTATCTTTGCCAATGGAATAACCATCATACAGTCATCTTAGCAACTATAGTTCAAACACAATGTTAATCACAATGAGGTTGTTTATAAGTAAACTTTAATTCTTTTTATGCAAACTTGTAAGGACATATCATCAGTACATAAGTTTCATTATGCTTTCTTCAAATTTTTTAATACTTTCTGCAGATGTAATTTTTTAGCATCATACACATGCATTGTTTTGTAAAATCTTTGGAGCACATGGAAATAATTACTGAATTCCATCTTGTCTTCCAAACAATGACTAAATCAAGAAGAAAAAAGGGAATTGCGTAACAAATCCAACAAGTTTTCTGCAAATTCTGCTGTATAAGTGATATTCATTGATCGTGGAGGTATTGATTTTCACACCAACGTGTCTGGAGTTTTATGGCTTGCAGAACTACAAGATCCTGAAATAAAACTCAGCAGATTTAAAGTTTTAATGTGAAATTTCTCTTGATTTTCTAAATTTTATTATCCGTTACAACCATGTAAGGAAAGAGCTCGGTCCTAACTACCAAATTTAATTAATGGAATTTCCAAAGCTAATGCAAATACAAAACATAGCTAGTTTGTAAAAGGGATATAACTCTTGTTTAAATAGACTAAGTTCAATATGGTATAACTTAAAGAGTTATAAGTATTCATTCAAGTTTATTCTTGGTTTTCAGTAATGGAATCATGCATTTTACACCATGAGATTCATGGTTCCCTCAGTTTTATTTAGGGAGGCTCTGAGTGCATGGTCAACAAATTAATCCCCAGATCTATATACCTTAAAATTTTACATTAAAACAAATTTTTAGCTATAGCTATAAACTATTAAAAATTTAGAAAAGAAAACTTCCACAAATCTTTGCTTTAAAATTTGAATATTTTTATCCATAATTTTATACAGAGCTCTTCTTTTTAAGGAGATTAATGGAGTCTAAAAATGGCTACCACCATCTACCCCTCTTAAATTGTAAATCTAAATCTTGCAAAAAAAAAAAAAAAAGATTAAAGGCATTTACACAAGTGTTGGATATAGTTTATGTTACGGTGAGCTATAAGCTAGGATTAATTACAAAACATGGATAGTTTGCTCCTTACCAAGTGTTCCTATTGGCTCAGATAGACTGGTTTTGAACATCTGACCAGAAGGTTAATAAGGTTTAAATAACCAGTCTTGAACATCTGACCAGAAAGTTAATAAGGTTTAAATAAGACATGCACTTTAAGCATTATAATGGGGTTATTCTTCATTAACTCTAAAATGACTGTTGCATGCAGATATGAATTGTGCAAGAAGAAATTGCAATTCAAGCTACTCTGGGTTTTTTTTTAACCAATTGATGCAAAAAAACTACTCTTAAAATTTGTCTTGCAAAGTTCGCAGTAATTTAGACACTTACTAAGACAATTTTCCCCCAGTGAGTTTATTAACTTTGCAAAAATATCATCCACACAGAGAGATAAAGCAACAAGTGCGTTTGACTTCATTCTTTTTAATACTACAACAATAGTTCCCTTAGTCAGAGCAATCAATGTTTCATCTTTAGTAAACTTATTCAATTTAATAATGTTTCCCATAGTCATCAAGCCTACCCACGCTTTGTCACTGAAACAGAAACCTATACATTGCTGTATAATCTTAGTGGTAAAAAGATACATCTAACAGAAACAATAGCTATCCTGCAATATTATTATATAGACTTGTCCGAGATTCCAGACAAAATCATTAATTTCTTTGAGCACAAATACGCTGATCACATTTATAATTCATCTCATCTCCCATTCATTAAGGAGACAGCAATACTCTACAAAACAAGAGGAAATTATTCCATGGATGGATAAACCCTGTACCAAGGAAATAATTAACATTGCAAAACTGCCCAATTAACCCAGTCAGGCTAGACATCCCGTCCCAACAAAAAGGCAGCATTTCCATTCATTAGTGTGCAGCATCAGGACATAAAAGGTTGAGTTCTCAACAACTATTAAACATTGAACACTCTTTGAGCAAATGCAGTGCAGTCTCGGGGACAAAATGGGTTCATCAACCAATACACATCTACTGCATGGTGCATGAAAGACTTGCTGCTTTAGAAAACCAAGCAAAGTAGTTGCAATTCCTAGTTATCATATTAGTCTCTGTGACCACAGTTTTTACCTTAGTTACTTAGCTTTACGATTGGCATCTTAAGCTATATTTCATCTTTCAATCCCAAAATAGAATTGATTCTATTTGATCATGATAATTGAGCAGACTGAAATATGCTATCAATATTAGATTCCAGAGTTAAAGATTTTTTTTTCCCCGAGACATTGATCAGAGGGTGTCTATACTTGGGATGAAGACTTTGTCACAAAGTACATATAAAATTGATTAATAACTGATTAATGTCAAACAACTACCATAATTGGCATCAACCTTGACCTTCATTAACCATTTGTTTTTTGTTTTGTTTTTTTATTGCAAATCCACTGTTTTAAAATTGAACACTCATCAAAAATCCAAAAGATCCGAAATAAAAGGTCATACCATTTGAATATATAAACAAATTCCCAAGACTCCAATTTCCTGCTTCAGACTTTAAATGAATGACAATTCCCAAACCAGTATTTTGCGGACTATGCAACAATTGTGGAAAACAAACCCTACATTTCCCATATACTTCCCCTAGAAAATACGGTGATGGATGGGGATTTTGCATTGTGAGGTTCGATGCTTGAGACAGATTTGATTGAAAATGACAAAATAGATCAATTGAAAGAGATTGGAGGGATCAGAAGTCAGAACTTGCTGTCTTTCTGCTCCTTGTTCATCTTTTATTTATTGCAGTGGTCCAGAGCTAGAGTCTGCTGGGTCACTGACTCCGTACATATGGGGTTTACCATTATTACTCTTGGTCATTATGTGCCAGGAATCAAAATAACAGCAGAGGCCTGATTACATATGGGAACTCAACAATTGTTCATGTTCCAATACAAACAGAAATGTTAGAGAACAAAAAAATCTATTTTCATGTTTATCAGAACCAAGAATCCTGCTTTGATTTGTGGAAAGATTTATGCAGAGTGAATTTTCTGAGACTGAAGCTTTTAATAAGCTTTCTTAAAAAAACATAATGATTATTCTTGTGCTCCTTTTAAACCCAAAAAGTATATTTTTTTCTTCTTTTAAAAGTATGAAACAAAGAAAATGCATCATAAAAATAATTTTACATTTAAAATCAAAAGAGAATTGTTCTTTCAAGATGAAAGAGGGATCTTGATTTTTTTTTCACTAAATAACTTAAGATAAAATAAAGATAATGGTACAGAAACCATTAAGATTTAAGAAACCATACATACATGCAGATTTCACTTTATGTTTTACACAATGAAGTTTTAATTTAGCCCACTTATTTGTACAAAATTCAAGCTCAGGAGAATTGAAGTATGTAACTAAGGATCAAATTTAAACATACATTTGTAATAATGGATATGCTGAACATGAAAAAAATCTATGTTCACTTCTAAAAGCTTTAAAAACTTTTATTTTGAAATCATGCATGCATGTTCATATATAAACTGAAGACTTGATGAAATAGAGAGGATTGGGGAAACTGTGCAGAGAAAAACACATCCAGCTGTCAACTTTAGAAGCCTTTTCCATTATTGTCTCAGATAGCGGAGCGTCATCTCTCAAATTTCCTCAAGGTGCAAAGATAGTCTAGTGAGGAAAGCCGTCAAACAATAGCAGAATTATGGCCGTGTAAATGTTAAAATTGATAAACCTGATGGAATTCTACCTCTCCCTTCCATAAACTCTAGCTGTATCAAACAGGTTGTTGGGTTTTTTTGCATTGAGCAAATAGGATTTTCTCTGTAAAAGCCATTACAGGGTTGCTGAATTGACAATTTCAGCTTCATTATTGTCAGTCTATATTTACAGCCACCATTTGAAAACTATTTTTGCAAACTTTAAAATTAAATAGAGAGAGAGAGAGATAAAGAGAGAAACATAGTACATATACAAGTTTTACAAATCAATGATGTCAGAATTTTTTTTTTTTTGGTATTGTGTCCATGCAACCAATTAGCTTTCACAAAGGACACAGAACTTTGTACCAAGAACTAAATAGTCATTACATGCAGCTATCATTATGATCGGAAACCAAAAATCCATGGACCTTATCCCAGTACTGGATAAATCTGTCTCCACATTCTGTCTTATCTAACAATCTTGCACTTTAGCAATTTTTTCCCCCTCTTTTTCTATTCAGCATCTACATGGCATTTCCTCCCCATCAACAGCCTACCTTCATTCACAGAACCGTGTAACAGGGGCAATACAAGCTTGCGGCTGAATAGTGCTTTAAGCGCCTTTGGTTGTTCACTGATGAAATTTAAAGCCAAATGCCTTGTAATTCTCCCTAGAGGTTATCTCTCTAATGAGCTAATGATAATTGACTTCCAATTTCCAAATAAAAAAAAAACATGCAGCCTACAGAAGAAGTATAAAAAAAGAAAAACAATCGGAGAAATGGCACAAGCTATAAATCCCAATTCTGACTGCTGAGAGTGTTTTCACGGAATTTATCATTCTCTAATATTTTACACATGGAAGCTTAATATATGCATTTAACACTTAATTCTACCAAGTTTCAAATACAAGAAGGGAGTGGGGGGGGGGGGGGGGGGGGGTTACGTTCAGACCTCCTTGACCTGAGTAACATGTATAAGCCTAATCAATATGTCAACATATTTCCATTATCTCGAACATTACAATACAGACCGATATTTGAGTCTCTAAGTCTTCAAAATTATATGGTACATTTAAAGAATAGATTTCCTCTACAATTGTGATTAATAAACAATGGAATGAGAGAAGGGTGCTGAAGTTAATTGGTGTACTTAAGTCAACAGAAAACTTTTTTTTTTATTTGACGTATATAATACTATGTCAATAAAGCATATACAATGAATTTTAAAATCACAATGCCAACTCAAATTCAATCTTTGAACATACTGTAAAATGTTGCAGGTGTACGATATCTGGTGAAAATTGATTCTTTAATAAGTTTTAAGATTAAGTTTCGTTAAGTGCATTTTTTATATATTTACATACGAGACATTTAGAGTCGCACTTGTTACAGCAGAAGCTGCTTTTCCACATAATCTAAAACACTAAATCGTCGAATACACTGAGTCAAATGTAATACATTTGCGGCAAGTTTCATCAATATCTAGAATTTGATATTTTATGCATTAAAAATAAAAACTCCAATATTTCAATAAATCTGTTCAACTTAAAAATGTCTAAAATCCATAATCTCATTTCAAATTCTGTCAAAATTTGAGTTTCAAATTACAGATTCCTAAATTTTCTTCCACAAGAGAAAAAAAATTCCATGGCTTCATTTAAATAAAATACCAAATTGTATAACCCAGCTTTCCCTAAAAGTAAACATGAACTATTACAGTCTTCAAAAATCAATGATTTTTAATACCATCAATTACTTTTAACAGATCTGCTTTCTCTTTATTGGATGGGTATTCAGTCTTTAATTCTTGAAATATTAAAAATTGAAGAGGAAGTTTCTAAAAAAACAAACCCCCTCTGGTGTAATCAATTTTCCCCAGTATTGACACATTGGACAAGTAAAAGAAATAAATTGCATGTCCATACGTCAAATATCATATTGCATGCCAATAGAATGTGAAATTGACTTTGAATAATGATTATCTGCAGTAGGTTATATTTTAGAATATCATTACATAATTCTGGTACGAGTTCTATGGATACTTAGAGTCGTGCAAGTTTTTTTCAGATGGACTTGGTCTCTCTGAAACAAGACCGCAAAACAACTTCCTGCATTCTGATAAATTTAAGCATATCCAAGAACTCAAAATTTTGGTTTTATCTATAGGACTTGGTTTTTTCCTCTCAATTAATTTCACTTTTAGAACACTGAAGTTGTATTGCACCAGCACATTAAATTTCAATTTAAAGTTTTAATTTTGATCTTAAAATCTGTTGCATCTAAATTGACTAGGATTTATTTCTTAATGATTTAATCATTTCTGAAATTCAGAGTTGATAATTAGTAAAGTACATGCATTTGCACAGGTCCTACCTTCAGTTTCCCTTGGATTTGAACATCTACGCTGGCAATTTTGCTAACTTTGTCCTCAATGGCAAGAGAAGGCATTTTATCACCGGTGGCTTTTTCATTTAATTTCTCCTGTGAATCCCCTCCAGGAATCTCAATCACACTTATCACAGACGCATCACTTTTACTTTCCCCAGAAGTTGACACTGAATTGGAAGCTGAGGTCGAAGGTGTGGTACTATTCTCCAAACCATCATCCACCATAGCAGTTATACCATCATAATTCCCACTGTCCATGCTAGAAAAACTAATCAAACTCTCACAAATTTTACTCACACGAGAGGACTTAGAAACCGGAGTATCCACAAAATCCGACTCCAGAAATATCTCACTTTTATCCATGTTGGAGCCATCAGATTCTATCCCTGAATCATGTTTCTTCACCAACGAAGTTGACATTGGATCCGCCACCAAATCTCTCTCACCCGTCTCTATTGGCGAGTTCTCATCATCGTTCACAGGTGATTGGTCGGATTCTGCTTTACTACCTGTGGGGGATTTGTCACTAATTGGAGACAATTTGTCAATCTTTGATGCGGACGACACCTTGCATCCAGCCATTTTTCCACCACCAGAGCCTTTAGTGGAAGAAGCCACTTTAGCACCACTGCCTCCCGCCGTCTGCTTAACGCTTGTGGAGGTTTTGGGAAGAGTGGAAGAACTTTTGGAATCACTAGGTTTGGAAGTCCCTCTGGTGTTTCCATAGGAAGATGTGGTGAACCTTTCCGACATTCTGGTTCTTCCTGGAGTGGTTCTTCTGGCAGCTCCAGATGATGAGACACCACCTCCCTGAACACCACCACCCTGCACACTCTTCGTCTTGTCCCCTTTGGACATGGGAATCTTACTTTTCTGCGACATTCTCTTGTCACAGAAATTTTTCTATCTTCCCCTTTGACTATTTTTCAACCTGTTTGTTTCTCTTAGTCAACTTCATTTTTTTTTCATATTATTCAACACTCTGCCCTCTCAATCCCTAGATCAGGATGGTTTTGCTGTTTACTAATGAGCTTAATTTCCATAAAGAGTAAATAATCTGTGACTTTTCATTCCCCGGTCGATTTTGAAGGTTTTCATGTCCAAGAATTAATCACTCTTAACTTTCTGTCTCATCCTGATTCACTTAAACCTAGTAGCGTATCTCCACATACATATGTATAAGTCGCTTGGTATTTGAGTTCTCGGATGAAGCTTAATATCCACTATGCTTTCTATATAACTTCAAACAGCAAATGCAGAGAGAGAAAAAAAAGACAGCTTCAGCGACTCTGGATCAATACCATTGTTTTGTCGAGAGAGAAAACATATCTACATTGAACTATTTTAATCCTTTCACATTGGGAACGGCAGTTGCAAAAAAAAAATAATAACGAAACAGCGTTCTAATTGTTTTTAAATTGGAAATCAATGACTTGACCATCCCCCATCTCTTTCCTCCGCAGTGCCCCGTAAAATTCACTCATTACAACCACTTCTCCCTCTCCGGTCTATATTGTCCAAGTCTGTCATTGCAGACTCTGATGCAATGCCGATCACAATAGGAAAGAGAAAGAAAAAAATCCATGAATTATTATCCAACTGCAGTATAAGGTGCTCTCGGAGCTCTCCGTCTCTCTCTGTCTCTCTCACTGTACTATGGCATACCAATAAATAATCGCAAAAGCTGCAGCTATAGGGGGGAAAAAAACCTGTAGATTTGAAAGGAGCAGCCCTGGTGATCTTGAATCAATGAAATGTCAATAATTTGATACAGTAGATGTAGAATGCTTAATGATAAACAAAGATTGCTCTGCTTAATTAGTTACCAGCACTTGTTTGAAGCTTTGTTTCTTTGCAGAGATATTCCTTAGTTCCTCCTCTTGCATGAAGAGAAAAAAAAATAGGTTTCTTTTCTTTTCTTTTTATCAAGAGCCCCAGCAAATACAAAAGAGTGAAAGTATGGCGTACAATCAAATGGTTTTTACATGCTTCGACTACCTGTCAGTTCATTGTAGTTATTTGCTATACCTCAATTATTACAGCATCTATTTAATGGGGTGCAGGTTTTTTTGTGGAAGGTTTATTTATGTGCATGCTGAGTTTATTAATAACCATTGTTGAAATTTTAATGTTTCTGTGTATGCGATTTTTATTAAAGAATATTTTCCACACATTGAATCAAACACAATAGACTTGCACTAATCAATGGTTATACTATTTATCTGTTTACTTTGCATTGAACAAGTACATATTGGTCAATAAATATAAAAAAAACAAACAAACCACAAAGTACAAATCCAACAAAGTACATTTCTTAAACATTTCTAAGAAACTTTATTGCAACGCATCTTATATTTTAATTTAATTTTTTTTTGGGGGGGGGGGGGAATTTCTCTTTCATTTAATCATCATTGTTTTAAATAAATATTCATTTTCTGGATGCTACGATCCCACAATTTCTAGACATGCAAACCACTTCAATAAATTACCATCAGAGGGTTACGGAGTCTGTACAAACTTATTAGCTATACATACTTCAAAATAATCACGTCAGACCAAAACCTCAGCAATTTTCGATGTTGCAGTTTACCCAATAAAATCCTAATAAATAACAAACTATCCCCCCCATCAAGCTTAACTCGTAATAGTGCACAGTATTCAAATGCAGCTCCTTTAAAATGAAGACTTACGAGCATTTGGATGAATATTAGTATCATATTCTGTCAATTATAATTACAGACAATATTGATCAGAATGGTGGCACAAGACGACATTACATCATTGTCCCGAGAGGCGCCCCTTGTACATACGTCAATAAAACCATTTAGTCAAATTGCACTGGTCCATATACAGATAGGAAGGATTAAAAGTTTCCTCAATTAATTTAGGGTAATGAAAATTTACATAACAAACCTAAAAATGTTGATCTTTATTAAAGAACATAACATTTTGGGCAAAAAAAAACCAACCTATTACAGGAATTTCATCAGTTCTTTATTAGGATGTCAAAAGTGCAAAACAATATGGAAATCCTTATACATTGATTTTATTTCTCATTTGATATTCTACAAGCAATTGGTATTGTTATAAAATTAATTAGTAAATTTTGTTAAGATCTCCCTTTCTCTCTATCCTCTTCCAAATAATTGAAGTCTCTGAATCTCAAGCCATATTCGATGACACACTTGAATCCATTTCATTAAGCTTTGAACCCTGGGGTGGAATTAAACTTTCAAACATTAAGTCAATACCCATCAATTAACTGAATGATCATTGCAGTCAACAATTATTGGCATGCCTTTACCCATGCAGAGTAAGTTAGTGGCCCTCGCATGTTTAATTTCAACTTTTTTCCGACTAAAATTATGATCTCATCCATCATGAGGAAAAACAAACAAAAGCGTCTCTTTTCGATGGACAGGTCAAATATTGATTTGTTTCGAGTTACAGATTGCGTATTGAGTACATGTAAAACATCATGTCTCCTCTCTCTGTTCCAGTCTTCCTGGAATTTGACCTCCCGCCAGCTTTTAATGTCTGCACAATTCAATCCTAGGTGCTCCATTGACTGATCTAATAAGTTACTAATTGATTTGTTCTTAATGGGTCAAACACTGATATTGGAAATCTTTACAAGGTATTTCTTTCTCTAAGCAAATTTTCAATACAAATATGTCCATTTAAAAAATAATTAGAAAGTGAAGATATGGATAAAAAAAAATCAAATACCAAAAAAACAAATTCCTGACTGAATACTAATAGGCTCAAAATACATTTAACGCTTATCAAATGGACTTGTGTGTCGTAACTCAACCAGATAAAGGTCATAAAAAATGCATATTGGTACCCGTTGGAAAGTTTACACATGGAACGATAAAAGCATTTTGCCTTAATGTTACCTGATACAGATAACCTGCCCTTTGCATCCTTTTAACCGTTGCAGACCAGCCATAATCTGTACTTTTGGGTTAATAATCTAACGCAGTATGCCCTGTGGACCTACAGGTCTGAATTTCAACATTTCTAAGGAAACTCTATCTACAAGCAGCAAGTCTTGTGATCACCGTTTTCATCAATAAACAATTCAAGTGATTTCTAAGCCCGAGGTTCTCTTTTGCATTTATTTGTCATTATCTTCCAGAATTCAGAGCTCTGCAAATACTGTTGCCTTGAGTTATTTCACAGCAAGTGGAGAGGCTCTTTGCCAATGTATCCTACTGTATTGTCTAAATTTCTTAGATGAATTATTTGCTTCATTTAAAGAATATTGTATGCAACTCCAATAAAATAATTCTATCAAAATAACTGCATTTACAGCAATCTAAATCAAGGAAAATGTTAACAAATTACATGCAATCAATCGTAATTATACATGTAATAATTGTAATCATTCCAATGCTGACACAGGTGAGCTAAATTAAATATGGAACATTTCATTGTCCTAGCTCATCCAATCAAATCTGCCCTTTTATGTGACTTATTTTCCTCGATTAAAGGAAATTTGAAGAAAAAAAACATATAGCTCCTATCCTATCATTTCGCATCGCTTATTCAATAACAATTTGCTGAAACAATTAATGCAGACTTAATTAATGCTTTCTTGCCTTGGATGATCAAGAGACTTCAAACAAGGCAGAATTCTGTGTATTCTTTAGGCAAAGGGGTCAAGGTCAATCATGAAAATGAATTCTAGCTAGATCATCTTTTCTTTGATGGCTGATGCATTAGCTTTCGATAAAAATATTGCACAAAGTGAATCCATGATCACAGTTTCGTATGACGCAGGGCCAAGTACATGTAGGTTAATTGGCAAACATTTCAGGTAGCAATAAAAAATTCAATTAAACCTGGATCTGTCACAACTAGATCAACTTTCTAAAATGCCTATAATGGTCACCATTCATTTTTATTTCGTTATGGGTTCTAAATTTTCTTTTGCTGTGCACATTTTTTTTGAATTAGTAAATTACTGGACTTTAGTATGGACACTATAATGGCTTTTAGTAGTAGACCTAACAAATTAAAGAAAATGATGATAAAATAAGATACTGATGGAATGATGCACTTGATCTTTCACCTTAGCATACTTCTAACAAAAGCCAAATGAAAAACAGGAAATATGAGAAAAACTTGCAATTTTATGAAATCCTGAACAGCATTAAAAAGTTCCAGCTAATTAATTGCTTTTCTGTAAGCTAATACATGTAAAATGTATAGGATTTTCTTCATTCTATCCCAATGGAACGGTTATGACGTTAGATGAAATGCAAAAATCAAACAAATTAATGTGTAACATTAGGGCTCTCTTAAAAAGTAAATTTAGCTTTTGCAATATCCAAAATACAATAATTTCGGTTTCTAAAGCCTAAGAAGAAAAACTGCAAATCAATATTTTTCAGCATGAAGATCCTAACTTTATATCTTTTTGGCTC
Source organism: Magallana gigas (assembly GCF_902806645.1). Classification (NCBI taxonomy): domain Eukaryota; kingdom Metazoa; phylum Mollusca; class Bivalvia; order Ostreida; family Ostreidae; genus Magallana; species Magallana gigas. Next base: position 30,085,365 of record NC_047563.1, on the reverse strand, counting down.
CAGTGGTACTTATATGTACATAATATTGCCTCTCATAATGTTCCGAATCCATATATAGAAAAGTGGGCGAAAATAACAATCTGGTCAATAAATCCCCTATAACATCACTGCTGCTTATAATTCCAACAGGGGGGCTGAGATTGAAGCACGTACAAGCCTAGGGTCGCTCGCGAAGTGTTGTATCCCTCCCCAATGAGTTGTATCCAAAACAAGAAGAAATGCGCTTACCACAAAAGTGCAAGACTACAGTCTTAATTGCAGATAAAAAAGAAACAGGACCCTCCGCAGGGAGTTCGTTGCCAGCAATAAATAATTCACAACTTAGAAGGGTTGTGTGTTTAGGCCGATTGAGATAGAACAATACAGATATGATCTTGGCCAAAAAACTATGAAAAATTGATTTGTACAAATAGCTATCATCATAAGCTTTTATAAACCAACATATATATTCAAACAATAGCTTGTAATATTTATGATATACTGTATGTATACAAGGTTATTTTCACCCCATGTAGTTTCTCCCTTCAACACTTGCAAAAAGTTCACTCCCATTGTTTGAAGAGAAATGAAATTCACCAAGTCTTAAATTTGCCCTTTGACAATGAGGGCGAAAGGAGGAAAATATTTACCCCGCTCACGAAGTTTTGTCTTAAATTTGCCCACTGACAACAAGGGCGAAAGGGGCGAAAATAGGAAGGGGGTTAATATTCCCTTTATACCTTATCTTGCACTGTATGAAGAAAAAGCAAGTATCACAGATGCAAGGAAATTTTTAAAATTTTGTATTCCAATATTGTCATGTTAAACTATGTTATTGTATGAATAACAGACCTTGTGAGATTATTCGTGAGGTTTTAAAAAATATTCTTAATTTTTCATTTGGATCCTGATGTGGTTTAATCACATAGTCATCATGGAATAGTTTGGAGATGAAAAATTCTCATACTGTAAAACGAGAAAATATGGCGCACTAATTTTAGTGCCTTTGGCGCAACTGCCTCTGAGCGCTAAAATTAATTTTAAACAATTTTCACCCCATGTATTTAATTTCTTCAAGTTGCAAAACAATAACGTCAGTCCATTTTTATTGCTATATAAAAGTGTTCATTTAAATATCAGATGCTTTCGGTTCTGTTTGTTTAAACAATTACACAGGTAAACGGTATGGGTTATCGGGTATAAGTGCCTAAACATGGATTAATTAATTCAGTTTTAATTGCTTTTTAATATCTCTCATTAGCACCTTGAAAATTGGGCTTCTTCCCATGCCTCTTCCATTTAGCGCCTAGAGATGAAAATGTGATTAAGCGTGGCGATCGTTAACGCTGACAATACATGATTGATCATAATTTCTTTGATCTCTGATTAGTGGATATAAAGATAACAAGACGATACCTATTTCTTTGTGGTTTTTTTAATGTAAAATTACTGTGAAAAAGATTCTCTCATGGTGATCGAAACTCATGGTAAATGTCGCATTCGATTTTACTTTTAGTTTCGGGACTCTTCTAGTGTTATCCAAGTCGACACGTTAAATTCAAAGTCCGATAACTCAAATTTGTTTACCAACAAAAATTACACATCATCGCCAATAAATTAAGTTTCATATCTATCTACTGACGATTTACACAAAAGTAAGTGTATTGTTCTCAATGACAGTTTACCGCGATGCGAGATAGAAATCAAAGTCGCTGTGTTACGTGCTTGAGTGAACAAAGAACTAAATTTTGGGCGTGATCGTTTATCAAACAACAAAATTTTTTGTATTCTTCTTAAAGAAAAGTTGCATGTGCTAAAATATAATTGCGCTAATGTACTGGCACTTGCGTTTGCGTTAAAATATGTATGCGCCAAATTTTATCGTTTTACAGTATACGGTACTATAGATTCCTTTTTTAATGCAAGTACTTTTTCAAAATTTCATGATTCCAATTTTTGGCATCAAATCACAAGAACATCAAATTGTGACACCCCCCGCACCCAATATTTCATCATATGTAGTTTCCTATTGACTGTCAGAAAACCTATATAGCAAGATTTTAAAAGTTTTGAGCCACACTTTCCATGATTTTTGCATACAATAATTCCCTTTGCTTAATGTCTTTGTTTGCGACTACTTTCAAAGTGCACACACCGTCAGCATTAAGCTCGTCATCACTGGTAATTTTTGCTTTGGACTAGCATCGCAAGTCTGCAATGTATGTGGTGCTTTTGTCTTTGAAATTAGGATTGGCCCCAAGTAAGTCTGTGGAACTATAGAGGACCATAAACATATGTCATCTGATGTTTCCATGGCTGTCCCTAAACCATGAAAGCTAAAATAATGAACCAAAGATGTCTGCTAAAGATAAAAATATACACTTCATAGGGGAGTTTTGGTATATCATCAGGTTACTGCATTCGGGCAAAACAAATTACGAGCTGAAAGTCCTTGTAGGAATAGACTTCAACAATTAACTTAAAGAAGATGCATATCGTCAAAATAGATGATTCAGAAGTAAATTTTGTTTGGAAATTTGAGGCAAAAATGACAGAAATACTACGGTACTATGTTATGTTAACTGTTGGGTATAAATAATAACCACTTTGGGCAGTTCCATCGACTTGAATTGACAGTCATGTGATAATGTGTTGATAAATCTCCCAAATGGAGGTCATTAAAAAATTTCAATATTGCCAAAACATACTGTACCCTTATTTGAATAAAAAAAAATTAAATGTTAATTAAATTCTACTTATATAGTAGATACTGAAAAGTTTTGCTGCTTTGTATAGAGTTTATTTTTTATTAGAATAAATATCAAAGAAATAAGCTCTGTTTGATATGTATATGATTGTTGTTTCATGTGATGTCATTAATTATAAGTTACCTCTCTGGTGTGACCACAAAGTAGACTTTAACAGTGCTGAGTAAGCCAAACTATCCAATGACCCACAGTATATCTTACTTAGCTTGTTTAGCACTTAAATTAACAGTCCAACTTTGCTAAAAATCAGAATCACTGAATTTAAAGATCTCTTGAAATTCATAATTCCAATCAATTTCAATCAAAATTTGTGCATTACATTCCTAAAAAGTTCATATCCAAAACCCATGCACACCACAAAGCTATGCAGTCTGCAATCTACTATTATACCTGTTTAAAAATACATGATTGAAATATTATGCCTATAAATTCAAGCAAAAGATATTGTGGAATTCATTAGCAAGAGATTCCACTAATTCTTTTTTTCATCAAAGTACTCAAAAGTCTTTCTTTTTTTCATTTATTACACACAGAATTAAAAAATGTTCATTATCAAACCTCAAGGGAGGCAACTCTTTTGCAGATGAATAACTTCATGGGCTTTATATATATAGCATTCTCATTTTGACAAATTTTCATTTATTCTGTAAAACTAAAATAAGGAATACTTGAAAAGTTAAAAGACCAATTTTAAGGCCTGGGTCTGCACAATAAATAATTACATCCTTATTTCATTCCCTTTTACATTTATTTTGTCACTCAATCCATACATGAGTCATGAAATCTCTATCCCCAATTATTCATATTTAACAAACACAAAAGACAAGCATAAAAGCAGTCCCCCCAAATCCTGATGATGTTGATGAAGCATTTGTAATTGATTTCTGCCTTCGGTGACAAGAACAAATGGTTGTTGCTGCAATGGAATCCTGCATGAAAGTCCATGTTGCCCCCTGACATTCCTCTTGCAGAACTGCCACGGTGCATCATGGCATTGCGCAATTGATTCTTGGTTTCCCGTTCCTTCAAACATGGTTATGAAGTCCCTTTCGTTGACAGTTTGCCATCTGTTTCTCGGTTTGCTCCTTGGAGCAGGCCCGATATGAAGTAGTGCGACATGTAATTAATAATTTAGTCAGTTTTTGCATGTCATGTCAGTCTTTCCTGCGAGGCTTGCCACATTAGTGTGAAACCCTAGAGATAAACCCATAAATTAGGATTATCCTGTGGATGACGACTCCATTTTCAGTTAATTGCCAAATATGAGCATTATTGGCATATTTTTCTGAAAACTCTCTTCCATTGTTTTTCCAAAGAAATACACATATTCTTGAAATCCATTACTTTAAAACAGATATTTTTGAATTTTCCATACTTCACCATAAATTTTTAAATTTGAAAGCAAGTAAGAGATGGATCAAACTTCAAAGTTCGCAGTTCTCACTTACTTAAGATGCAGTCACGCACTGGATGTGATTTCTTCAAGCAAGTCAGCTCCGGATTAAGGTGGTCACCTGATATGATTTAACATGTGATTTTAATATAACAATAAATATTTGATCACTGTATAGGTAAAGTCATCGTGAGGTTATAATTGGTTCTCTCCAAAAAAATCAATTAAATATTGGACACAATCAGATTTTAATCAACTTTCAGATTTCCACTTATGTGGTCATACAGTATGATTTTAGACAAAAGCAAATCGAATAAGAAAATTGGATGAAAAATCGTATTGTGTGACTGCACCTTTATATTATTCAATATAGAACTTAATATATAAACAACATGTATTATATATAGATGCAGCAGATTCATATACAAGTGGGAGCTCCTTTTGAATGACACAACTTCTATAGTCTCATTGCTCCCTCCGCCCCATCTTAATTGCTAAAATTTTCCTTCATATCATCGTGATTTACTTAAATGTCAAGGCTATTATTTCTATTAAATTGTCAATAACCTTTCACTTCATGAAGATGCTTTGTTTACTTTAACAAGAAAATAGCATGCCTGCAATGTGTACATGATACTTATTGTCAAATGTCAATTCCTTACTGACACCAAAAATTAAGAAAAAGAAACATTAAGTTGCACGCTTTTTTAATTTAATTTTCAACACAATTGTATTACATATACTTCTGCTCAAAGAGCTGTGTATTCATGTTCCTAAAAGCTAATTCCTAATTCACATACATCAATGCAGTTTTTATGATACAAAATATTTACGTCAAATTCTGTTGAATAAACTCCTTAAAAATATGAAATTCCCAGTCTTTTACAATTGGTATGTTGGCGAAGCTGAGATTTCATTAGCTGTTTAAAGAGCAAAGTTTCAAATGCATTACAGCTAGAACACACAATATGATGACCAAAAAAAAATCCAAAATTATTCCTAATTTTGTCACAGTAAGTTGTCAGATCTCAAGGCAAATTCACGTCAAAGTGTTTGAGTCATGGTAGTGTAAATTATAAAGAAAAAAAAATTCTTTGTTTAGAAAATTGCAGGTGAAAGACTGAAAGTAGTGTATAAATTCTGCTGTGTATTAATTTGAATATGCCAGTATATCCATGACTTCATATGCATCTGTTCTATAATAATTCAAATTAAGTTCTGCAAATTAGTCAGGTCCAAGTAATTTAATAAGACTGCAATTTCCCTCAGGCTCAAAATTACAAGACAGTAGTTGTTTTTTTCTCCCATCAACCGATCAACCACAAGAGCTTTATCTATACAGTCATACAAAACAAATTTCATCAAAACAGAACACATTGGATAATATAATATATATTTGATGTACCGTAATTTATTTGTTAAGTTTAGTTTCAACTATTTTCACCCTCATATCCTTTTCACAGAGAGAGAGAGGGACAGAGACAGACAGACATGTGGATGTATATATGTACATTTCTTGCTAGCCTTGTAAAATTCATCCACATTTTTATTAACCTGGACTTTACACAAGAGAAATAACACATCCTTGTAATACTGTGTTAATAACAGCAAGAGTTGTCTACCTTGGATTGCATACAAAATTTAGTGACTTTCCATAAAGTTCAGCAAATATGTAGACAGAAGATTCAAAGAAAGACAACAGCAGAAAAACATTTGATCTTTTAGCAAAATAAATACAGGAGAGAAAGCAGTAAAAAGCTTTGATCTTCCAGAAAAATAAACAAAAAGAGTTGACGGTATTATCAGTAAAGCTAGGCAGTTATCCTCAACCTATCCGAGACATAAGACACAAGTAAAACTGATAATCGTTAAACAAACACACAAATAAAAACCTGCCAATTGAATACAGCTAATGACAACAAAAAACAATCCCATTCAAGCCATAGGGCAGTTTATCATACAATGGGACTGCACAAACCACAAGTCTACAAATAGGTGAGAGATGGAGTGAGGGTTTTTAGCACCTTTTGAACCTTGACATGTCCTAAGTGGAATTAGCAAGTACTTAGTGAATGGTCAGCCTGATTTGACCCCTTGCCCCCCAGGGCTGTCTCACCGTGAGGTACTGTGTCCTGTAGGGGTAACAGTCAGACATGTGACAAAATCTAATGTCCTTTAAATGATAGGCAGCTGAAATTGACAGTTGGAAAAATAAATCTTTGATAATCCAATTAGACCCATACATGCACTTACTACAGATGTTTTGTTAGAAAAGTAATATTCTTCACTTCTAATCTGTGTATTATAGTAATCATGGAAAAGTCATAATAACTCAAAATTAATATCTTTTATTCAATAACTAAATGTGCCTCATGTTGTTGTTCTTTTTTAAATACTCTATAAGTAAAAAAAAAGTTTAGGGGTTCTATGTTATCAAGTTAAATAATTGTAATTTATTTTCAATGACATACTTTCAATGTATGTTTACATGCAGCAAAGAATTATCATGTCTTAAATGCATTGCATGAAGGTGTGATCCATTACTTAAAGACAAGACAGACCTTAAAGTGCTATAATGCAACCTCACATGCAAGCAAAACAAAACAGAACTTTAATCGAGTCAAAGTGCTTCCTCTTTTCATAATTCCTTTATTTTTTTTTCTTTATAAATTATTGATCTGCTGTTTGCATGGCTTTTAAAATATTTAGATTTTCTTCCAATTCAATTTATTGACATAAAGCAATTAAAAACCTTAAAGTTTTATGTTAGGGGGTATATATATATAGGAAATGATAATGTTGAAGATGATGAGTCTCCTTCCTAGACTTCCCCTAAATGTCAGAAAAAATTGATTTGTGTTTTTAACAACTCCTAGAAAGAAGCACAATTTGCTTAAACAGTTGAACCTTTTGAAATAGCCAAAAAATAGCTTCAACTGCACCCAGAAAACAAACAATTACAAAACAGTCTACCCCTATATTCTCTAAATCTCCAATACTGATCGCAAGGAAACACAACAGTCATATACACCGGTAATACCAGTAGGTACTTGAATTGACGTTAACTCACGGTGTTGTGTTTTATTGATGGCATGACCTGGATGTATTATGTCTGAGTTCCTCATCCTGTCTCCAATATGACAACAGGATGTCGTAAAGGAAATCGACCCAAGGAGATCTCGGATAGATAATGCAGATTAGATCCTTCTCCGTAGATACTTGATCATGAATGGCAACATCCATATAAGTCCAGGTTGATTGGCCATGAAGTCAAACCTATGCAGCAGTGTGTGAAAGCTGATTTAAGGAGTTACGTGTGCTATGTGGTCAACAAAGTTCCCACCCGATCTACCGTACTTTATAATTTTAAATATAATATTTTTAAGTTATGAACCGTCATTAAGTAAAGGAAAAATATCAAATATATTGGCGTTAAAATTTGAATATTTTTCTACATCTTTTCAAAGAGCTCTTCTTATCAAGAAGATTGATATAGTCTAAAAATGGCCGCAAACATCCAGCCCTCGTAATCCATGCACCCGGGATCTCCCTTTTTCGCATGCTTCCCTTTGTCACATGTTTTCAGCTGTTGATCGTTATCACAAACATGTTTTTATCCTTTATATTTGAAAGTATACAAATATTAGGTATAAAATAGCAGGAAGTTTTAGCTATTTGGTTACAGATCTTCGAGTTTGTGTCATTTCTAAAGCTCCAGTACATGTAAAACTATATTTTGAAAAACATAATCTACACTGTAAACTATTCAGTACACAAACATATGTTTGCATATATATGAAGTTTTGAAATGTTTTAAATAAATGATTATTTGTGTTGAATAATATTTAAATTTTCGGAGAAAATATTGAGCTTGAGTCAATAACATTTTATCTTTTTCTTTGTCGGTAAATTATGCAAATGTATAATAAATCAAAATTCTTCTAAAAAAAATAAGCAAATACAGTTGAAAGATAAGCAAACACAAAACTACAGTAGTACATGTATCAGCAATATGTACAACAGTAACAAGTGCTGTAAGATTTCTATTCTTTAGACTGAGCATCTTGACCTTTGGTAATCACATCCATCTTTTATTATCTAGACACTAGCCTCTCTCTAGAAATCTATATACACCTACACTGAACATTGTGAAGGAACATGTATTATCATCCGATATACCTAATTAAAGGGTAAAATGGTGCATGCCTTAGAATGACCTCCAACTGACACAAATAAACCATGGGAAATGTGGAAGATGCAAAAAATTTAAAATCAAATGTGGATATAAATATGAATTTAAATAAATTCTAAATTAGTTACTTCTCAGTTAATTCAATTTTTTAAAGTAGAAATAATTAAAAAAAACAATTTTTCTTTCAAAACTGATACATCAACAACCAATGGACACTTATTTTGATGGTAAAGGGAGTGGAAACAAAACTGCATTAGTGACCTGGGTGTTTTCAATCCTTGCATATTTTAATAGCCTGAAGAAATCACAGACGTTCCATTGATTAAATTCCAGAAGACACGGTGCAATATGTGTTGATGATCATCATCACTGGAATGAGTTACACTGCTGTAACAGACATGTGGATCCTCACAGAGATAATCTGCTAAGAACTGGGACTGAATTACCGTCTTCATGGGCGAGTTTTAATCAGATTAGCAGCCCTGCCGATGGTGGCTGATCCCTCAGAGCTGTGTGGAACAGCGGGAGACCTCCTTATCTATGAGCTAGCGGAGTTCAGATTGTTATCATCCACAAGAAGTGATAAGACATTATCAATTCTGTCAGATGTACAATTAGGGAGATGATTAATGAAATGACAAATTTTATTTCTATTAATGACAACTGTTGTTGCAGATTCACACTTAATAAATTAAACAACTTTGCGGTTACTTTGTAATTTGCCCTCTGATAAGCACATGACTTACTGATTCAATATATCGTTCACTTTGTACAAAGCATGCATGGAAATCTTAAATATTTTTAGAATAATTTTCAATAACAATAAATGTATTTACAAACATTATTCTGATTTTAAACTTCTGGGCACTGGTGTCTCAATTGGTAAAATACTTCCTCCTTGCTTATTTATAGGTAAGCATTGTAAAATAACACATGTTGCATGAAAGAAAAATAAGGAAGATCTGAAATTAATTATCAGGTATCCCCTTAGGTCAACCCTGCATGGTTCGATCATTACATGGGGACATCCATATTGTTAATGACATTTTTCCTCCCCACAGCAAAACAGATGAAAACAAAAACAGCCATGATCAATATGAAAAAATATGCTTCTTACATTGCCTAAGGGAAAATTTCAATAACTGTTTATCAATGTGTCAAAAACAAATCCTTTGTCAGCTCGTGAGGGTCACTCTTTCATCTATTGTTTTCATCAGTGACCAGTAATTATAATCCTTTTGGTCTTTGAAGAACTGTCTATTTCTTCACCTCCTCGTAACCATGTGGATGTGAATTTCTTGTTTAGTAATGTGTATGGATAAAGATTTAAAATCAACAAACTGCTAATTACATGTTAGCTGTTTAATTAAAATTAATTAATTGTTTCCATACTAGTTACTTTTATTTTAATTGTTCACTTTTATCTTAATATATGTAATTATGTTATAATAATTAATAAAAAACTTTATATAAACTAATTAGCTACTGGTACCAGGCTATGAATATGGAAATTAATCTATAAACACTTTTACAAAAAAACTTTTTCTTAGAAACTCCTCAAATACACACAATGTGCTTACATAAAATGAAAATTAAAGTAAGCATACTGGTTTCGAAATATATCATTGAGATCGCAAAGTACTGATCTTTAAAGCAAGCAATTCTTATTGATATTTTAAACAAAATCAGTGGGTTATAAAAATAGTGACATTTATTGGTCAATATCATTGGTCCAGACTATGTTTCCTTCGATATTGTCAGCGTCTTAACATTAAGTAGACAGGTCCTATGAATGACAATGAGAGGAATTTTCATCAACTTTACCCCCAAACAAGCATTGTATAAAGGATTTATGCAAGTTGCTTGTCAGGAGAAAATTGCTTGAGACTCTTGATTATCATAGATATCACCAGATTCTCTCTCTCTCTCTCTCTCTCTCTCTCTCTCTCTCTCTCTCTCTCTCTCTCTCTCTCTCTCTCTCTCTCTCTCTCTCTTGTCCAGTTTATATTAGAGGTAACACTTTTGCAGTATACTAAACATTTTCCAGTTTAATTAGAATATATCATTTTTTTTATGATATGATAGAAATATAACCAAAGATATCATATACTATGGAAAGCAATTATACAAATCGTTTCAACTTTCAAAAACCTAAAACCGGGTTTTAACTTTGTGATACTCTTATATACAGTACTAACACCAAGACTCCATTCTCTATAGAGCAAGATCTTATCTTATGCAATTTTTTTCTTCAATCGAATTTTAAGGAACACAAAAATTGGGAGTAAATTTCACACGCAAAATCTGACATAAGATTGAGGAAAGCTTCATATGTGACACTCAACTCCTAATGTGTGCAGCGATAAATATTTTATCACTGAATGAGTAATCGTGAAAAGCCGTTTTTTGTTTCATGCAAATACACCTCTTTCAACTTAGATTGATATTGAACCTAATTTGATACTCAGTTTCTCTCTGCATAACTGCACATAAACTGATAAGACCATCACTGGGATAATGTTGTGATTCAGATTTGATTGAAAAAGGGAAGGGGGAGGGGGTTAATGTTGTGGCTGACCAATAAAATGGAACCTGATTCCATTTTTCTTATCCCGCATGATCAAGGATTTGTAAACAAGTCATCATTCCTCTATCCCTAAAAAAAACTACAAAAAAAATACTTTTACAGGTACATGATATATATATATTATATAAAAAGAATTCACTTACTTTTATTGTTTGACAGACGCCACTGCTCATTCTGAATAATCTCCCTTGGTCTTGAATGTGGAGTCCAGCTGCAGCCATTGGTCAGAATTCATGTCACAGCAGTACCGTTATCCATCACTTTAAACTAAAAGATAACAATCCTGCATTAATTACTATAACAAGTCATAAGTATCCAACACATTCAAGAAATGACTTTCTGCCTGCATGTTTACGAAAATATATCACATTTTTGTAAAGAAAAAAAAGAGAGAGCGAGAAGTCCATTAACTATGAATGCATATCTTTCAACACAACATGTTGATGAAATACACAGCACGAATTGACAGCGAAAAAAAAAACTCCATGTAAGCAAACCACAAGAGTTTTTTCCTTGGTGACTCACGAGCTAGTAGCAATAATACATCATTGATTCATTCCACAGAGCAATTAATGCTTTGAAATGAAACTGTGCCACCTACAATGATTAGAGAGAGAGAGAGAGAGAGAGTGAGGCCAAAAAAATACAACGCAGTTTTTTTTATTCCTTAATCCCCGAAAAACATTAGGTCTCTCAAATTATCTTCGTTTTATTTGACAGCGCTAACAAACTGTACATGTTATAAATCAATAATTATTTAAGAAAATGCATTATATCCGAGAGAGATAAAGAGAGAAAAAACCCTCCTGTATAGTAGCAGACTTAATAAATATTAATTACATACATAGGTTTTGCCTCGAAAGCTTTTCATTTTGCCTCATCTTTCCTAATGTTAAATTGTATGGCGCAACTAATATGCATTCTGGCACGTTCTGTATGTCAGCAATAGTTTCTTCTTACCTTGGTATTTTTTCCCCTCCTTTTTAATAACATCAGTCACTTTAGTAACGTACATTGGCATCAATCACCTGTAGAAAAACTTGTTACTGTTGAAAATTGTTAAATAAAGCTATCACCAGATAGGTATAGAATTACAGAATTGGGACGGGGAAGGAAAAATGGTCAATATTAATTTATAAACATCCTGAAATTTCACACAATATGAATTAAATTATCATTTTTTTAAATTAAAAATTTAATTTTTATCCCTTACCTAGTCAGATCTCTCACTCAAGTTTGCGTGAACTTTTCTAATTCATATAACTTATGTACTGTATTGATCCTGATGCTGATAAATTGGTCAATACATGTAAGAAAATACATGAATGTACGTGTAATACACCAAAAAAGTGTATAGTAGATATTTCTGAAAATCTTAAACCATGGGAGTTCAAACTAAAACCATTTTTAATATGACCGTGGAAGGAGAAAGTCAATTTTTTTGAATTTCAAACATCTTTAATACATCAACTTTAAATTGGCATATTGACCATTGATGTAGAGTTGGAGAAAAAGACATGGAGTATGCAGAATTTGAAATATTTTATTTGATCACTATCCCATTCTCAAAACAAGTTTTTTTATTAACACTTCATTTTTTTTTAAAAAAAAAAATTTAAAAGATATTTCTTTTGTTTATCAAAAGAACTAATTTGTTATCAATCATCAACAATGTTTTAAAATATGCATATTCTATGTAACTATAATTATAGATGCTTCTGACCCCCTCCCACTGTGTGAATGTTATTGCCAGACATTGATTTTATTTTCAGTTAATTCATCCCTTGTATCGTCTGCACCTAAATGAATAAGATTTATCTGAAGTCGGGTTATCTAATAATTTTATGGTACTAGCCTGTACGCGGAATTTGAGGTGCAACGGGTCGGGCACTCCCCTCCCACCCTTTTTGTAAGAATTATTGAAAAACCAATACGACTCAAGCCTCAGATCCCCCCCCCCCCTCCCCGTACTAAAAATTATCCCTCGGGTCACCGTGGATTTACCTTATTTATCCAATCATTCACCAGATATTGATTATTTTCTCACGTGTAATGTAAGAATATAAATTCATTTTGCACTTAAATAACACCAGGGAGCTTAAACTTACTGTGTCAATTTCCCAATCCAGGAGAAATGACAGTGCATGCATTTTGCATGCTGTTTTTGCGGGAAAACTCAATCAAGAGTACTACGTCATTAAAATGTGTGTTTACACTCTTAAAGGAATCCAGGTCATGGTTGGCATTGATCAATAATTTTTCCCGCAATATTTTTTTCGCATCCTAATAGACATGCCAGAGATTCTATATCTCTTTTTCAATTATCTAAATATATGACCTAGATTTAAAATATTTGTTTTATGTAGAAAAAAATTAACTCAAGTTTCGTCTGAACATGTCATACCATAAGTACATAGATCTAACCGACGCATTGACTAGACATGTTTGAACCAATGACCTTTCGACCGGCTTGCTGACCTTTGATCTGTCATAATATTGAATCTGATTGGTCCTGTTATTAAGGCCTTAAATAGAATTTTAATTTGATTGGTCTTCATAAAGTGGGCGGTAACGCGGTAACTAAAACCTCAACATCTCGCGCCAAATAACGTAGCGAACGAGTCATGGAGGTTGAAATATAGCGAGATATCGACAGTTACAGCTACTAATTATGGTAATGTACATCTTTTATATCATTTAGAAACTGTTCTACCTTTCTCCTCTTCATAACCTCTCCTTCCGGTAGGTTTACATTCTAATCGTATGGCTGTTTTGTCGATATTGAACGAGTGTGTAAGACCACATCGTCTAGGCTTGTATATTGAATTCGTAAAACGATACCGTTTGTTTATTAAACTACACTGTTATGTTTTAGATGAAGTTAACATATAGATAAATTTTCTCATCTCCATGAGATTATGTGAGATATTCTGCCAGGTCAACATGATAAACCTGTTACGACCTATCTTACGCGGGGGTCACCAAGTAGGAAGCTACCGTTGATGTTTCGACAGAAAATAAGCATCTAGATGTATCTTCAGAGCATAGACCGTAATATAAAATGTCAGTGTAAGTCTTAGATATCTGCGGTGTGTGAAATTTGGAGCTGGAGGTGTTAATGAATCGATGGCGTATTTTTTCCGCGAACAGGAACGTGTCCATTCTCAGTTGTGACCTATATATTTGGCGGAACCTAGACTACCCGGTTTATAAATCGATAATTATACCAATAGCCAGGGGCCATATTACGCAATATATGGGCAGCTGAACTTAATGTGTTTCATATTTAATCATTTGATCAACATTGTCTATACATAACGGTCAAACAATTCTAATTTTCAACCAATAAATAACAGATGTGCAGAAGTGGGGCCGCTATGGCATACGGTCACGCGCCAAATTCGAACGCGCTAGTATTCGTCTATCGTTTGAACGCCAACAGATACTAAGAGAGTACTGTGCAAGATTAATTATATATTTTTGAGAATTTAGCAACCCATTAGCAGGTATTTATTTTTTCTTGCTTTTAAATTACTGATATCCTGTATATTTCACTGAAAATGGACTTCGATTCACAAAGACGGTTGGCGCGCTAAATTTGTTTACACTTGAAACATACGCCAGATGTATGTTTACAGTTCTGGGTAGACTATTGTGTTTGTTTTAAATGTTAATGTCACAGTTAAAGGTTGAAGAGTTTATTAGTGTTTTAAATTAATATTACTGATTATTTTTATTTTTTCAATATCAGTGAATTTGTATTTTGGTCAGATCTTTTTTATTCATTTGGTGGAAAGTGCTTCCAACGATTTGTTACTATAGATTCTACTAATTTCTTCAGTCTGCTTATAAATAAATCAACTTCATAAACTTTTTTATAAACTGAATATTAGACAGTAGGATTAATGTTTAGCTTTGATTCATTAATGTTTTTGTTCATCTTTTTCTTGTAGAAATGACAGAAATAAATCTACCTTCACTGTATTCACTTGACACAAATCCAGTAATTGAAGAATCCACAGTTGAACTACACACCAAGATAGATAGAATCCCATTTTCTCCGATCAACAAACAAAAACACTGGTGTTTTCCGCACTTAAATGCAATAGCTCTCCGAAAATCCTGACAGCATCTGACAAAGAAAACATGAGAGCCAAATCAAGATCCAAGAAGGAGTCCTCTGGTTCTCCAATCAAAGCAGAGAGAAAATCAATCTACAAAGTCAGAGAAAAGTTCAGTGGTAACTGAAGGACAATCTGTGAAAATGGAAAGGGTGAAAAGTGACTCTGATGTTCAGTGGACTCTATCGTGAGAGACCATCTACCCCCACCGGCAATCCCGAGACCCCAGCCCCCCTTACGCCGACAGCAAATCTAAAGATGCTGTTTAGTGCTGTGAGCCCCGAACTCAGAAACAGAGAAAAACAGCTGGAAGAGGAGAGTGAAGGAAGGGAGAGTGATGATTTGGGAGGGAAATTTAAACCTCTCAATCTCGATGCAGAGCTGGCAGCTTCACAGAATGAGGATGAAAATGGAGACTGGAAACCAGGCTTCACGCAAAGAGAAGTCTTAGGCTTACTTTGTCAAAAGTGAGTTTGGTCCATAATAAAGAAAGACTTTTCTGTTCACTGTAAGATTTGATTTTCTTTACTTTGTTTACAACATGTTCTTAATGTTATTTGTAGATTCCTACAGAAATATCCTGAAAACCCAGAGACAGAAGAAAGTTTAGAAATTTCACTGGATGAAGTAGCGAAAGAATGGGTAATTATTTGTAGATTTAAAAATATGACATTTATCTGCCAACACCTTGTATTCTATATGTCCTGATTACACTTCAGTACTAAATATTGTTTTCTATTTTCAAGCTGTTGAAAGGAGAAGAATTTATGACATTGTCAATGTATTAGAAAGTGTGAGATTGTCAGTCGACTAGCCAAGAACAAGATGCTTGGCATGGCAAGTTCACAAATGATACCCCCTGCTAAGAACATATACCTGGTAACTCAAATATTTCTTTATTAGTGTTGGATGCATGGTCTTTCTAATAGTGACCTGAAACTGCACATATGACCAAAGCTCAAGGTCATGACATATTTACAGTTCACAAGCAATCTTTGTGTCAATTTTAGTTTCTAATCATATTCATCACAGAATATTCTAGACAGGAATTCCTAATTTTTTAGTAAATGACCTTAACTTGCCCAATTGACCTGAGGTAAAAAATCATGACACACCCCTCATCTTTGTGTGAAGTAAGAACATCCAACGTTCCTCCATAATAAATATGGACTGGACAGATTGCACAGAGTGATGGATGGATGACAGATGGATGGACACTTCGTTTGTGTGTGTGTGTGTGGGGGGGGGGGGGGGGGTATGATATTAACATTTCACAAAATCTGCATTACACCTCCTACCAAATAGAAACTGCAATATATGCCAGAATATAGATTTTTTTAAAGAATTGTTACCGTTATTTATTTGCATTGTTTTAAATTTTAATAATCTATAGAGACGTTGTTTAGAATACATGTATTACAGTCTAAAGATAGAATGCAATATATTATAAGTTGGGGCTATATGAACCATGTACCGGCCGTATATCATATCATGGATAGTATAGTATTAGGACACTTGATTATACATGTATAGTGTTGCAGGGTCCGGGTTTGACTTACTGGTCAAGCCACCAAATTTTTCTTTCCTTCTACATTTACTGTACAAATATATTGTATCCTACTACTAAACTATCTAACCAAGTTTATGAGTAAGAAACATATATATGTTTACTGGCTGTGGGGCACATTCATTTGTTGATTTTTCCCATATCATGGATAACCCACATTTTGATTAGTTCTTTTACATACATGTACTTAAGAACAAAATCTATAAAAATTGCATGCACGGTGTTTTCCTAAAACTAAAGAACCATGTTTTTTTCATTTGTGAGCTGAGAAAAGTCAAATTAATTCATGAAAATGAGAAAAGTTTGACAAATTTGCACTTGACAATTATGCAGTCATTAATGACTTTTTTATTGAGTTAATAATAAATTCTTACAGTTTTAAAGTCAGAACCTGCTATTTCCTCAATAGTCCAGAAGTATGAGGCAACTACCTTTGGATTGTTATTTGTTCTAGCAACTCGTAACCAAGATGCGACGAAAAACCTACCTAAACAAAATTAATGAAACATGTCCATATATACTACATGTAGTAATAATGTCAATTATCATATCTTAATGAAATAAAATGTACATAAATATTTTTTAACATCTTTCAAGTACATATGAATTTCAATTATCAATTATGATGTCAGCATGAACGATAATATGTACTGAAATTATAAAAATTCTTGTTTATTCACCCACAATTGCTCCATGAATGCAAAATCCAATGGTTCAACTTATCATATCCATCAATATGAACAAGAAAATTGGGTCCTTGTTTATAATACTGGCGTCTGATACATGCTGTGACCTAAGGGACACTCCCTCTGGATCTAAAATTCTAAGGGCACACATTGTTGTATTCCTGCATAAATAACAGAAAAATGTTGTATGTTATTTTTTCTTTATTTCAACAAGTATTTTTCACTGTTAATGTATTAAATAAGAACTATTATTAAATATGCCTTTGCCCGTTTCTTGTATTTTTGTGTATATACCTTCCACATATTCCATGTTTTAAAAATAATCTCCTAGATAAACTACGGCAACCAAATTCTTTGAGCCTTCTTTAACTCCATCTAAAACAATAGTAATAGATTACTTTAACCCTGACATGCATACTAGTACCTTACATGTGTGTACGTCTTAATAATATAAAAGCTCTGGTTAGGGTGAGAGTACTCTTGTATTCAATTATTATTATTTGTCATAGTTTTTAAACCACAAGACATCTTTTAAATACCTGAATTAATTATTCTTTTACCTGGATAACAGGAATGATTTCATCTAAACCCAATTTCCAACTTTTTTAAGATCTAAATTTCTTAGACGCCTTTTCAGTGTACGGTAACTAATAAAAAAAATGAATTTATTGATGTACATACTTATGATCATCTGATCTGAGGCATGTAGCATAGTTTTAAGTGGTGGGGGACCTTCCGAAAAATATTGACAAGGTGACATCAGAGATGTATGATATACCACAGGCACCTGAATTGTAACAATTATCGGTAGCCGCTTAATTAATAAGTCAATATGTTAACAGTCATGTATAACTTTAATTTTCTTTTAAGTTTTGGAATTCAGCTGTAATTCATAATAGATGGCTTCCCTTAATGAATCGTGAATTTTGGCCTAAGAGATACAATCTGTGTATTTAGGTCAGTAAGGGGGTTGGCTAGACGGGAAGAGTAGGACACCTAGTGGGTTAATAGCCTTTTGATTACAGCGCAGGGTTTATAAACCTAGCGACAATTAGCTTTGCAGTTCTTCTAAGATCCTGAGGATTTAGAGGCCAATTAAGAGCCGACCCCGTGAATTGGTAAATTTTATAATTGGTTAATTTGAACAGGTGATTTGTGGTTAATAATTAGATTAGTTTTATTGGTAAATTTGGGTGAAATCTGGATTATCTACGGTGCTCCTATGGATTCTTGAAACTTACTTTTATTAATTAGGAATTAATTTATATTACTACTGGTGATTTTTTTACACGAGTTACAGGTGTTTAGAATCTTACAGTTAAGAAGCTATTGGTGGCATTGATTCACCATAGTTTAGGACAACGGGAGTGCTGGTGATAAAGAATTGTTGGTGGTGCGATCACCACAATCTGTTCACTAGTTATCACATAATCTTCACCAAGTAGTCCTATAAATATTGGGGGGTAATAAATGGTTTAACAGGTGTTTGAATTACTTAATGTTTTTCATTGTTTAGTTAATAGTCTCGCATTAGTTTTTAATATTTTATATCGTTTTATACCTGACTATTTTCTTGTGGATACAACACTTAAGAGGTTGCACTACAAATTACGCTATTGGCTCGTAAAAATCCGAACCCATGCAAACTTTGATGACGTTTCGAGCCGCGTCACATCACAAAATTCTACCATACTAATAATATAATACACAAAGTGTGCAATACAATTTTGACTCCGCGTTCGATTTGCCACATAATCATCCAGTTGCGTGTAGCATTGAGTTCAAATATGATATACATGCACGTATCTCACTATACATTCCTCCTAAAAGAATTGGTAATGCTATCATCTACAATTCTGCAAATCTTGAGTATTTATAATGTAGGTAGAATTTTTTATATTTTGGCTCATTGAGCAACTGATTAATAAAATTCAGTTGCCTGTGGATATACTTCCGTGTCTGACATTATTCACGTTTATTGAATATTTACGAGATGCTAGTGCTGACTATAATTGGAACTGTCTTCCTAGTCATTATGTACTCCATACTAATTTCGGTCACCTAATAGTCTGCTTACCTTAATTCAATACCGTTGTTTAATACATCAACACTGGATTTCAACATATGACAGTCCTTGTGGAAATATTTCTCAGAAGCTGGTCTTCTGCCGGAGACGCCATTTTTTATAGTTAAAATTATCTTTAAACGATAGAGAGCTCTACAAACAGTAAGGCGAAGGCGAGAGTGCGAAGTTGCGACGGCGAGAGTGCGAAGTTGCGACGGCGAAGTGCGATAGTAGTATCGCTCCTTCGCCTTCGCACCTTCGCACTCTCGCCGTCGCAACTTCGCGCTTCGCCGTCGCATCTTCGCACTTTCGCCCTTCGCCGTCCACTCTCGCACTTTCGCCTTCGCAACTTGCACTCTCGCGCCTCGACCTAAAGGCGAAAGTGCGAAGGTCGAATGTGCCCCATCGGAACACCATACCCCCCCCCCCCCCGTACTACAAAATTATCCCTCGGGTCCCGTGGATTTACCTTATTTATCCAATCATTCACCAGATATTGATTATTTTCTCACGTGTAATGTAAGAATATAAATTCATTTTGCACTTAAATAACACCAGGGAGCTTAAACTACGTGTCAATTTCCCAATCCGGAGGAAATGACAGTGCATGCATTTGCATGCGGTTTTTGGCGGGAAAACTCAATCAAGAGTACTACGTCATTAAAAGTGTGTGGTTACACTCTTAAAGGAATCCAGGTCATGTTTGCATTGATCAATATTTTTTCCGCGCATATTTTTTTTTCGCATCTAATAGACATGCCAGAGATTCTATCTCTTTTCAATTATCTAAATATATGACCTAGATTTAAAATATTTGTTTTATGTAGAAAAAAATTAACCTCAAGTTTCGTCTGAACATGTCATACCATAAGTACATAGATCTACCGACGCATGACTAGACATGTTTGAAACCATGAACCGTTTCGACCTGTGAACATTTCGTTCAGTTTCCCTTTTTTAAACTTACCCATGATGCATTTGGTTTGGTTTTTTTGTATGACCTTAAAGAGGTTATTTTTATATACTTTGAATATTTCTAACTTTGAAAGGAGACGGATTCTGCTTGTGTAATTAGGCAAAGGTCTATAACCTTCTGAGATAATTGGTTTACTAGTATGAAAAATTTTGATACTGTAATAGCCAAAAAAATCGGACCCTGTCGCTTTAAGTAGACACATATTTCAACTAGTGACTTTTCTGAAACAGCCATGTATAAAGCCACATACCGTATATTGAAAGAAATGTTGTAAAAGTGTTATATGTGTGGCCTAGTGGTAAAATGTGATCGCTGGATCGATTCCACCAGTAGTAATATTTCTTTACCCCATCAGAAAACAGCTACACATATATGCAGGTATTGTTGGCCCTGTGTAAACTCACAGGGCTAACAACCTTTGCAAGCCAAAATTGGACAAAATATGTATTTATTTTCGATCAGCTTCATTGAACTATATATAGGTTTAACAATGTTTTACCATAAAGCTCTGGATTGAAGACATGATATCGGGCTTTCCTGAGGGACATTCTACAACATTTTTGATTGATGGTCTATGTAGAGGGACATCTACAACATTTTTTGATTGAGTCTGATATGTGAGTATTCCATCTTTCTGATGTGATCCATCCTTTGTAATATGGCCATAAAGCAAAATCTTAAACATTCTCTGCATAAAAGAAAATATAAATTTCAACTTCTAAATAATGTTTTCTTTAAAAAAAAGCAAGGAACAGGTGTTTTATTTATTTTCTTTTTACCGTATATAGATTATATAGCAATACACAGCCAACTTTAATAAGCATAACTATCATCTTTAAACTATTTATGAAGATATTAATTCCTCGCGTTTAATTGGAATCTAGCTACAGTAATCTAGCTTAATATGGCACAGGAAAAAATATATATTTTTGGTGGCTAAATCTTTCATTTGCTGTGACTATGTTTGGGTTGATGATAAAGATTTAATTGATAAAAATATATTACAATTTTGATATATGATGTGTTGTGAGTTTTAAAAGTCAAGAGTAGAATACACAAGTGCTCTTCAAACAAAAATTCACATCTTAGAAAGCCTGGTTGTCATTTCAAAGGCCTAGCTTATACAAAATCATTTGGGAAAGTTTATCTAATCTATATATTGCATGTAGAATATTTTCTAGAAGATTAATGGAAATCCCAAAATTAAATTAACTTACATATGCATGGGGTTTCCACATGTGAAATATCCCTGCATCTCTAATCTTTGAAAAAGTCTATCCAATATCCAACACCCAATTGACGAAGTGATCTCCACCATCGCTCTATTCTCTATATAAAAAAAAGTTTTACTGCACAATATAACTATCAATAGAACAATACAATATATATATTCCTGACAATACATGTAATATAAAATTCCAAATAATAAAGTACCAGATATCCATGAAAAAATGCAATGGTACACATGTTTAGGGAAATTCTTTTGTCAACGGAGTTGCAATGTGACAATTTTTCCAGTACATGCAATATATGTACAAAGAAGTCAAATTTTCAAAACTGCACAATTCTAATAAAAATATGAAAATAAAATAATAAAATGCATATAAGCCTTGTTTTTGGAACACGTATACATGTATAAAAATATTGACAACTAAAAAAACACACTCCCTCAATGCTAAATTTATTCATTGACAGTGACTATAAAACAATACATTTGACAAAGCATGGCTCTTTTTTTTACATGTTTAACTACCGGTATTTGGTATAGCAGAAGCTTTTACTGTGACACTGTTTGATTTTTGTTTGCTTGAAGTTATCTATTCATACAAATGCAGTATTAACATTGGCGATTTGCCTGCCTACAGCCTCTGGGACTCTGCTTCTAGCAGAGCATGGCTAACAAGAGGCCCATTGGCTACATTTGCTGATCAGCAATTCTCAAATATTCCAAGATTTGACAATCCATATAACAATAATTCATGTAAAGAGAAGATGCAGTAAAGGAACAATGCATCAATCTGTTATCGATAAAAAATAAACACACCAAAGATAAGAAACTTGGAAAAGAATAGATTAAGATTTTACAGTAAATAATAATGAAATCCAAAAGTAGGGATGCCCCATTAATGGTACAGGCCATGCCGGGGTTATGGTTTTTAATAATTTAGAATATACATGTACACTATATATGACTGTATATTATTATAATGGCAGAATATTTACCTGGTTTGATGTGGAACTTCCAATGATCACACTTTTATCTCCAGCCATAGCATCATCATCATTCCAACGAAAAGCCTTCTGCATGTCTTCAATGTGACCATTTTCTGTTCCAGCATCTATTCTAATGCATCTTGGTACTCCTGAATTGGAAAATTTTGATGAATTTAACAACAGTTAAAGTTCTAAAAGATTAATTAAATCCAATTTAAAACTAGAGGTACTCTGATCAAGTTCACAAATGATACCCCCTGCTAAGAACATATACCTGGTAACTCAAATATTTCTTTATTAGATAGTAATGGATGCATGGTCTTTCTAATAGTGACCTGAAACTTGCACATATGACCAAAGCTCAAGGTCATGACATATTTACAGTTCACAAGCAATCTTTGTGTCAATTTTAGTTTCTAATCATATTTCATCACAAGATATATTCTAGACAGGAATTCCTAATTTTTTAGTAAATGACCTTCAACTTGCCCAATTGACCTGAGGTAAAAAATCATGACACACCCCTCATCTTTGTGTGAAGTAAGAACATCCAACGTTCCTCCATAATAAATATGGACTGGACAGATTGCACAGAGAGATGGATGGATGGACAGATGGATGGACACTTCGTTTGTGTGTGTGTGTGTGGGGGGGGGGGGGGGGGGTATGATATTAACATTTCACAAAATCTGCATTACACCTCCTACCAAATAGAAACTGCAATATATGCCAGAATATAGATTTTTTTTAAAGAATTGTTACCGTTATTTAATTTGCATTGTTTAAATTTTAATAATCTATAGAGACGTTGTTTAGAATACATGTATTACAGTCTAAAGATAGAATGCAATATATTGTATAAGTTGGGGCTATATGAACCATGTACCGGCCGTATATCATATCATGGATAGTATAGTAGTAGGACACTTGATTATACATGTATAGTGTTGCAGGGTCCTGGGTTTGACTTACTGGTCAAGCCACCAAATTTTTCTTTCCTTCTACATTTACTGTACAAATATATTGTATCCCACTAAAACTATCTAACCAAGTTTATGAAGTAAGAAACATATATATGTTTACTGGCTGTGGGGCACATTCATTTGTTGATTTTTCCCATATCATGGATAACATGCCACATTTTGATTAGTTCTTTTACATACATGTACTTAAGAATAAAATCTATAAAAATTTGCATGCACGTGTTTTTTCCTAAAACTAAAGAACCATGTTTTTTTCATTTGTGAGCTGAGAAAAGTCAAATTAATTCATGAAAATGAGAAAAGTTTGACAAATTTGCACTTGACAATTATGCAGTCATTAATGACTTTTTTATTGAGTTAATAATAAATTCTTACAGTTTTAAAGTCAGTACCTGCTATCCTCAACATAGTCCAGAAAGTATGAGGCAACTACCTTTGGATTGTTATTTGTTCTAGCAACTCGTAACCAAAGG
Source organism: Magallana gigas (assembly GCF_902806645.1). Lineage (NCBI taxonomy): Eukaryota > Metazoa > Mollusca > Bivalvia > Ostreida > Ostreidae > Magallana > Magallana gigas. The sequence continues at coordinate 30,061,361 of NC_047563.1, read as the reverse complement.
ATGCGACGAGAAAACCTACCATAAAAACAAAATTTAAATGAAACATGTACCATATAATACTACATGTAGTAATAATGTCAATTATCATATCTTAATGAAATAAAATGTACATAAAATATTATTTTAACATCTTTACAAGTACATATGAATTTCAATTATCAATTTATGATGTCAGCATGAACTGATAATACATGTACTGAAATTATAAAATTCTTGTTTATTCACCCACAAATTGCTCCATGAATGCAAAATCCAATGGTTCAACTTATCATATCCATCAATATGAACAAGAAAATTGGGTCCTTGGTTATAATACTGGCGTCTGGATAAACAATGCTGTGACCTAAGGGACACTCCCTCTGGATCTAAAATTCTAAGGGCACACATTGTTGTATTCCTGCATAAATAACAGAAAAATGTTGTATGTTATTTTTCTTTTATTTCAACAAGTATTTTTCACTGTTAATGTATTAAATAAGAACTATTTATTAAATATGCCTTTGCCCGTTTCTTGTATTTTTTGTGTATATACCTTCCAACAAATATTCCATGTTTTAAAAATAATCTCCTAGATAAACTACGGCAACCTAAATTCTTTGAGCCTTCTTTAATCTCCATCTAAAACAATAGTAATAGATTACTTTAACCCTGACATGCATACTAGTACCTTACATGTGTGTACGTCTTAATAATATAAAAGCTCTGGTTAGGGTGAGAGTACTCTTGTATTCAATTATTATTAATTTGTCATATGTTTAAACCACAAGACATCTTTTAAATACCTGAATTAATTATTCAATTTTACCTGGATAACAGGAATGATTTCATCTAAACTCCAATTTCCAACTTTTTTAAGATCTAAATTTCTTAGACGCCTTTTCAGTGTACGGTAACTAAATAAAAAAAATGAATATATATTGATGTACATACTTATGATCATCTGATCTGAGGCATGTAGCATAGTTTTAAGTGGGTGGGGGAGCCTTCCGAAATAATATTGACAAAGGTGACATCAGAGATGTATGATATACCACAGGCACCTGAATTTGTAACAATTATCGGTAGTCGCTTAATTAATAAGTCAAATATAGTTATACAGTCATGTATAACTTTAATTTTCTTTTAAGTTTTGGAATTCAGCTGTAATTCATAATAGATGGCTTCCCTTAATGAATCGTGAATTTTGGCCTAAGAGATACAATCTGTGTATTTAGGTCAGTAAGGGGGGGTTGGCTAGACGGGGAAGATGAGGACACCTAGTGTGTTAATAGCCTTTTGATTACAGCAGCAGGGTTTATAAACCTAGCGACAATTAGCTTTGCAGTTCTTCTAAGATCCTGAGGATGTTAGAGGCACAATTAAGAGCCGACCCCGTGAATTGGTAAATTTTATAATTGGTTAATTTGAACAGGTGATTTTGTGGTTAATAATTAGATTAGTTTTATTGGTAAATTTGGGTGAAATCTGGATTATCTACGGTGCTCCTATGGAATTCTTGAAACTTACTTTTATTAATTAGGAATTAATTTATATTACTACTGGTGATGTTTTTACACTGAGTTACAGGTGTTTAGAATCTTACAGTTAAAGAAAGCTATTGGTGGCATTGATTCACCATAGTTTTAGGACAACGGGAGTGCTGGTGATAAAGAATTGTTGGTGGTGCGATTCACCACAATCTGTTCACTAAGTTTATCACATAAATCTTCACCAGTAGTAGTCCTATAAATAATTGGGGGGTAATAAATGGTTTAACAGGTGTTTGAATTACTTAAGTGTTTCATTGTTTAGTTAATAGTCTCGCATTAGTTTTTAATATTTTTATCGTTTTATACCTGACTTATTTCTTGTGGATACAACACTTAAGAGGTTGCACTACAAATTACGCTATTGGCTCGTAAAAATCCGAACCCATGCAAACTTTGATGACGTTTCGAGCCGCGTCACAATATCGAAAAATTCTACCCATACTAGATATATAAATACACAAAGTGTGCAATACAATTTTGACCTCCAGCTTCGATTTGCCACATAAATCAGATCCAGTTGCGGTGTAGCATTGAGTTCAAATATGATATACATGCACGTATCTCACTATACATTTCCTCCTAAAAGAATTGGTAATGCTATCATCTACAATTCATAGCAAATCTTGAGTATTTATATATAGTAGGGTAGAATTTTTTTTATATTTGGCTCATTGAGCACTGATTAATAAAAATTCAGGTGCCTGTGATATACTTCCGTGTCTGACATTATTCACAGTTATTGAATATTTACGAGATGCTAGTGCTGACTATAATTGGAACAGTGTCTTCCTATACTAGTCATTATGTACTCCATATCTAGATTTCTGTCACCTAATAGTCTGCTTACCTTAATTCAATACCGTGGTTTAAATACATCAACATCTGGATTTCAACATATGACAGTCCTTGTTGGAAATATTTCTCAGAAGCTGGTCTTCTGCCGGAGACGCCATTTTTTATAGTTAAAATTATCTGTAAAACGATAGAGAGCTCTACAAACAGTAAAGGCGAAGGCGAGAGTGCGAAGTTGCGACGGCGAGAGTGCGAAGTTGCGACGGCGAGAGTGCGATAGTAGTATCGCTCCTTCGCCTTCGCACCTTCGCACTCTCGCCGTCGCAACTTCGCGCTTCGCCGTCGCATCTTCGCACTTTCGCTCCTTCGCCGTCGCACTCTCGCAACTTCGCCTTCGCAACTTAGCACTCTCGCGCCTCGACCTAAAGGCGAAAGTGCGAAGGTCGAAGTGGCCCCATCGGAACACCATACCCCCCCCCCCCCCGTACTAAAAATTATCCCTCGTGTCACCGTGGATTTACCTTATTTATCCAATCATTCACCAGATATTGATTATTTTCTCACGTGTAATGTAAGAATATAAATTCATTTTGCACTTAAATAACACCAGGGAGCTTAAACTTACTGTGTCAATTTCCCAATCCAGGAGAAATGACAGTGCATGCATGTTGCATGCTGTTTTTGCGGGAAAACTCAATCAAGAGTACTACGTCATTAAAATGTGTGTTTACACTCTTAAAGGAATCCAGGTCATGGTTGGCATTGATCAATAATTTTTCCCGCAATATTTTTTTCGCATCTTAATAGACATGCCAGAGATTCTATATCTCTTTTTCAATTATCTAAATATATGACCTAGATTTAAAATATTTGTTTTATGTAGAAAAAAATTAACTCAAGTTTCGTCTGAACATGTCATACCATAAGTACATAGATCTAACCGACGCACTGACTAGACATGTTTGAAACCAATGACCTTTCGACCGGCTTGCTGACCTTTGATCTGTCATAATATTTGAATCTGATTGGTCCTGTTATTAAGGCCTTAAATAGAATTTTAATTTGATTGGTCTTCATAAAGTGGGCGGTAACGCGGTAACTAAAACCTCAACATCTCGCGCCAAATAACGTAGCGAACGAGTCATGGAGGTTGAAATATAGCGAGATATCGACAGTTACAGCTACTAATTATGGTAATGTACATCTTTTATATCATTTAGAAACTGTTCTACCTTTCTCCTCTTCATAACCTCTCCTTCCGGTAGGTTTACATTCTAATCGTATGGCTGTTTTGTCGATATTGAACGAGTGTGTAAGACCACATCGTCTAGGCTTGTATATTGAATTCGTAAAACGATACCGTTTGTTTATTAAACTACACTGTAATGTTTTAGATGAAGTTAACATATAGATAAATTTTCTCATCTCCATGAGATTATGTGAGATATTCTGCCAGGTCAACATGATAAACCTGTTACGACCTATCTTACGCGGGGGTCACCAAGTAGGAAGCTACCGTTGATGTTTCGACAGAAAATAAGCATCTAGATGTATCTTCAGAGCATAGACCGTAATATAAAATGTCAGTGTAAGTCTTAGATATCTGCGGTGTGTGAAATTTGGAGCTGGAGGTGTTAATGAATCGATGGCGTATTTTTTCCGCGAACAGGAACGTGTCCATTCTCAGTTGTGACCTATATATTTGGCGGAACCTAGACTACCCGGTTTATAAATCGATAATTATACCAATAGCCAGGGGCCATATTACGCAATATATGGGCAGCTGAACTTAATGTGTTTCATATTTAATCATTTGATCAACATTGTCTATACATAACGGTCAAACAATTCTAATTTTCACCAATAAATAACAGATGTGCAGAAGTGGGGCCGCTATGGCATACGGTCACGCGCCAAATTCGAACGCGCTAGTATTCGTCTATCGTTTGAACGCCAACAGATACTAAGAGAGTACTGTGCAAGATTAATTATATATTTTTGAGAATTTAGCAACCCATTAGCAGGTATTTATTTTTTCTTGCTTTTAAATTACTGATATCCTGTATATTTCACTGAAAATGGACTTCGATTCACAAAGACGGTTGGCGCGCTAAATTTGTTTACACTTGAAACATACGCCAGATGTATGTTTACGTTCTGGGTAGACTATTGTGTTTGTTTTAAATGTTAATGTCACAGTTAAAGGTTGAAGAGTTTATTAGTGTTTAAATTAATATTACTGATTATTTTTATTTTTTCAATATCAGTGAATTTGTATTTTGGTCAGATCTTTTTTATTCATTTGGTGGAAAGTGCTTCCAACGATTTGTTACTATAGATTCTACTAATTTCTTCAGTCTGCTAATAAATAAATCAACTTCATAAACTTTTTTATAAACTGAATATTAGACAGTAGGATTAATGTTTAGCTTTGATTCATTAATGTTTTTGTTCATCTTTTTCTTGTAGAAATGACAGAAATAAATCTACCTTCACTGTATTCACTTGACACAAATCCAGTAATTGAAGAATCCACAGTTGAACTACACACCAAGATAGATAGAATCCCATTTTCTCCGATCAACAAACAAAACACTGGTGTTTCCGCACTTAAATGCAATAGCTCTCCGAAAATCCTGACAGCATCTGACAAAGAAAACATGAGAGCCAAATCAAGATCCAAGAAGGAGTCCTCTGGTTCTCCAATCAAAGCAGAGAGAAAATCATCTACAAAGTCAGAGAAAAGTTCAGTGGTAACTGAAGGACAATCTGTGAAAATGGAAAGGGTGAAAAGTGACTCTGAATGTTCAGTGGACTCTATCGGTGAGAGACCATCTACCCCCACCGGCAATCCCGAGACCCCAGCCCCCCTTACGCCGACAGCAAATCTAAAGATGCTGTTTAGTGCTGTGAGCCCCGAACTCAGAAACAGAGAAAAACAGCTGGAAGAGGAGAGTGAAGGAAGGGAGAGTGATGATTTGGGAGGGAAATTTAAACCTCTCAATCTCGATGCAGAGCTGGCAGCTTCACAGAATGAGGATGAAAATGGAGACTGGAAACCAGGCTCACGCAAAGAGAAGTCTTTAGGCTTACTTTGTCAAAAGTGAGTTTGTCCATAAATAAAGAAAGACTTTTCTGTTCACTGTAAGATTTGATTTTTCTTTACTTTGTTTACAACATGTTCTTAATGTTATTTGTAGATTCCTACAGAAATATCCTGAAAACCCAGAGACAGAAGAAAGTTTAGAAATTTCACTGGATGAAGTAGCGAAAGAATTGGGTAATTATTTGTAGATTTAAAATATGACATTTATCTGCCAACACCTTGTATTCTATATGTCCTGATTACACTTCAGTACTAAATATTGTTTTCTATTTTCAAGCTGTTGAAAGGAGAAGAATTTATGACATTGTCAATGTATTAGAAAGTGTGGAGATCGTCAGTCGACTAGCCAAGAACAAGTATGCTTGGCATGGGAAAACTAATCTAGTCAACACACTTGCCAAACTAAAGGTGAGAATATTTAAAAATTTAATATGCATACATTGTTATTTCCTTGTTTTAATAATATATTTTGCAAATGAATTTTGCACTGAGGATAAATTGAATTAATTTTTTTTTTTTTTTTCAAAATCAGTATTAGTATTTGAATATGATTGATTTTTGCAGGCATTAGCTGATGCTGAAGGATTCGGAGAACTAGTGCTAAAGGTCAAGGACTATGAGTTGAACCGTGAACTCGCAGAGCAGAACGGCAGCGTATATAGTGCTACTCCTCCACTAGTCATGGACCCCGAAAATCCTAACGCGGGTAAGAGAAACAAAATCATTTATTGCTGTTCTTTTTTTTATCAATGGTTACAATATATATCAATGGTTCTTATTGGACATATATTTAATTTACATCTTTCATCTATGAATATGCTTCAGTTGGTATTGTGGTTAAACTTAAATTTTGTACATGCATTAATTAGAATTCTTCTTTTATAGCATTACTGAGGAAAGACAAATCACTGGGCATTATGAGTCAGAAATTTCTCATGCTTTTCTTGGTTTCTAGGGTAAGTTGAGTTTTGTGTTTAAATTACTTCGCTGTCTGAATTATATAAATTTATCTTCCTTATAAAAGACTATGGGAAAAAAATAATTGATATTGAAAAGTCTTCTTAAAAAAGTTGCTTCATTTTCAGCCAAGAGTTGTGAACCTGGATTTGGCAGCTAAGATTCTCATTGGAGATCCAAACATTGATAGGACAGAGAATGCTAAGTTCAAAAGTAAGAACTATTGATTTTTATTAACAGACACTGATCAAATACAATGTAACAATTATGCCGATAAATAAGTATACAAAATGTATAAACATGTTAAATTTCCTTCGGCCAAAAAGTACTTTGCCAAGTTCATACTTTGGTTATTATTTTGATGTTAAAGTTTTGTTTTCTTAAATGCATAAATTTCTTCATTGTCCATTTCTTGTTTCTTACAGCCAAGATCAGGAGACTGTATGACATAGCTAATATTTTAGCGACGCTAGCCTTAATCAGGAAGATTCGCATTACTGACATCAGGGACAGAAAACCAACATATCAATACATAGGGCCAGACTTGGAGCAAGTTCATGAATTGAATGGTTGGTACAATGTAAAACGCAAAATAAATTGCAAACATTAATTGTTTGCAGTTCAATCGACTGTTGTAATACTTTTATTAGAATTTCATGCCTTCTAATCTTTTTGATAATACAATTGAAGTTTGGATATCAAACTGTTTACTCCAATACCTCCGTTATTATTGGTTTGTTGAAGTGTCTAAAAAAACATAAACATTGTTTTCTCATTCTGTTTAATCTCGTAAATAATATGAATTTTGGATCTATTGTGCATTTTATTTCTCAGTTCACTTGAGTTTGAGATAGCCATGTATCTTTGTGTGTCATGCTTTTAAGTATTGAGTACCTGTCTTGTAGTGTGCTACCACGATGGATATCACAGACCGTCTTCGAGACATTCCATGCTTGACTGTGTCAAGAACCAGCAAAGTAAGTCTAAATACCTTGCTTTTAGTATGAATTTCTTCTCAGCATTTCCAACCAACAACCAAAAAAAAAACCCACCTTTTACCCTCTTTTGGTTTTGTGAATTTATTTCTGTGTGGATCTAATACTTTGAGTTTGCCGTGTTTTACTTTGTTGTTTTTGTTTTTGGGGGTACATCACTGGATTTTGTTACTAAGTATGAACCTATATCCAGTGACTGTGAAAACCACTCCACCTATGGCCCCCTTTACCTAGTTTGTTCTTGTCATCAAGTGGACATTGTAGCAGACTAGTTCTTCTCCTGTAACTAGGTCACTAGTTAATGGGAACCAATTCGATGGGCAAAAGTCTTCTCACACCTGTGTTACTTACCTGTGTACTATGAAACATTTTTCCATTTTGCAGTGTCTGATATCCTTTCACCAAACGGATACCGACCAATTAAACCTAATTCTCCCTATTCTGATGACAGAGGTAGCTTTCCTTTCTTTACATTCCAGCACTTATCCATGCAATTAGCTTAATTATGAAAACAATTGAAATTTATTAGAAAAAGTTCCAAATTTTAAGATTGAAAAAGAAATATGTGAACAAGTAATTCATATTTTGATTCCTTCCTGTCATTTCTATGTTTTAACTACTCCTATGGGTAATCATTGAATCTATTCTTTGGAGTATGATGTAATCCAAGGGTTTTGAGTGGCCTTGATGTGGTTTTCAACATTTTACTTAATCTTATCAGTAAATTGAAAAAAAAAATAATGTTAACGTTCATTGATTTTCTTGGAAAACCCTTGAATCTCCTCTGTTTGAGTTATACGAAGATCTAAAGGGGGTTTTGTTATCTTCATGTAGGTTTCATTTGGCTTTGATTATAGTTTGCTGTTTCTCACCTTTATCAAGAATAATCTGGACCTTTTTTTTTTAGTTTAAAAGGAAATAATTTGACTTTAAAAAAACGAATTATAATGATATGTTTATTTTTTTTTTTAAGATTGTCAATGCCCGTTAGTTAATATCTATTTGATGGCAGCACTGAGAATTAAATTTGTACAAATTGTTTTGCAGGACTAAGTGACGGCGGTGTCAAGAAGAACTCCATGCCGAGACATTCCTCTTTTGAACAAATTTGTCAAGTGGCAGAGAAAGAGCGAGACAAGCTGTATGCTTCCATGTCACAGCCATCAAGCCCCACAGAGAAACTCAGCTTTGATGGTAAGCATTGTTATAATCAAAACATTTGTTTCCAAGGTGAATTATTTGTCGAGACGTTTGAAATTTTCAAAGATACACAAATCGCATTTAATGTACAAGTTAACAAAAGAACACAATCAATAAATGAGTTAACTAAAAAAACGGTCTATTAGTAGCAAATGCACCACTTGGGTTGCTCTTGTTTCAATTGTTTTTAAAAATGGTCCTGTTTCCCTACTGTTTTATTTGTCACAAATGTTGCGAGCATGAGTACATTTTAGCCTTCAGTCCATTGATGCTGTGTTGAAATTGTGTTTTTTTAAATATTTTGTAGATGCTCAAATGAGCCTGAGTCAGGAAGAACCCAGTACGGTTAGAAAAAGTTACAGCAAGAGAATCATTGTCAAGCAGAAGGGAACAGAATTCCAAATCATTCATCCACCAAAGACAGCAGTATTGAAATCAGATGCAGCAACCTCTGCAGAAGCAAATTCCTCAGGAGTCGCCACCAAAGATGGAAAGACGACCGAGACCATCGTCATTAAAGCCAAACAGAACTCGTCTCTGCCCCTAACCAAGGATCAGATCAATGCAGTACTGAAATCCCTCAAAGTGCCAGTACCAATCAAGAAGGAGGCAGAGATCAAAGAGATACAAAGTCCAGTCAAAAGCGAGAATGCTCCTGAGGCTGGTGTTTTCCAGGCGGTCAAGAGAGCCTATGTCATTCAGAACGGAGAACCCGAGGTCAAACGTTTCAGATTGGAATACCCCTCACCCCCGACTGATGAAGACGAGGCCAGGATTAAAAAAACTTCCACCGAGATTAAAGGGAAGACTCCACCACAGAGAGCTTTGATGTCTGACTTCATGGAAGCCCAAGGAGGTAAAGGCATGTCAGAAGGTGAATCCAACAAAGGAATGGATTCGTGTGATTCAGAACAATCTGTTAATGGGAAGAGCAACCAGCAGGGACAGATTCACAGAATAGCAGTGCAGTTGCCAAATCAGCCCCCTACTATATTGCAGCTGCCTTTCATTCAGCGCCAGCCTGCCACTTCTATATCCCACATGCAAATCATTCAAGGAGTTCCAATGAGTGCTACAGATAGTTCGGGGCAGGCGGTGAACTTCATGGTACCAGTGACCTTCAGTCCTCCCCTCACCCCCAACAGTAGTGCCTCCCCTAGTCCGACTGTGTTCACCTTTCAAGGGCAACAGACATATGTGAACCAGACTTCCTCTGTGCCTCACTTCATTGGACAGCCGCCCGTGAAACTGTCTCCGATTCCAGCGTCCATGTCCAGTGCCTCCCACACTAGTGCTGTCCAGTCCTCGCCAGTCATCTCCCAGCAGATGATCACCCCCACGGAGCGACCCACTCCTCCCACAACCAAGTATTTTCGCAACACCCCCGGGGGCTTGATCCCGCTGTCCACCATTTCGGCTGCCGCCAGCAACTTCGCGGCCAAGGAGGGTCTGACGACGGCTAGACGCCTTGACCTGCCTGACCTCAGTGCTAACGACGTCTGCTGAACTTGATCTCATGTTTTAGAGAATTCAATCCTGGTAGCTTAGCCTTTATTATATTATGTATTTATATTTAAGATGGAGTGTAAATGTATTTTATTGAGGTATGATTGTGCTTTGCTTCTCCTATTAGGAATCTGTGTCAAATGAAGTCTTATGTTTTAAACAGTAAACAGATTTAAAAAAAGAAGAACCCGTTTTAACCAATGAAATTTGTCTAGTTTTATGTGGTGCATAAGATGTTTCAAACTATCTAGACCAAAGTATTTATTTGTCGACAAACATATGTATTTGCATGAGGAAAAGGATGTAAATGTACTTAAAGTTGATATTTATGTGTAGTATTTAACTTGCTATAAGCCAAGATGTCTATCATTATCTTTATATAATTTATTTGTGTTTGAAATATGCATGAAAAACAAAAAAATCATTAAATTCTACGGTAGTCTTTTTCACAAATTTTTGTATATATACATGCGAGGGTAAACAATGAAGATGGGTTAACAATGTTAACAAACTACACTTGGATAATTTTTTGCATGCATGCTTCTTGTATTCGAAAAAGACAATGCGAAAAAAAAAATATTGGATGTACATAAGTTTTGACCTGCGGTGTGTCATTTAGAATGGTAATTGGAAGTTATATATATATATTTACTGTAGAAGGTGTTATAAATGTGTAAAAAGGAAAAAAATGTTGATGTGTGGGAATGTATTAATGTCTTCAATAGACCTCTTAAATGTTCAGTTGGTGGTAGAAATAGAGTATTTCTGAATGTGGTTCCCCCCCCCCCCCCCCCCCCCCCCCCTTCCAAATATTCTGTATGATGCTCTAATATTGGTCAGTTATGTGTGTGCTTGACTGTTAACACTGGTATAGATGTATAAGTATGAGGGGACTGCATATAAATATGTGTTGGTACATGATGATGAATGCAGTGTTAGACAACATGGCAAACTGTGATACAACTTTATTGTTTAGTTTGTCATCTTTTTAATTTATTGGACAATGTGGTTGTAATTAATTACCTTTTTTTTCGGTTGGATTATTCTACGGATTATCCACTTTGTTAAGACTTTGTAAGATTTTCTAGGCAGCAAACATCCTAGTGTGACCCAGTAACATGCATGTAATGCATTTGTCCATTACGTTACTTTTATTTTCTTTTCCCCATTCATCATTTTATTGTGCATGAATAGTATTGTGTTATTATTATAATGACTTTTTTTTTTTTAAAAGAAGTAATATACAATGTTTGAGCCAGCTCAAATTATTTATTTTTAATATCGTAAGGGAATAATATCAGATGCTTTATAAAGAGTTATCTTCCTTGTATTGTAAGCAAAATCCACCCAATGGTAGCCATATATTTCATTCCTTAGTTGCATTGTTTTTAATTTGCTAACACCTCAGCTCATTTTTTCATGATACTCCTTTGTTTGTTTTTTGTTAGACAACAAATATTGTTCTGTTATCATTTTTTTTAATTATCTATGTTTTATCCATGGCAAATGCACAATTTTTTTTCCATTGAAAATTGATAAAATTGTTGCCGAATTTGAAGTCGAATTGTACATAGATGATTTGTATATAGAGGAATAATAAACTATTTAAAGATGAGCATTGAGTCCATACTTTCTGAACTATGAATTAGTTCTAATCCGGTACATTATATAACATTTCTCTAGTCAGTAAAGCTATTTATTTACAGATTGGATATTGTAAAATTTTGCTTATATACTTGGATCTTTTGATTTTGAATCTACTTCAGTAGAAGGAATAATACCTGCAAGGTTGAATAAATATAACTCTTGCAGGCGTAAACTCTCGAATACCATCTGACCACTGCAAACTTCCCTGAAACTACTAAGATGATTTTACCGAATCTGGTAAATTCAGATATTTTTTATATCCATGCAAAGGGCCATAACTTTTGGGGTGAAATAAAAAAAAAAGATTATCAAATTCATGGCCATAGGGCCAAGGCTTAAATTCTAGTTTTGATCATGGTGGACATCCATGGAGCAATTTTTAACATCTTTTTTTCCACTAATCGTTTCATAAAGGGTCGTACGGCCAGACTTAGCGCTGCGCCGGTGTAAATACGGGACTAGTTCGAATATTTGCGTTTCATTAAAGAGCGCAACTTTACGTCCGACTAAAGTTAAGCCAAAATTTTACGTCCACTCATAGGTAGGCGTAAGTTCGGACGTAAACACAAGCATATATAAACGACGATTGTATTTTATCACTAATGCGATTGTTACATGTATTGTTACATTCTGATACTGAGAAAGAACGATTTATACTTTAAGTTCTGGAATTTGATTGCCACAGGAGTTTCTCCGGAATTAATGTGCACACGGGGGTTTCGAGAGAGAGATCATAATTTATATTTTAAAAAAGCCCTAATTTTATTTTTATGCGTTGCATTTTATAAACTTTTTTAAACCATTTTTTTGTCTTTTTGCAACATTTACCATGAACAAGTTTACACCACATTTAGTGAAAACTTTACAATTTAAAAATCTTTCATTAAAATTGCTTCCCGAAAAAATAGCTTTTAATTTTTTTTATGTAATTTATATACATGTATGAACAGTATATTTCTATAACCTACGATGTATGTACCTGTTGATGCATTTAAAAAAATATTGAATACAAGTAATACTGAAAATCGAAGCCGATTAAACTCCCTGATACTGATGCACAATTATAAACTTAATTTGTGATTTTCTTTTTAAAGTAAAAATATGTTTTTGATACATGGTTTTTAACTACAAGAGTGATGACACATTAGAGTTTAGGCAAGTCTGCAATTCAAACTGATTTTATAAATAGAAATTATCATTTTTAAATACTGGTTACAGAAAGTGTAACTTATCATAATACATGTACATGCATGTGTAAAATACATTAATACTAAAATACAAAACATCGCGAAATTATTGAAAACAAAACTGCATTAATTTTGTTTTATATAACCCCTAAAATTCATTTCAATTGAAATGCGCAATGACAAGGAGCGACAAATGTCAGAAAATTGGATGTAAACATCATTATTGACAACTTGTAAACTTACACCGACCCAGTAAATTCAAAATTTTTAATATGATAAAAGTAATAAAATGACATATATTTAGGACTACCTAAGTACATAAAATGATATATTGATTATTCTACTGAGCACATTACACAATTCATGTACTTCAACACGGATAATTCATTAAAGATTTCAATGGGTATTTGACACTAAATAATACTCCTTGCGCTGGTATTCCAGAAAATCATTGACACTTCACAATTTTTCGGTTTCCGTTTAATGTTTTCCATACAGCCCCCCCCCCCCCCCCCAGCCCCCGATGCTACGAAAGAAATTCACTTAATTCTGAGTATATTACTCTATCAACTTCTAACGGCATCGCCATATTACGCCACAGGCAGCCTTCGAAAACGACTAGTGAATATTCGTCAAAACAAAGAAGTAACAACAATAGACTGAATACATTGCCTAAGATCCATGCATCGCTTTGAGCTTTAATTTTTTTTTAGGTACATATGTATGTATATTTATGCCAACTTGTAAATAAACAAGTTATTAACCAAAGATAATAATTTTATTACCAATGCATTCAAATTCGACAAAAGAAATGAAAATTTTGGTTTTACTTTTTAACATAAGGATGACTTAGCTAAGACATTGCTAAGTTAGCTTTAGTGAAGTCAAAATCTTAGCATGCTTTATGTTACGAGGTCCAGGTCGCCCTCTAGTACATTTTATTCTGATACTGTTTAAAATCTACATTTTTTATTTCTTCATATATATTTTACAATTTACAACATTTCAGAAAGAGTTCTAAGTATACAATAATCAAGTTTGACAGCTAGTTTGAGGTTGCTGATAAACAATATATATAAATATACTGTAATTATTTTACATATTGACATACATGTACATGCATTTACATTACAATTTTAGTTGAGTACATGAATACACCTAAGACATAGATACACAGAAAACTGGAGGACTGCAATCAGTGTGAAAACAATTGTGGAGATCAGCATGGCCTCATTGGTACTGGATCTTTTTGTTGACGAACAAGGTTCCGGAACTTCTTGGGAAAAAGACAATAGAGATTACATTCAAATAAAGATAAATCGATGCATGATATTTCTGTTGACCCATACAACTGTATTTTATCATATACATTTTATTGTAAAATAAAGTACACTTCTAAAAACCAAAATTGAAATGACAGAAATTGATCTCATACCGGTATATTTCCCTGCCCCTCGGTCAAAAGATTAATTTATTCAAACAAAAACTGCACCCCCTTAAAAAAAACCCCACCAAAAGCATCAATAATTAACAACAATTTAAACACCACTAACAAAAAACACATTAACAGCTAGATCATTAAATATATACTTATAGACTAGTGTAGTCCATAAAAACACAAATTAAAAATGCAATAATAATGTTTAAAGCAATATGAGCTGTATTTTTCAGAATTTTATTTTGCTGCAATAACCTGCTAGTAAAACAAGTCTACATGTAACTTAAACTTTTATGATAAATAAGATTTGAACTAATTTTTGTCAGAGGAAAGAGTTCTCTTCTAAGGAATATATAGCAGATCATATTTTGTACAGGACGACAAGAATTCAATTTTGGTCCAATTAAGGCTTCTTGAAAGTCTTTTCCACAAGTAGATATGGCTGACAGAAATTTAAAATCCATGAATCTTTTGTCATTTTAGTAGACAATAACATTTTTGTACAAAAAAATTTCAACATGAAAATTGCAGCTCATATTGCTCTAAGAGCCATCCAAATAAACACTTAATACATACAATTAGCAATCGTCAAAGATAACTTGCAATGTTACTCTATGATATTTATACCTTGACAACCTGTAATATGGTTACAATATTGTTCCGTAGTACAGTTGCATATCTTCTGACACAATAACCCATAGCTTGGATAGCGACATGGCCTATCGCATTTCGGTCCATGAAATCCAATTTCTAGTTCACAATCTGAAGAACAAGCCATGATACACTGTATTCATTTTGTGACACGATGAAAGGTAAAATTACAAATTACAGGGAGGGGGCCCAAAAATCTGTTTAGAGGACAAACCTCGAGACACTATCGTCTTCTCTGTATCATTCCCTGAGGAAGAGAAGCAACACCCATAAGGTTCTCTAAAATTAAAAAGCAGAAACATATTCCTCTCTCCACTAGTTCCTTACAAAGGTTGGCCCAAATTATTGATAAACAGTTGGTATTTTATTCCTTTATAGCAAAATGATCATTTTAAAAGGCATGATCAACAATATGCTTTCAAATAAATATCAACGGCAGATGAATAAACTCTTTGACAAAAATTCAACAGAATTATCAGCGATATTTTAAAATAAAAGATCATGAGTTTGTCAAGGAAAGTTTGTTGCATTTTGATGCAAAAGCTCAAATTAAACCGTTTACTGAAAGATATTTAATAAAAATCAAGTAACCAGAATAAGTTGATATACTCAGTATACGCCATGCGCTATAAATAGGATTTACCGTGTACTTAGCTGATAGGAATATCCAACTTCTACCATCACAGTAGTGAAAACAAAGACCTTTACGACATAAAATACACGATAGCAAACTTCCATTGTATGGTTTATTCAGCTTGTACTGGAAAATGTTTATTTTGACTATTGCAAGTTTCAACAATATAGACAAAATGAAATTTCGAGCCGAACTTTACACAGTTTAGATTCCGAATGTATCTAATGTTACAAGGAAAACCCTCACCAACCATTAAGAGTTTTGATTGCTTAAGGCCTCTAATTGAGACAAATTAATGGATTTCCTTTGCAAATAAACTTTTAACTATGCACTACAACATGTGTTGATCATTATATATTTACATTTTCCTGTGTCTTTGTTTGTGATAAAACTACGATTCAACTTTGTGACGCTGAGAGAGAGAGAGAGAGAGAGAGAGAGAGAGAGAGAGAGAGAGAGAGAGAGAGAGAGAGAGAGAGAGAGAGAGAATCAGTGCACGACGCAAATGACAAACTGCTAGGGTGTATGCTAAGTAGTTTGCATTTTTATAGGAAATGAAAACAACTTTAGAATGTAAGTCATTTAATAAATACATATATCGCGGTTGGGCACGATTAAGTCTAGCATATAAAACCCTTCGGTCTTTATTGGATTTGATCTACCCACCATAATGACCCCCCCCCCCCTCATAATTTGAATAAAATGATTTTTTATTTCTTTGACTAAAGCCTCAGTCACAAATTGTCTTTTACACGTTATTTTACGGGTTGTCTGCCGGTGGATTGTAATGAAAATCGTACGAGAAACAAAGGAATATCTTACAGTTTTGACAGCACTATAAGCACACACTGTGGTTAAAGTCACCACAGTGTCTTGCGCGATCTGCAAATGTATATTGCAGTTGCACTTTTTTTTGATAAGAGAAAAAGGAAGGAGAAACCCCGAATTTTTGTTTAATTATCCCAGTACTCAACATGCAAGAAAAAAAACATACTGTTGTATATTTTTCTACCATGGTCTGAAAAATGTTGTCGTTGATAACTGAAAGTTAAACCACTATTTGGACATTTGTTAGATAGACGTCGAGTGGAACTCAACACACATTAAATTTCGTAAATATTTAAGGGAAGTCCTCCATAATAAGTACGAGTGCAAATTGCTTAATGCCTTTTAACTGAGGGTAAATAGTTAAATTTCTAAAATGTTCGAATACTATTTCTGTGAATAAGATGGTTTAATTTTATGAACTTTTAATCATGCACTACAACATCTGTTAATCATGAATTTAAAGGACACAGACTTATCAATTATCAATTAATACTTATCAATTACTTGTTTTTACATTATATATTTCAAACTGATGTGAAAAGAATAGTTTTTGTAAGAAAGAAGAACCTTTATTTCTTATTGCCTAATCGGACCATTTTTTTTTAACCAAAAGGACTACCTAAAAGTATGGGATGTGCTGTGACACTTCTTCAAGAAATTAGGCACGGGTTCTATCACAAACTCTAGTCACAGTGGTTCGACCTTTAAATAGTAAAAATAGATCAAACTCACCCAAGTATGTCAAAATTAAACCGTGGTCTAACATGCATTGGGTGGACTGTGATAACTTGGTTTGATGATAGTGTAGGGCATGTATATCGACGTCATTTTTTTTGACTACAGATAAACCAATGTGCATTAATTCGAGCACGGACATTCGCATCGGAACTTCCTTACCTCCTGGGTACAGTTTATGACAGAATTCGCCATATGTCAAACCTATGTCGCCCTATGTCAAATACCTATATATGTCATTGCAGATCTGTGTGAAGAATCCTCATCTGGACTCTCTATATATTTATTTATCTTTATGTGACCTCATCTGCCTTGTAAGTCACATAAAGATTGATTGCTGGAGAAAGGATGTACAATGATCTTAAGCTTTTATGGTTAACGCAAAGAATTGATTTTTTTGTTCAATGTCCTTTATTAAAGTATTGCCCTTTATCGTAATGGATTTCATGTCATTGTATAATCAGTGGTATTAGCTGATAAATGTTGTCTCACTGTTGACTTTGTTCTTACCGATATGATACATACAAAAGCTGTCAGGACAACAAGACTGACAGTCGCAAAGTACATGTACTTCGAACGGTGTGAGTCTTCATGATATTGGTCTTTCTGGTTAGTATATGTGTGACCATCGTCACAATGGGAGTTTGGAGTGGATGTCTCTTTTGTAATAGCATCAGGACCTTCAACGCGAAGGAAATGCAACATTTTGTAAAAATAAAGCGTGTTGTGATCGTGAAACAAATCTGCATTATGAAAATTTGCAAAAATGGAACTGTAATGGATAAAATGGGCAATTATTTTCTTTAATTTGAAGTCATGTTTGAAGTAAAATATTTTCTCTTCAGCAAAATTGAAAAAAATGTGATCGATATGATCACTTTTTATATAGTACTATTGTAAAAATTAAAATGTGCATTAATTCAGTCAAGGAGAATGAAATATTTACTTATATGTAAGAAAAGAGGCAAACGATGCAGAATCAACTACGTCCCTTCATGTACTCTTCTGTGTAAAATAGAGAATGTCAAATGATACTGAGCTGTAACACGACCTTGAAGCTTTCAATAAATTTGTAGTGAAACAATAACTGATTTACAATGATCTTCAGTGAGCTTAGTTCGTTTATATATTTCATTAAGAAGCCTTTGCTTTTAAATTGCCAAATACGATATATGTAAGCAAAATAAAAATTAAAAATAATTAATAAAATGAGGAAATGAATTTCTCTTGAGTTTAAAAAAAGAGCAATAAACTTTTATTCAATCAAATTTTCATTTATCCTCAGAATATGTTTCACTCAGAGTAATATTTGACATTCGTACCGGTTGAAACAAGTACGAATTACTCTAAGGATCAATATTCTCGGAAATTGATTTCAATTTGTATGATATAAAAACTATGATAAAACGCTTTCTAAATGTTTAATATATAAAAAAGCTGAAAAAAATGAAATCCGACGTAGACATGCATTTACAGCTGTGACATGGGAAGAACGTTTTATAAACAACCGTTTTAAAGTACTGTGTATGATTAACTGTTGACTAGAAATGAAAATGATTTGTTTCATCTTTACGTTGATTAGCTTTTTTAGCCGGGCTCTGCTGAAAGCAGAGTCCTGGCTGTAGGCAGGCAAATCGCCAATGTTACTATAAATAGCACAACTTCAAAAGTAAACAAAAAACCAAACAGCGTCAAAGTAAAAGCTTCCACTATACCAAATAGTTACACAAAGAGACAAGTTTTGTCAAAAGTGTGGGCATTTTGTTTCTTTTTTTTTTTTTAATTTTGAGAGCATTTTCTACCTTTTTACTTTTCTTATTAATATCGTGTTTTAAAAACAAGACTATGCATTTTAGACATATTCAATGCGCATGAATTTCCATGAACTACTTTGCTGCGCGTAAGAGAAATGGGGATTGAATATATAACGCTTGTTGCAAAATTCAAGGCAGCAACTGCCTTGAACATATTTTGTTAATAGCCGCTTACAAAATTTGGTCGCTATCTGACGCTTTGCCGATATTAAAAGCATGAGAGAGAGAGAGAGAGAGAGAGAGAGAGAGAGAGAGAGAGAGAGAGAGAGAGAGAGATTTCAGTCTTTACTACAAAGTATGCATAAAGACACACCAAAAGAGCCCGGCTTTCAGTACTTCAGTACTTTGATTTTTATTGGCGCGGCCACACCTTACAAAAGAGCATACTGCATTTTAGAACTCCAAAGTCGTAAATATTTCAGTATATCATTGAATGATATTTAAAAAAAAAAGACTGTACACAAATTATTCACAAGTACGTATTTTTATCTCTGTAATCATATTTCACTTACATTGATTAGTTTGTGATTAATAAACATTGATTTAATTGATTGTGAGTTGTATTTTCTTTTGTAAAATGATATAAATGCAAAATTTTAAATTCTTTTGTCTATGTTTGTTTAAGTTTATTTGTCATTTGGATTTGTTCTTTTCTGAAGAAGAGTTTGAACATGTTAAAAAAATGTGCATCTTAGCATTATGTCATGTTGAAAATTTTGAATTTACCTGGTACATGGTAAGGTGTTATGTGGATTATAATTGGTAATGATATAAATCGCACTTTTCATTTTTTTAAATGTGTTTTCAAACAACAAGAAATGATAACTCTCAGAACTATTACTCTCTGCAGCAGATGATGAACTTAGTGTCCGGAGATTCTATGAAGAGGCTGTCGAAATTTGTGTCATCATGTCTTTGATAATGAAAAATAAAAAGATTTGCAAGAAGATAACACATAACGTTAATAATACATATTCATTTCACGAACGATTGGAAAAAACCCACTGTAATTAAAATTAGCCACTTGTACGTATGTAATACGACATTTACCTGAGCAACCTTCAGAAGGATTACAAATATCTTGATTGCAACAACATTTATACGCACAAAGATTTCCATAAAGAGGGTACGGACATTCTTTCTCACGACGCGGTCCAAATTTACCAGCATCACATTCTAGTATGTAAAGTACAGATATTAATTGTAAAGATTCATTAACATATCTTTAAAAAAATCATTACGCTATGTAATCGTAATTGATAGTTCTTTAATTCTGTCCGAAGAAAACAAACTTTCGCATCTTTTTTCCATTATGTCCCATGTAAATCCCGGACAGCACTCGAACCATCCTTCGAATTCTTTACTGTAAAAATTCAGGATGTTTAATATATAGAGGATATCTATATTGTGTGATTTTATATTTGCTTTATCCAACGAGTTGAAATGGTGTATATTTTCGCAAGGCTTGCCGAGCGAATATAACCATTTTAACGAGTTGGATAAAGCAAATATAAAATCACACAATTATAGATGTTCTATTCATCTCATACAATTTGATTTATATTATGAAGCTTTTGAAACAGTCCCTCATGTGACCAAAATTGGTTTTTTTTTTTCAAAGATTAAAAACGACGATGCAACGTTGTGTTTTGCGGCTATTGTGACCTTGCGCAAAACAATTTAGTTCGTCATTCCTGAGATAAATGTAACTGTTTTAATGTAAAGTTTCACTGAAATAAAACTTAGCTCTAAATAATTTTTCTCAGAGCTTATTCACTTGATTAAATGAAAATTCCGATTAGAAGACTTGAATAATCAAGTTTGTTGACATACACAAAGTTGCGAATGCTCGTTAGTTTGAATTGACTCGAACGAGGAACAGTTGTTGATGTTTAATAAAACAAACACTAGGCTAGCCTTATGAATCGAAATTGAAAATAGTGAATAAGGATGCTTACTGGTGGTGGAATAAAAGTATTATGAAGCATTATTTCGGTAAGTTATTGTATATAAACACAACCAGAGCGCTCTGTTTTCATCGCGTCGTCAGGATGAACTCCTTGATAGTTAACGTAATTTGCAGTTTTATAAACTTCATAAAGCAAATTGAAAGTTGGAAGTGGGCTAAACTTATCAAAAATCTTGACAAACAAGAAACAAGGGTCTTATGGTTACGGTTAAGAATAACTTTGAAAAAAAGGGCGGGGGGAGGGGGGGCTCCTTCATATTTGTAATTTAAATCTTTGACAAAATCAATTTTATATTAATTTTTGTAGTAGATATAGTTATGTTGAAAGTACTAGCAAATCTTGGAAAATAGGTGACTGAAGCGTTGAAGCGAGGGGTTGTGTCAAAAATAGTTCGGACCGGAAGTATTTCATAAAGCATCACCCGTTTGATATAGCAAATGTTTATCACACGGGTAATATACACCACACGTATGAGATAAAATCACATTGATCTTTAGCATGATCTAATGTAATATACCCTGATAAAGCTGATAAAATGTTTAAATACATGATCTAGAACCATTTAAAACATCTTTTAAGTCGACATGTAATTTGTATAAAATCAAATTCATTGACGAATGATTAATAATGAATAAATAAATACAGGTAAATGCTAGTAATATCTCACCTTTTGCATAAATCCAAATGGGAAGTATCGATAAATAGAAATGAGAAACAAATTATATATTTTGCGTTTACGGAAGTATAACCAGTCTACATGTAACTTAAACTTTTATGATAAATAAGATTTGAATTAATTTTTGTCAGAGGAAAGAGTTCTCTTCTAAGGAATGTATAGCAGATCAATTTTTGTACAGGACGACAAGAATTCAATTTTGGTCCAATTAAGGCTTCTTGAAAGTCTTTTCCACAAGTATATATGGTTAAAAGAAATTTAAAAACCATGAATCTTTTGTCATTTTAGTAGACAATAACATTTTGGTAAGAAAAAATTCAACATGAAAATTGCAGCTCATATATTGCTTAAAGAGCCATCAATATTAACACTTGATACATACAATTAGCAATCGTCAAAGTAACTTGCAATATTACTCTATGATATTTATACCTTGACAACCTGTAACGTGGTTACAATATTGTTCCGTAGTACAGTTGCATATCTTATGACACAATAACCCATAGCTTGGATAGTGACATGGCCTATCGCATTTCGGTCCATGAAATCCAATTTCTAGTTCACAATCTGAAGAACAAGCCATGATACACTGTATTCATTTTGTGACACGATGAAAAGTAGAATTGCAAATTACAGGGAAGGGGGGGGGGGGGGCAAAAATCTGTTTAGAGGACAAACCTCGAGACACTATCGTCTTCTCTGTATCATTCCCTGAGGAAGAGAAGCAACACCCATAAGGTTCTCTAAAAGTAAAAAGCAGAAAAATATTCCTCTCTCCACTATAGTTCCTTACAAAGGTTGGCCCAAATTATTGATAAACAGTTGGTATTTTATTCCTTTATAGCAAAATGATTATTTTAAAAGGCATGATCAACAAATATGCTTTCAAATAAATATCAACGGCAGATGAATAACTACTCTTTGACAAAAATTCAACAGAATTATCAGCGATATTTTAAAATGAAAAATCGTGAGTTTGTCAAGGAAAGTTTATTAATTGCATTTTGATGCAAAAGCTCAAATTAAACCTTTTACTGAAAGATATTTAATAAAAATCAAGTAACCAGAATAAGTTGATATACTCAGTATACACCATGCGCTATAGATAATATTTACCGTGTACTTTGCTGATAGGAATATCCAACTTCTACCACCACAGTAGTGAAAACAACGACTTCTACAAAATAAAATACACAATGGCAAAATTCCATTGTATGATTTACTCAGCATGTACTGGAAAATGATTATTTTAACTTTTGCAAGTTTTAACAATTTAGACCAAATGAAATTTCGAGCCGAACTTTACACAGTTTAAATTTCGAATGTATCTAATGTTACAAGGAAAACCCTCACCAACCATGAAGAGTTTTGATTGCCTAAGGCCTCTAATTGAGACAAATTGATGGATGTCCTTCACAAATAAACTTTTAACTATGCACTACAACATGTGTTGATCATTATATATTTACATTTTCCAGTGTCTTTGTGATAAAACTACGATTCAACTTTGTGACGCTGAGAGAGAGAGAGAGAGAGAGAGAGAGAGAGAGAGAGAGAGAGAGAGAGAGATATCATCGATGCACGACGCAAATGACAAACTGCTAGGGTGTATGCGAATTAGTTAGCATTTTTATAGGAAATGAAAACAACTTTAGAATGTAAGTCATTTAATAAATACAAATATCGCGGTTGGGCACGATTAAGTCTAGCATATAAAACCCTTCGGTCTTTATTGGATTTGATCTACCCACCATAATGACCCCCCCCCCCCCCCCCCATAATTTGAATAGAATGATTTTTTATTTCTTTGACTAAACTTCAGTCACAAATTGTCGTTTACACGTTAATTTACGGGTTGTCTGCCGGTGGATAGTGATGGAAATCGTACAAGACACAGAGGAGTATCTTACAGTTTTGACAGCACTATACGCACATACTGTGGTTGTTAGACACCCATAAAAGTCACCACAGTGTCTTGCGCGATTTGAAAATGTATATTGCAGTTGCACGTTTTTGTAATAAGAGAAAAAGGAAGGGGAAACTCCGAAATTTTGTTTAAATTTCCCAGTACTCAACATGCAAGAAAAAAAAACATGCTGTCGTATATTTTTATGTACCATGGTCTGAAAAATGATGACGTTGATAACTGAAAGTTAAAACACTATTTGGACACTTGTTAGATAGGCGTCGAGTGGAACTCCACACACATTGAATTTCGTAAATATTTAGAACCATTTTAACAAGGCCTTGGACTTTCCGTAGGACGTAGCTATTATTTCTTGCGTCAAAACATGTTAAAAATGACGCTGGATTCAAGTGAAATATGTACCGATTGCGTAGTCTTAGCTCAAAAGGCAGACAAATCGTGTTGATTTCAATGAGCTTTCACTGAGTGGGCAGCGATGAAATAGACAGGCATACGTCACATTGCTGTTTGACACAACTACCCAAAGTCCAAGCTCCTGTTATAATGGTTCTATTAAGGAAAGTCCTCCATAATAAGTACGAGTGCAAATGGCTTTATGCCCTTTAACTGAGGGGAAATAGTTAATTTTCCAAAATGAATACTATTTCTGTGAATAAGATGGTTTTATGAACTTTTAATCATGCACTACAACATCTGTTAAGCATGAAATTAAAGGACACAGACTCAATATTATACTTATCAATTACATGCTTTAACAGTATATATTTCAAATTGATGTGAAAAAAAATAATTTTTGTAAGAAAGAAGAACCTTTATTTCTTTTTGCCTAATCGGACCATTTTTGTTAACCAAAAGACTACCTAAAAATATGGGATGTGCTGTGACATTTCTTCAAGAAATTAGGTACGGGTTCTATCCCAAACTCTAGTCACGGTGGTTTGACCTTTAGATAGCAAAAATAGATCAAACTCACCCAATTTAAGTACATGTATGTTATAGTAAGTTAAGTAATTAAAGGGTGGTCAAACATGCATTGGGTGGACTGTGATAACTTGGTTTGATGATAGTGTAGGGCATGTATATCGACGTCTTTTGTTTTGACTACAGAGAAACCAATGTGCATTCGAGCACGGACATTCCCATCGGAACTGCCTTACCTCCTGGGTAGAGTTTATGACAGAATTCGCCCTATGTCAAACCTATGTCGCCCTATGTCAAATACCTATGTCATTGCAGATCTGTGTATATAATTCTCATCTTGGCTCTTTATATATGTATCTATCTCTCCTTGACCTCATCTCCCATCTGAGTCACCTATTGATTGCTGGAGAAAGGATGTGCAATGATCTTAAACTAAATTTGTAATTTGCAGTTTATGGTTAACGCAAAGAATTGATTTTTGTTCAATGTCCTTATTATAAAGTATTGCCCTCTATGGTAATGGATTTCATGTCATGATACAATCAGTGGTATTGATAACCGTTGTCTCACTGTTGACTTTGTTTTTACGGATATTATACACATAAAAAGTTGCCAGGACAACAAGACCGAGAGTCGCAAAGTACATGTACTGCGAACGGTGTGAGTCTTCATGATGCTGCATGGGCTTTCTCGTTCGTATATGTGTGATCATCGTTACAGTCGGCGTTTGGAGTGGAACCTCTTTTGTAATAGCATCAGGACCTGCAACTTGAAGGAAATACAACATTTTATAAAAATAAAACGTTTTGAGATCGTGAAACAAATCTGAGTTATAAAAATTGCAAAAAACGGAACTGTAATGGATAGAACGGGCAATTATTTTTTCATTTGAATTCATGTTTGAAGTGAAATATTTTCTCTTAATTCAGCAAAATTGAAAAAAATGTTATCGATATGATCACCTTTTATATCATACTATTGTAAAAATGAAAATGTGCATTAATTCAGTCAAGGAGAATGAAATATTTACTTATATGTAAGAAAAGAGGCAAACGATGCAGAATCAATTACGTCCCTTCATGTATTCTTATGTGTAAAATAGAGAATGTCAAATGATACTGAGCTGTAACACGACCTTGAAGCTTTCAATGAATTTGTAGTGAAACAATAACTGATTTACAATGATCTTCAGTGAGCTTAGTTCGTTTATATATTTCATTAAAAAGCCTTTGCTTTTTAATTGCCAAATACGATATATGTAAGCAAAATAAAAATTAAAAAAATTTAATAAAATGAGGAAATGAATTTCTCTTGAGTTTAAAAAAAAGAGCAATAAACTTTTATTTAAATTAAATTTTCATTTATCCTCAGAATATGTTTCACTCAGAGTAATATTTGACATTCGTACCGGTTGAAACAAGTACGAATTACTCTAAGTATCAATATTCTCGGAAATTGAAAAAAAATACAGCTTTGATTTCAATTTGTATGATATAAAAACTATGATAAAACGCTTTCAAAAAGTTTAATATATAAAAAAGCTGAAAAAAATGAAATCCGACGTAGACATGCATTTACAGCTGTGACATGGGAAGAACGTTTTATAAACAACCGTTTTAAAGTACTGTGTATGAGTAACTGTTGAATAGAAATGAAAATGATTTGTTTCATCTTTGCGTTGATTAGCTTTTTTAGCCGGGCTCTGCTGAAAGCAGAGTCCTGGCTGTAGGCAGGCAAATCGCCAATGTTACTATAAATAGCACAACTTCAAAAGGAAACAAAAAACCAAACAGCGTCAAAGTAAAAGCTTCCGCTATACCAAATAGTTACACAAAGAGCCAAGTTTTGTCAAAAGTGTTGGCATTTTGTTTCTTTTTTTTTAATTTTGAGAGCATTGTCTATCTTTTTTAGTTTTCTTATTAATATCGTGTTTTAAAAACAAGACTATGCATTTTAGACATATACAATGCGCATGAATTTCCATGAACTACTTTGCTGCTCGTAGGAGAAATGGGGATTGAATATATAACGCTTGTTGCAAAATTCAAGGCAGCAACTGCCTTGAACATATTTTGTTAATAGCCGCTTACAAAATTTGGTCGCTATCTGACGCTTTGCCGATATCAAAAGCATGAGAGAGAGAGAGAGAGAGAGAGAGAGAGAGAGAGAGAGAGAGAGAGAGATTTCAGTCTTTACTACAAAGTATGCATAAAGACACACCAAAAGAGCCCGGCTTTCAGTACTTCAGTACTTTGATTTTTATTGGCGCGGCCACACCTTACAAAAGAGCATACTGCATTTTAGAACTCCAAAGTCGTAAATATTTCAGTATATCATTGAATGATATTAAATAAAAAAAAAAAAAAGACTGTACACAAATTATTCACAAGTACGTATCTCTGTAATCATATTTTACTTTAGGATAAAACATTGATTAGTTTGTGATTAATAAACATTGATTTAATTGATTGTGAGTTGTATTTTCTTTTGTAAAATGCTATAAATGCAAAATTTTAAATTCGTTTGTCTATGTTTGTTTAAGTTTATTTGTCATTTGGATTTGTTCTTTTCTGAAGAAAAGTTTGAGCATGTTAAAAAAATGTGCATCTGAGCATTATGTCATGTTGAAAATTTACCAGGTAAGGTGTTATGTGGATGTATAATTGGTAATGATATAAATCGCACTTTTCATGTTTTTTATAATGTGTTTTCAAAAAACAAGAAATGATAACTCTCACAACTATTTCTCTGTGCAGCAGATGATGAACTTAGTATCCGGAGATTCTATGAAGAGGCTGTCAAATATGTGTCATCATGTCTTTGATAATGAAAAAAAAAGATTTGCAAGAAGATAACACATAACGTTATTAATACATATTCATTTCACGAACGATTGAAAAAAAAACCACTGTAATTAAAATTAGCTACATGTACGTATGTAATACGACATTTACCCGAGCAACCTTCAGAAGGATTACAAATATCTTGATTGCAATAACATTTATACGCACTAAGATTTCCATAAAGAGGGTACGGACATTCTTTCTCACAACGCGGTCCAAATTTACCAACATCACATTCTAGATATGTAAAGTACAGATATTAATTGTAAAGATTCATTAACAAATCTTTAAAAAATCAATACGCTATCGTAATTGATAGTTCTTTAATTCTGTCCGGAGAAAACAAACTTTCGCATCTTTTTTCCATTATATATCCCATGTAAATCCCGGACAGCACTCGAGCCATCCTTCGAATTCTTTACTGTAAAAATTCAAGAATGTTTAATATAATCACATTGATCTTTAGCATAATTTAATGTAATATACTCTGATAAAGCTGATATATTGTTTAAATACATGATCTAGAACCATTTAAAAATCCTCCTTTACGTGGACATGTTATTTGAATACAATCAAAATCATTGATTAAATGCAATAAATACAGGTAAATGTAACCATCTCACATTTTGCATAAATCCGAATGGGAAGTTTCGATAAATAGAAATAAGAAACATTATTTGCAGTACCGTAAATAAATTCTCCACATTTGCAAATATAAGTTTAGACACTAAAATGTTTTTTTCTTTACAAAATGACAACAGATGGACGTCTTTTTTCCAAAAGTATCTAGCAAATGAACAAACAACATCCTGTATATAATTATGATAAATATAATCTATTTGAAAGGCGTTTCTTATATGCTACATAAACACTTACTCGATCCATATGCTTGTACATAGACTTTGATAAAATCATAAATGACTTGTTCCACATAGGACCGATAGAGTCTGTACAAATTATTGCAATTCGTGAAATTTAAGTTTAAAGCAACTCGTATATAGCTGTACGTTATGTTAGTTTCCCGTCAGGTTATAATCAAATTTTGTATTTTTTTGCTCGTTAACGATTTCCTGTTTGCGTATAACACCGCGAGTACAATCGATGCTCTAGATGTTAATATGGCTGGATGGTCACACCATTTTTTAATTATTCGACCTCATTTAGAAGTAAAGCAAAACGCTCAAATTTGAAAGCAAACGTGAATGAAGCCCAGCCTCCTTAAGAGTAATTCAATCCGCCAATTCAAACTGTCTGTCTGTCTGTCTGTCTGTCTCTCTCTCTCTCTCTCTCACACACACATGTAGGTATACATGTGCTGTTAAATCATGAAGAGTTTTTATTTCAATATATTTATCCATAACTGATAATGTTCCAAATAAATCTCCCTTTATAGTTTTAATTTTGTTAAATTTTTAAACTCAGATAATCTACATGTAGATACTTCGGGGAATTCTGAAAATAGAATTTTTTCCTTTTTCGACATTCTTTAGATAACCGATTTCAATATCTATCTTTTTACACTTCTTCTAGGATATTCATAATTGTCAAAAAAAATATATCAGCGGTTGCAAGTGGGGAGTGTTGATTAGCATTTGATTTAAGAATTTGAAGGATCTAATGGGACTATATCTTAAGAATATGAATGTATTCAATGTAATATTAACAAATACATGTACAACCCACCATTAAAAAAGTATAGAATAACTATGTATTTTAGTAAATAATTTTTGCATCAAATAAAAAAAAAATATATTTTCTGTTTTTAGCTCACCTGAGCTGAAAGCTCAAGTGAGCTATTCTGATCACATTTTGTCCGTCGTCCGTCTGTCCGTCCGTCTGTCCGTCTGTCCGTCTGTAAACTTTTTACATTTTGAACTTCTTCTCTAAAACCGCTTATCCAATTTCAACCAAATTTGGCACAAAGCATCCTTATGGGAGGGCGAATATAAATTGCAGAAATAAAAGTTTGATCTGTATTCAAAGCGGAGAAAACCTTGAAACTGTAGAAAAAGGGGGGTGCATTTTTAAAAATCTTCTTCTCAAGAACTACCGAGGCAAATTCAACATAGTTTAGCATAAATTATCCTTATGGGAAGGAAAATATAAATTGCAAAAATTAAGTGGTAATTTTGTTTCAAATCTGAGTTATTACGAAAATAATAATAAAGGAAATGCGTGTTTCAATCAGTTTAATAGCTTCGGGTTCGGCATCCGGTAAAATGATTCCATACTTCTAAAACGAGGTTCTTTGTTTAAAGCAGCCATGACATTATACGAAAAAGGGTCGATCTGACTATGATGAATTTGCTTGTTGTGCAACAGTTCGCGTATGAAGGGAAATTTTGAAACATACAAAATATATTGGTGCCGATTTTGTGAAGTAAATTGAGGCTAAATATTTCAATGCGTTGACAGTTTTCACACATGACGTTGGTGGTAGCTTGTTCTGATTTTCGTTTCGTTCTCATTATGCTTTGTAACCTGGAAACTATCGTCTGTATTTCGTGATTTTTACGTATCAAATCAAACAGAGACTTCGGTAAATCAAACAGTTAACTGTTTACCTGCGCAAATTAAGCAAAATCGGATGTAGGGGTACTGAAATACAATTCATTCTATCGGTAATTCGGCATTATCTTTTGCGTAATGGTACATGTAGATTATTGCAATAGGTTGTGTTGAGATGCTCGGCATTTTTTCGAGTTTATTCAGTTTAAATAGAGTTTGATATCGCTGACGGAAATATGTAGGTATATACATGTATATATATGATTCATTTCGAAAAAATAAATTGTGTTCTTTATTTGTTATACATGTAGTGCATGTTTCTTGTGTTTAATTGTTTACAATTTCTATTTACTAACCATATTTGAGTGTTAAGCTTCGAATTATAAGCAAGATACAGCGATTTGCTCACAGTTCTATGTATGTACACGGATCTTAAAAACTAAAGCTTAAAAAAGTAAAATATTTGTCAATATTTATTAAGAAAATTTTCAAAGTCCGTTCTTCCAGAAACCAACTTTAACAACTTATTGTATTGTAAACTTAACCTTTTTAGCTCACCTGAGGGTGGGGCCACAATGGGGGGTCGAAGTTTAACAAATGAATATATAGAGTAAATCTTTAAAAATCTTCTCCTCAGAAACTAATTAGCCAGGAAAGCTGTAACTTGTGTGAAAGCATCATCAGGTAATGTAGATACAAATTTGTGAAAATCATGATCCCCGGAGGTAGGGTTGGGCCACAATGAAGGATCGAAGTTTTACATAGGAATATATAGAATAAATCTTTAAAAATCTTCTTCTCAGAAACTAATCGGCCAGGAAAGCTGACACTTGTGTGGAAGGATCCTCAGGTAGTGTAGATTCAAAGTTGTGAAAATCATGACCCCCGGGGTACGGTGAGGCCACAATGGGGGATCGAAGTTTAACATAGGAATATATATAGAGTTAATCTTTAAAAATCTTCTTCTCAGAAACTAATCAGCCAGGAAAGCTGAAACTTGTGTGAAAGCATCCTCAGGTAGTGTAGATTCATAGTTGTGAAAATCATGGCCCCCGGGGGTAGGGTGGGGCCACAATGGGGGATCGAAGTTTACATAGGAATATATAGAGTAAATCTTTAAAAATCTTCTTTTCAGAAACTAATCAGCCAGGAAAGCTGACACTTTTGTGGATGCATCCTCAGGTAGTGTGAATTCAAAGTTGTGAAAATCATGACCCCCGGGGGAAGGGTGGGGCCACAATTGGGGATCGAAGTTAAACATAGGAATATATAGAGTAAATCTTTAAAAATCTTCTTCTCAGAAACTAATCAGCCGGCAATGCTGAAACTTCTTTGGAAGCATCCTCAGGTAGTGTTGATTCAAAGTTGTGAAAATAATAACCCCTGGGGGTAGAATGGGGCCACAATGGGGGGTCGAAGTTTAACATATGATTAAATAGAGTAAATCTTTAAAAATCTTCTTCTCGGAAACTAATTAGCCAGGAAAGCTGAAACTTGTGTGGAAGCATCCTCAGGTAGTGTAGATTCAAATTTGTGAAAATCATAACCCTGGGGGTAGGTTTGGGCCACAATGGGAGGTCGATGTTTTACATAGGAATAAACAGAGTAAATCTTTAAAAATCTTCTTCTCAGAAACTAATCAGCCAGGAAAGCTGAAACGTGTGTGAAAGCATCCTCAGGTAGTGTAGATTCATAGTT
Source organism: Magallana gigas (assembly GCF_902806645.1). Classification (NCBI taxonomy): domain Eukaryota; kingdom Metazoa; phylum Mollusca; class Bivalvia; order Ostreida; family Ostreidae; genus Magallana; species Magallana gigas. The sequence goes on along the minus strand of NC_047563.1, from coordinate 30,029,799 downwards.
GTGAAAATCATGATCCCCAGGCGTAGGGTGGGGCCACAATGGGGGGTCAAAATTTAACAAAGGAATATATAGGGTAAATCTTTAAAAATCTTCTCAGAAACTAATTAGCCAGATGTTTCTTTATAATTGTTAAGACTTTGGCCCCAGGACAATTCTTTGGCCTCCCGAGAAGGTTCATAGTTTGATGTACGTTTATATCTAATATATAAACTATTGTTAAGGATCATTTTGAGAACTGCAATACTCAACATATGATATGACTATAAAATCATCTTGTTAGAAAAGGGACTAATGATTATAAACATAAGAATATCCAGGGGAAAATTGATTTTATTTATACAGGATCTACATATACATTGAACATTGTCCAGATAGTTTGTATTATGACTCCATTAAGCTGATTTTATCATACCTATTGTTCCTCAGGTGAGCGATGTGGCCCATGGGCCTCTTGTTTATACACACTATTACATGTATCATTATATTGACTTGAACATGTCTTACAGTTTTCTACATATATAACAATTACTTGTTACCTTTTAGATGACCTTAAAGCGTTGTGTATCTCTATAAAATAATGGTTTAAGAATCTTAGTTTACGATATTCCTAAGATAACTTTGGCTTACACCACTAAGTTTGACTTTCAATTGACCTATATTTTTCTTAAGATCTGTCTTTGAAACTTTTTAAGAAGAATCGTAGAAATGTTTTTAAGGAAACATACCTGCTGTTTCTCTTGGAAAAACTTGCTTCATGTGTTGTGCTTTGAATAACTATATCTTATAGATGCAGTAGACACCTTTAGGTACCAGTTATGCAATTTCTGAAGCATTGATATATCAAATTATCCACTCTGTCATTATTTCAAATAATTCATATTTTTCAATTACTGTAATTACAATGGTTCCTTGACGTCCTTATGTGAAGCAGTGTCCCATGTTTTCCCTCCTATATTCTGATGTAGTAAAAAAGCATTACGTAAGTGGACAATATTTGTTTTAAATGTTCAAAAAATGCAAACAATATTTTTAACTTTAAACTATAGTATCAATTATACTTATGCTGCAGATGGTGATCTAATATTGATAATAAAATCCTTCTAAAGGTAATTATATGTACCAACATTTTAGCCCATTATCCAAAGCATTGTAAAAGATAAATTTGTGTTGCCACTGTGATGCAGATTGCAATCCTGATTGAAAATTCTATCATCTCAATGAGTTTGAGGTGTTGTAATGACTGAATACCAAGTTGTTATTATAATTACTTCTGACTTTGAAATGTAATACTGTGTACATACATTTTGCATGTATCATTATTTATCACACCTTTAGCAATTAGCAATTATCAGGTTGCAGACCTTCGGGCCTCAAACTGATTTTGGTGTCTTACGCTGTTATATGGTGTGATCTGTTAAAAAGAACATTCTCTGTGTATCAAAATGTTGAGTCAGTTTAAAAGTTTGTTTTGTTTATGAGAGCATTTCGTTTCGGAAAGATTTATTTATGAAAACATTTCTTTCCGTCAAATATTAACAGTATTTTTTTTTCGATTTGGTTACAAAGTCACCGAATTTTATGTATTGGTTCAAACTTATAAGTAGATATAAAATGTAAGATTATCTTTAATCTGCTTTAAATATATTTCTTTAATAAAACCAAAATCATGATCTTGAGACTGTTCGAAGACAGCTCTAACACCGTATTGGTTTATATATTTTGCTTTTGCGGAAATGTATCTTGCTACGCTATGGAATAAATTATACCTAAACAGTTTATATGAACAGACACATATATTATGCGAATGTATGTATAAATATTTATTAAGGAAAATCCTCAATAACAACTAAGAGTGCAAATTGCTTTATGCCATCTAAGAAAGGGGGGATAGTTAATTTTCTATAATCTATAATGAATACCCTTTCCGTGAATAAGATGGACCTACAAACTTTTAATCATACACTAAAACATCTATTAATGATGAAATAAAAGGAGACAGACTAAGCATTATACTTATTAATATTAGTTACATGTCTTTACAGTATATTTTAAATCGACTTCTTTGGTTTTGACTACAGACAAACAAATGGGATATAAATATGCATTCGAGCACAGACATTTGCATCGTAACCTACGGGGTATGGTTTATGACAGAATTCGACCTTGCTGAGAGACATAATTGTGTCATTGCAAATCAGTGTGTAGAATCCTCATATGGACTCTTCAATATTTTTTTCAAATCTCCTTGACCTCATCTGAGTCACCTATCTACTGACTGATGGAGAGAGGATGTACAATGATATTAAACTAAATTTGTAATTTTACAACTTATTTGTAAAATAAGTTGTAATTTTTGTTCAATGTCCTTTATTAAAGTATTGCCCTTTATCGTAATGGATTTCATGTCATGGTATAATCAGTGGTATTAGTTGATAAACGTTGTCTCACTGTTGACTTTGTTCTTATGGATATGATACATACAAAAGCTGCCAGGACAACGAGACTAACAGTCGCAAAGTACATGTACTGCGAACGGTGTGAGTCTTCATGATTCTGGTCTTTCTGGTTAGTATATGTGTGATCCTCGTTACTGTGGGAATTTGGAGTGGATGTCTCTTTAGTAATAGCACCAGGACCTGCAACTTGAAGGACATACAAAATTTTATAAAAAGTAAAACGTTTTGAGATCGTAAAACAAATCTGCATTATGAAATTTTTAAAAATGGAACTGCAATGGATAGAATAGGCAATTATTATTTAATTTTAAGTCATGTTTGAAGTAAAATATTTTCTCAAGGGCAAAATTCAAGGGGAAAAATGTTATCAATATGATCATTTTAATATAATACCATTGAAGAACTTTGCAGTAATAAAAGGACCAGAAGAAAGAGATTAATTCTTCGCTAGGTAATTGACCCTTAGCTGAAGAAGAAAATTATATGTTTTAAATATACTTGTTCACTTGTTGTATGCTTTAAAAATCATAAAACAATAAGAAACTCTATTCAATCAATACTTTGTTCTTAAAGTAACGTATGAACAAGTACATTAGTTCAGTCAAGGAGAATGAAATATTTACATAATTGTAAGAAAAGAGGCAAACGATTTGGAATCAGTTATGTCCTTTCATGTACTCTTATGTGTAAAATAGAGAATGTGAAATAATACTGAGCTGTAACACCACCTTGAAGTTCGCAATAAACTTCAAATAAACAATTACTGATATACAACGATCTTCAGTGTGCTAGGTTCATTTATATATTTTTTTCCCTCTCCCTTCCTTTTAAATCGCCAAATACGACACGTGTAAGCATATTAATAATTAAAAATAATAAATAAAATGAGGAAATGAATTCCTTTTGAGTTAAAAAAAAGAGGTATCAACTTTTAATAAATCAAATTTTCATCTATACTCGGAATATGTTTCACTCGAAGTAATATTAGAGATTAGTACCAGTTGAAACAAGTAGGAACTACTTCAAATATAGATATTAAAAGCTTTTATATAATATGATGAAAAAAATGAAATTCGACATAGACATGCATTTACAGCTGTGACATGAAAAGAACGTATTATGCATGATTAAATGTTGATAAAATATGAAAATACAAATGTAATATGACATTTGCATTTGTTTTTCATTTCAGCCATACCTTACCAAATAACATACTGCAGTTTACAACTTCAAAGTCGTAATCATTTTAAGTATCACGGAATAATCTTAATTAAACAAAAGATTATATAAAACCTTTTATTCACAAGTATTTTTATCTTTGTAATCATATTATACAATGGATAAATCATTGATTAGTTTGTGATTAATAAGCATTTATTTAATTGATCGCAAGTTGTAACTTCTTTTGTAAAACGGAATGAATTGCAATTTTTAAAAAAAATTGTTTGTCTATGTTTGTATATTTCTTTTGTCATTTGGTCTTCGCTAAATAAAATACGTTCAATACTTAAGGATGTAAGTGTAAATTTGTTCTTTTTAGAAGAAATTTTTGAGCAGCTGCATCTGAGCGTTATGACATGTTGTAAATTTTGAACCAGGTACCAGGTAAGGTGTTACGAATATATTTGATTAGTAATAAAATTATTTTCGCTTTTCATGTTTTATAAAATGTCTTTTCAAACAATAAATGATAACTCTTACAATTGTTTCTCTCTGCATCTGTTGATGATAAACCTAGCATCCGGATGTTCTGTGAAGAGGCTGTGGAAGTATTTTTCTTGGCTATAACATTGAAAGAATAAAAAATTTGCAAGAAGATAACAATTAACGTCATTAGTGCATATTCATTTCGCGAAGGATTGGGGAAAAAACGTAAGTAGTACGTCACTTACCTGAGCAACCGTTTGAAGGATTGCAAAGATCTTCATTGCAGTCACATTTTAAAATGCAAAGATTTCCATAATATGGGTATGGACATACTTTTTCACAACGCGGTCCAAATGTACCAGCATCACATTCTAAATATGTAAAGTACAGATATTAATTGTAAAGATGCATTAACAAATCTTTAAAAAAATCAATACGCTTTTGTAATTGAGAATTATTTAGTTCTTTCTGGAGAATACCGACTTTTGCATCTTTTTTCCATTATGTCCCATGCAAATCCCGGACAGCACTCGTGCCATCCTTTGAATTCTTTACTGTAAAAATTCAGGATGTTTATTATAATCACATTGATCTTTTGCATGATTTGATTTAATATACCCTGATAAAGCTGGTAGAGTGTTTATAAATACATTACCTAGAACCATTTAAATCATATTTTATGTCGACCTGTTATTTGTATACAATTAAAATCATTGATGAAATGCAATTGATAAAAAGAAATCTTAGTTTTATCTCACCTTATGCATAAATCCGAATGGGAAGTATCGATAAATAGAAAATGAAAACACATTATTTGCAGTACTGTAAATAATGTCTTCATATTTCTAAATATTAGTTTGGATACTGGTATGTTTTTTCCGTTACAAAATGAAAACAGATAGATGTCTTTTTGTCCAAAATTATTTGACAAATGATACAACTTCCTGTATATACTTATTATTAATATGACCTATTTAATAGGCGTTTCTTAAGTGGTTCATGTATGAATTACTTCATATGTTAGTGCATTGATTTTGATAAAATATTAAATGACTTGTTTGAATAGGTTACCTATAGTGTCAGCACAAATTATTGCAATTCGAGAAATTTAAGTTTATCGCGACTTGTGAATAGCAGTACGCTACGTTAGTTTTCCCGTCAGTGATTAATACCGTTCATATTCGTTCTGCTTGATTAAAGTTTGATGTGTAGAATTACATTCGTTGTTTTAATTTTGTAATTTTTCGTTCTTAGAAAAATTCCTGATAGCTTATAAAACTGAAAATGCAATCCATGCTCTTTAAATTTACATGGTAAAGTGCATACATTTGATAATTTTATTTCAAGTGGAATAGACTAACAAATGATTCTGATCGTGTTCGAAAAGCACATTTCATACTCCTTGTAATGTACTTATTTATAAGCCGTTTAGTATTGAAGATCTTTATTAAGAATAACGAGCTTCTACAAAAAGCTTGGCTTTACATTTTTAAGTGTATTTCTGCAATATCCTAATTTTGGCAAGGTAACAAGTCTAATGCAATACTGAGCTATTAGATGTTAAGATGGCCGGACGGTCGTGACCATTTTTATAATTAATTAAGCGACCTCATTTAGAAAATAAACTCTGAACAAACAGCAAAATAAGCTAACGCAAATTAAACACAGCCTCACTAAGAGTGATTTAAAGGGACGTGGTCACGATTTTGGTCAAAATTTATTTTTCCGATTTTCCGATGTAAACAAATACAGGACACGAGCCTTGTTTACATTACAAAGAATCATGAGCCCTGTATCTTGTTTATAACTCTACGACTGACTCATAAATTCCATTTGATCATTAGAAATGCATTCCTAAAGCATTTTAGATAATAAAAACAGCAAATAGTTTGACCGAAATCGTGATCATGCGCAAGTGAACGCACGATGAATGCACGGTGAGCGCACGGGAAAATGGGAAAATAAAACATAACAAAAGACTGAACACTGTCATATAACTGCTGAAAAGCGACAGGTTTTGGGTGAAAATATCGAAGCCTTGAAACAAGTAAAATAATCATGCAGAATAATGTACTCAGACTGTTACAGTAATGCATCACAATTCGAGATTACATATAAATTCAGTAACCTTATTTTTGTCATATTTATATATTTATTTTTAATATTCTTTTTTTATTATATTAATAGAATTCAATGATTAATCCTCACATATACACTGCGCATCATCAGCATTACTTCATGCAGTTTCAAATTGCAAAAAAAAAGATATTTGAAGACACCGACATATTTAAATGTACCGCCGTTATTTTGACTTTCAGCACTGGTCCTTGTATATTTTAAAAACTATATTGTAAATAAGCTATTCATGGTATTTTTATCAATATATTCATTTTCATGAATTAATTATGATGTCTACGAGTAATTTTATTTGTTTATTTTATTAGATTCAAGTCATACATTTTATCATTTCATGACGCTACTTTACAAATATGGCGTCTGTTTAACATTTATTCATCAAAACAGTGTCATATTGTAAACTTCGTTTATAAAAAAGTATGATAGATATTGAAAAAAGAAAAACAGTTATGAAAAGCTATGATTCAACCCTATATTTTACTAAAATATGGCGATTTTTTATGATAAGACAATTTTTGATGCTTCATGGCTCCAGCCCTTTGACCGAAATCGTGACCATGCCCCTTTAATCAGTCAATATAAATTCTCTGTCTGTCTGTCCATCCGTCTGTCTGTTTGTCTTGTCTGTCGTCCATCAGTCCGTCTGTCTTTCTGTCTCTTTGTCTGTCTGTCTGTCTCAGTCTGTGTCTGTCTGTCTATTTTTTATAAAGATGGTTCAAGTAGGGGAATAATTTAGCATTTTTTAACTATAAATCTTATGCTTCTGTAGCAGGTCAGTGCCGTATAGGTTTTTATCAGTACTTCGCGTTGTGTTTATTTTTGTTTTGAGACTGAATTTGACCTCTACATTAAGAATTAAACTTTACTAAATTATAAATAAGGTATGAAAACGACTTTTCTCTCAATATAGTTAAACCAGATAAAATAAACTAAAACTCAAAGTAAATGAAAACCAAGATTAACAACCCTTTATAAATTTATTATAACAAAATAAGAACACACGTTGATATTAACTACTTAAAATCCCCCAACCCTAAAACCTAACTTTAACAGGGACCTCAAATAGACAGACGAGACGGGGACTCAGGAGAAATGTAGCTAGCGAAACCAGCTGTCTCTCTCCCTCCCTTTCTCTGTCTGGAGAAAAGTAGCTAGCGAAACCAGCCGTCTACCTCCCTCTCTCTGTCTGGAGAAAAGTAGCTAGCGAAACCAGCTGTCTCCCTCGTCAAATAAGGACTTACACGGGTTTATATACGGAAAAGAGAACAAAGACAACTGTCATTAAAGTTATTGGTTATCGTATAAAGTGGGCGTCACCAAAGTAATAGAATAAATTACATCGGGATCGGAATGCTAATAATAATAAATATAAACGAAATCCTGATCTACCACATTTATATAAAGGTATCACACCGGTAATCGGCCAATCAAAATCAACTTAGTCAATTGTAGTTCCATATATACTTCAGAATTATGTTTTTCCTTGACTGCATTTTTACATTTTCCTTTACTCAGTTTTAAAATTTTTTGTACCACTGAGTAGGATATTTCATGTATTTTGTTAGTTGATGATCTTTTTTCACAGGGACTACTTCTTTCAGGGCACATGCAGCAGCTTCCTGGGGGAGTGTGCAGTCTGTTCACATACAAATGGAAAACACGTGGTTTTGAGGGTAGACCTGTTTGGAGCTAGATATTTTTAGAAAATGCAGTATCGCTTGCCCTTTCTATAGTGTTAGCTGATGAGATAGGTAACAAATAACATTTCCTCCGAATATTTTGTCATGAGGAATGCAAACTGATTTTTAAGAATTGTTTCCCCTCTATAGTGCTATATAGTGAAAACAATTACCAATGTGATACCTAAAGCTCTATAGTACTGTTAATCCTGTGTATAATTAAAAAAAAGACATTCGTACTGGATCATATAATTTCCTGCTCAGTAGAATAAGTAGGCCTCAACGCACCTTTGTTGCCAATCCAGAGAGGAATAAGTACCGATACACACTAAAAAAAAATTGCAAATCAAACGATGTTTGCCATTGTTGAATTTTATTGTGGAGTTTTGACAGGCTCTGAACATCCATGTATTGTACAATATACACATAAAAAAGTCACAATTCTTTAAAATCATAATTCAATCGATATATGGTAATATGCATACTTATATTATTACTTTGCATATTGACATACATTTTTTAAATTGTCTTAAATGTGCAAAAAGTCAATTTCACGGGGGGGGGGGGGGGGGGGGGTGGAGTGAAGCAGTGACACCACAAATACATATTTACATCTATATATACCTGTTATAATTGTCATCTAAATATTTATGATCTCAGATAGAATATATGAACGTGTATTAATATTAAACAATTTTTAGGTGACAGCAAACTTGTAAAACTAATTTTAGAAAACCTACAAGACTATATATATATATATATATATATATATATATATATATATATATATATATAGGTACTCGACATGGTTTGCGGGTCATGATCCATAAACATGGGTTGTGGGACCCTGCATTTGTGGTAGGCTTATTACAAAAGGAAACGCATTTTTAGGAATAGTTTTTGATGAAGAAGCCAAATATAAGATGAATATAAAGATTACTCATATTTGGTTTCAAAGTTATAGATAACGTTGTGGGTCACCACATTGTGGGTATACATACCCACAGTGATATATAGTAGATAATATATATAACATACTTGTGGGTAGGAACCCACAAACCATGTCATGGCAATATATATATAGATTCTTTATGGGATATATCCCACAAACCATGTATGGGTGCTAAAACAATGATATATAGCATACAGCTGAATATGATTTGTATAGGAGCACAAAATACAAATATCATTTTATCAGACTTATATATATATAGGCTTTTTTAAGGGAATTTGTTTTATAAAAGTAACCGAATAATTACTAACGACTTGTCTCCTAATGGCAACAGTGCATAGTATGGGGCATTCCTGAAAAGGTGGCAGATTTTTTTACTACATGTAATGCATTGAACAGAGCAGCCAGTGATGCACTGAAGAAATTTACTTTGTAAACCCCTTGAAATAAAAAGATTTAGATACTGTGCTTATGAATCACAGACTTATGTAATTTAAGTCAGAAGCAGCATGCAAAACATGCTTTGAAATGATCATATACTAGTATATGTTAATGCATCTCAGGAAGAAGTTTGGTCTGTGTACCCCTTTTGATAAGATGAACATAGATCAAAACATTGTCCTTAACCGGTGTCAAAGATAAAAAAAAATGTCTTCAAATACATTGTTTTTCTAAGTTTGGTTTCTATAATTATCTTCAAAGAGAATATGGTAACAGACCAGAAAACCTCTTCACTAAAATCATTGACGCCTAAAGTGTCAAATGCCATTGGTTTGAAACTACTTGTAAAAATTAAGGTGTGAACAACTTATCGCAGTTATAGCTTAGGCCACATCAAAATGTCCTATACGCTTTTCCTTGTGACTTTGTATTAGGGTAATACCCCAAATCATTATTTTCCTTGTCACCTTGTCCATGTACTACCACGTCTAGGTCATGACAAATCCCTACATGACCATGACCATCTCTGTGTCAAATAAAGGCAGCAGCAAATGCATAACCCCCACCAAAAATATTACTATGGCATAGCAATCCATCCTCAACACTTGTAATGTAGACACAGATTAACAGACAGACAAGGTAAATCCTTTATACCATGATACCTTTATTTGCAGAGGTAAAACAACATTAATAAGGGAACACTTTTGTCAGTTAAAGATTATATATTTTATTTCTCAAAGTTAGAAAAATGTGTCATGCATGATTTCAAACACAAGACATGTATATATATGTAAACATTCTTGATAGCTGTAATAGTAGTAGCATTTGAAAATTGTTCACAGAGAGACAAACAGAAAGCTACACAAACAGATCATCGCATACACTCTTCTGGTCTATGGCCAGCAGAGCTAAAACCCACAGGTGTCATGAGAAATTGAACGTCACAGATGTCCTCTGCAAACATAAAAGGGGAAATATACACTACATGTAAATATTAGATATTAATATGATTGTCCTTTTTTAAAAACGTTAAGTATTCTAAATTACATTGTAATATACTTTTAAAATATATGCAATACATATTTCAATCATGTTCACTTGACCTTAAACATAAAAGTAACACATAGGAAATTACAACATCTTATTGCTGATATTAAGATTTTAAAACGAATAAAAACTAAACCATGATGTTACACCACAGGTACACATGTTGCAGATGGGAAGCAGAGAGAGTAATACAGATATAACACAACCACATTCAATCTTCAATCTAAAACATGAAGCATACAGACGACTCTTGTTTATAAATAAGTCCAGGGTATTTCATAAGGAGATAATCTTCCAATTACTGTTTAAATCTAAAGGGTTTATTACAGAATCATTTGTTACTGCAAGACCAAACGTCCTAAATTTGCATCCTCATCTTCCGCCATTACGTTTAACGGGGGCTCATTGGAATCAGCTTTCGTATCTGCTGATTAAGTCTCAGCATATGTTGCATTTTACTCTTTTTCTGATGAATACTTCTATCAGCAAGAAATTTGCATTTGTTTTTCACTTTCAGTGCTTCTGCCTCTTTTGGTACACTTTAATCTTTAAAGTCCATATAAAATTCAAATGTCCTATTCCATTGTCCATTTTTTCTTTGATGGTAATGTGGTGCATGATGGTTTATCCACTGATTCTATACCACTTGGGAAATAATCCTTGTGTTCTTCAATAGAATCTGTGAATCAAATATAAGAAAGGTTCAGTGAATTAAATTCTACAATTGTACATGTAAGTTAAAATAATAGTGTACGCAACACATTTTCTCTAGTACTGCGTAAACATTACATGTAATTTGTATATAATTTGTTATTGTATGGATTTTACATGTTTATTAAAAACGACAGTTGAATTTTTATTGAACCTGTTATTTTCCACAGGATTCGATGTTGGGATGAGATGTTAGTAGTGATTGGCTGGGATGTTCGGTAATGAAAAAAATGTAGAATACAGATAATTTATTAATCATGTAAGCCAATAAGTCATTTTTGTATACCCTTTAGATGAAGCAGCTAGGATTAACAACTAGGCAATTGTTAATACATATGTAAAAAGATTTCTGCGAGTATCTTTATTTATACATTTTTTTTATCAAACTCTGCCATTAATTTATCACATTAATTTTGAAGATCATTTAGAGCTAATATTATATGTTTATCATGAACATCATTTATCCTTTCCTCTGGTGTATCATTCCTATCGTATCTTGCATGTACACTTTTCAATGTACATGTATAACATGCGTCAATCCTATCATATCGTGCATGGTTTCTATCCTATCATTTTATTATCATGTTGAATTCATTGCGGATACAGTATAACAGAGAACCAAAAATTAACATAAAGATCAAATATCTAACTCAAAGTCACAAAAAAGGCGTGAACAAACTACCTGGTAAACTAAAAGGGAAAATTTTGAGCATATACCAGTAATCTACAATGGTGACCCACAATCCATTAACACATATTAACATGTATTTATGACAGCGACCAAAAAACCAGGAGTATTCACATATATATGTACTCATAAACACAAATATCTAAACTCAAAGACACAAAAACCTAATGAACAATCTACAGGAAAAATGTTTGAGCAAACATTCTAGGAGAGTGACCCACATCCCATGAACAGACAAAAACATTTATATATGACAGCACTCCAAAAGCAATGAGCATTCACATAATATTACGGTATATATCTTTGAATTTACAAATGTCTGAACTCAATATGTATTAATGCATATACACAATTGACTAAACTTGAAGACACAAAAAACCCATACACAAATAACATGAAAAATGTTTAAACAAACAATATATGATAGTGACCCACAATCTATGAACAGATACAAACATATATATATATGGTACCCGCATCAATATTTTTTACAATCTTATACTATCATATCATATCATTTATCAGACCTATCGATCAAGCATACAGATCTATCATCATGCACAAATCCAGTAGTACCGAGTGTTAATCCTAGAAAGTTTATCATCTAACTTCACGGTTTTTCTGTTTATCCTATTATGTTAATCATATCGTTCCTTTCCATAAGCAAGTCATTTTATTTGGAAGTTACATGTTGTTCAATACGCCGTTAAAGCAAATATTTATTGAGTAAACTCAAAAACATAAAAACTCATGAACAATCAACTGAAAAATGTTAAAATAAGAAATCTACATCAATGACCCACAATCCATGAACAGATCGACGCCAACATGTAACATATTTAAACAATAAAACGCTTTCTATAGTGATTCATTCGGGATATGAAGGAAACGACATTGCAGGAAAAATACATAACCCGCGTTAGCGGGTCAGTCCTGTCACTTTCAGTTGCTGTAGATTTCGACCAATAGATAAATGGGGCGTGTAGATTTCAGTCTGGCTGTTTCTATAGAGCTATGAATTAACTATAACCTTCCGTAAGAAATTGAGGAAATTATACTTAAAGTTTGTAGATGTAAATATACGACGATGACCCACAATCCATGAACAGATACAAACATGTATATACATGACCCACAATCCATGAACAGACACAAACATGTTTATACAGTTCAATAATTCATCAAACAAATTAGATACAATTTTCTCCAGCATTCTATCATACTATAAAATCAAAATGCTTGAGACCAAAATTAAATAAGAAATTACTTTGGTATGTAAACAAATCTTTTGTTTAAATTTTGAATGTTGAAGCAAAACTTCCAGTTATAGACCTAAAATGAATGTGTTAAATGTTAGGAACTGTTTATTTATTTTTAAAATGAATAAAAAGATAGACAAATCAGCTTGAAAAAGACTTGTATATTGAACCTATGTAAATAAAAAATAGGGCACAAGCCTGGTTTACATGACAAAGAATTGTGAGCTCTGTATCTTAATTGTAACTCAATGACTGACTCTCAAATTTCATTTGATCATTAGAAATATATCCTAAAGCATTGTAAATAATGAAAACAGAAAAACAAAATTTGACCAAAATCATGACAGTGCCCCTTTAAAATATTTGCATATATACAAATGTCTAAACTCATAGACACAAAAAAGTCATGAACAAACTACCTGGTACAGGAGAAATAATACAACAATTAACCTACGATAGTGACCCACAATCCATGAACAGACACAAACATGTATATATGACAGTGAACCACAAACCATGAACAGACACAAACATGTATTACTATAGTAACCTTAGAACTATATATAAGCATTCATATATATATACATATACATGTAAACACAAATAAAACTCAAAGATATGGAAGACCTCAACTGCCTTATGTAGATAATGCCCATAATATGCTGATAGTTCAACATTTCATGCTGATCATCGATCAACATTACATGCTGATACATCAAGTGAACTTTACATGCTGATACTTCTTCATTATATGATAATTTATCAATTATCATTACATGCTGATAGTATAACATTACATGCTGATAATGTTTTATTATATGATGATACCTATTCACTATATGCTTTCACTAATACATGCTGATATTTCATAAAATGATGGTAATACAGTATGCGGTGATTCTAAATTCGCTATAAGCAGCAGGATCGTGATTCGGTAAAACTCAGGGATATTACTAAGGAGAGAATAGACTAAATTCAAGCTACATTGTACCCAACAATTTAAACAAGCTTCTTTTATGCTTATTTCCTTATATAAATATGGACACCCCATTGGTTATTATCAAAACTTATATTCCCAATACTAGGGCTTGTGCCATTCAGCTGAAACTGGATGCTGGAGGGAATGGGGGCACCATCACTTTCATTATATTTGTTGGAACTTGCGCCGAAATCTCTGTGTGTCAAACAACTCCATAGTCCCCTTATTGGAACTCGATCGTCTTTGTTTAGGCGCCTTCAAATTGGATGCCAATTTTATGAATACGTTTTATGTTGTAGGTTGATTGTTTTAATTCTGCAGGCCTTCAAATTTATTTTTACCCCCTTTGGATTGGGCATTCTACGCCATTAAATAGCGATTTTATTTTCTTTCTTAAGGAAATCAGAGCATGAGCAATCATCCATTAGATCCCAGCGCTTTGCACAAACTATCTTTTATTTAAGGGGGGGTGGTGGTGGTGGTGGTGGCAGACCTACCCCTCAATCATAACAAGTAAATATAAAATAGGAAATGGGGGGGGGGGGGGGGGGATCCCGTATTTTACAATATTTCATCTATTGATCTACATATGATCGAATTTCCAGTTTCATATAATTATTGTAAAACTACATGCAAAGGATAGAGCATTGCGTCCTTCAGATTGCAATATCTTACATGAAGTCAGATGCTAGGGACTACGTGCGCTGTTGAAACTGATTTTAGCAGTAACTGTACTGTTGAAAATACATTGCCCACTCCTTTACGTGGATCTCCAGGGAAAGCCCACCCATAAATATGATGTAACCTAAATGACAGAAGTCTTTGTTTAGGTGCTATGAATACTTTTAGCGGTCCACTTTGACCAAGCGCCATAAACTTGGGTTCACTTCAGAATGCACATTTTTGGACAAAAAATCCCCTGGGGTACCTCGAACCCCCTGATTTGTATGCACTGATGGGGAGCGCCAATTGTTTTTCCAAGCAGGCTTTCTTTAAATATAAAATGACTCTGTTAAAGGACAACACATAATCAAGTGGTATTATTTGTTGAGTATCTTGATCTAAACTAGTCTCAGTGGACCTTAGTAATATCTGATCAATCTCCGAAACAGAGAAAAAGCCCAGTGTTGAAAACTTGTCAGGCATCAATGAGTTCTGAATTTTAGTGTATTTCAATCTCAAGATGACCCTTCCCTATTTTTAGAATCACCGCAGAGTGAAGTATCATCATATAAAGACAAAGTATCAGCATGTAATGTTAAAGTTTCAGCATGTGATGTTGAAGTATCATCATGTAAATTAATGTTGAAGTATCATCATCATCCACATAAGGTAGCTGAGGCGTTATGTACAAGGACACTAAAACCTCATGAACAAACAATCTGTTACAATGACCCACATCCCATGAACAGACAAAAGCATGTATATATGACAGCAACCCAAAAATCATTAGCATTCACATATATATTTGCACTTAAACAAATTTCTAAACTCAAAGACACAAAATAGGCGTGAACAAACTACAGGAAAAATGTAAGAACAACCAATCCATGATAGTGATCCACATCCTATGAACAGACACAAACATGTAGATATGAGAGCAACCCAAAAACCATGAGCATTCACATATATATATCTAAACTAAATATGTATGCATGCATATGCACAAATGTCTAAACTCAAAGACACAAAAACCCATGAGCAATCCACAGAAAAATTGAGAACAAAAACTCTATGAAAGTGAACCACAATCCATGAACAGACACAAACGTATACATGTATATATACGAGGGTTGTCCAAAACGTTTGTGAACACATGTAATTTTATTCAAAATAGAAGTGCCATTATCAGGAAAGTATTATAATATTGTAATAAAGAGCATAATAATGTATATGTATAAAAATCAGAGCAATGTAAATTTTTGTAATGGAGTTATGAATGTATATACATTGCCTATACAGGCCGCACAGCCCAGTATGACGTTAAATTATAATGACATAGTCCTGGGTTTATTTGAGAGTAATATGCCCGATCACCCTTTGGTCAGAAGGTACAATCGCATATTCCATCAACATATCACTTGTGCCACTTGTGGATAAGTTTCCATAATCGTTTCATTCATTTCAGTTTTTTACTTCAGTTGACACAATTTTTTTATTGCCAGCGGTCAGATGAAGTTGCTTTTTCATGCGTTTTTAAAGACATATTCTTGCCGTAATATCTTTTAAAAGTCCTCTGCTGGTTTGAAAATATTTTTAAATGATGTATGAAAATAATGTACACAATACAGCTAGACTACATCACAATAGAAGATTATGAAAACAGTAAATATTCATATCTAAAAACTCAATTACAAAGTTTGGACAATTTTTGCGCTTGGACGTGCATACTTTCTGCGAGCCTTTGATACGTTAAAATTTTACTTTATTTCCATAGAAAACAATAAAAACCACTTTGGTTTGATCTGAAATTTTATGACAAAGATTTAGATATACAATATGAATAAATTAACCCATTTAAAATGACAAAAACGCGATGTCCACGAACTTATTTGGACAACCCTGGTATATATAGTACCGGTATATATATATGACAATGACCTACAATCCATGAACAGACACAAACATGTATGTGTGACAATGACCTGCATTTAATCCATGAACAGACACATATATGAAAATGACCCACAATCCATGAACAGACACAAACATGTATTTATGACAATGACCCCCATTTAATCTATGAACAGACACAAACATATACCGGTATATATATATTTATATATACATGTATATGACAATGACCCACAATCCATGAACAGACACAAACATATATATATATATGACAATGACCCACGTTTAATCTATGAACAGACACAAATACAAATATCTGACAGTGACCCAAAAACCATGAGCAATCACACAGTTATAAGTTTGCATATACACAATGTCACAAAGACACAAAAAAAATCATGAACAATCTACAGGGAAAATGTCAGAACAAACAATTCCATTTCAGAGAAAAAGCTGTCATTGTCAAAGTTAAGGATAAAGGCTGATTAAAAAGTGGTGACAAAATATAACTAAAACAATAACGAAATTAAGAATCCTCGACACCCTGACTTCTACTTTTAAGACAATACGTCACATCATGGCAATTTCAACGCGATGTGAAACAGTTTATATCGCCAATAATTGGTGTTTTAAATATCTGTGCAGCTATGGGTTTACCCTCAGTCTACCAACCCACAGGTTCTGAGTGTGAATACTGAAGGAGCATTTATTTTAATGAAGAGAAATGAAATTTAAAGTCCCCCCTTAAAAAACTTATTATAGGGGAGGGGGGGGTACTTTTTAAGTCAAAACACATGCTAAAAATCAATATCTTTAATTAAGAGAATGGGCTTGTATGCAGAACTTTTAACAGGTGTTGAGGACCCTCAAATAATGTATCTGCATGTATTACCTTCACTGATAGTTCCTTCCAGACAATGCTGATGATACTACCATTACATGCTTCTATCTAATATTCTGAAAAGAAATAAAATGATTTGGTGATCAATTAATACTCAGATAGTATCCTTTAAGGAGGCTGGGTGGTTAATAAATTAACCATCAGATCTTCTTTAAATTTTTTGATATGATTTGTCTAGCTATAAACTATCATTTACAAAAGAAAAAAATCTAAATATTTTTGCTTTAAAATCTTATTACTTTTCTCTATCTTTATACATAGGTCTTCTTATTAAGGAGATAAAAATAGTTCAAAAATTGTTGCGCCAATCGAGTGCTCTTAAAAAGAATCTAGCACTAAACTATGCGGTATATGCAAAACTGCCGCTTCCGAATGCTCCCTATAGTATACAAAGAACAATGATATTCTAGTGAAGTCATGCCTTGACAAAAATTCCCTATCATTCAGAATACATGTATTTGTGTAATAAAAATACCTATGCAAGGCTGTTGAACATATTCGGCAACATGGTCCTATATGACCTGTTGAATCTGTAGAACAAGTATATATGGTAATTATGGCTTCACTGTTCTGCAGAATCTGTGGAACATCTGGGTGTGCTTCAACAGGATTTGCCTTCAAATTCCTCCCTAGAGTACAGGCAAAGAATAATTGTCAATGAAATTTCAGTTACTTAGTTACTACAGGTCTACTGTAGTTACTGAAATGTTCCCCTATATTTCAGAAAGAGTAACTAAAGGTAATACCTGTAGTAAAATGCCTAAGCTGTTGAACATGTGAAGTTGCATGGTCCTGAGTAGACTGTAGTATCAGTTAAGAGCCCATCTTAACTAGTTAGTGGAACATCTACATGAGTTACCATTGTGTCCCTCTCTAGAGTGCTCTCTGTTATAAATTTGAAAAAGATTTCATTGTAATTAGAGTTAAGCTTGTAAATCATGTGTTGAAAAAAGTAATGTAGTTAATGAAAAATACCTGTTCATATCTGACATCTGCTGAATCAGTGCAGTGGTCAGAAGAATCTATGGAACGTGCATCACAGTGCTGCAACAGAGTCCAAAGTCATATCTAATCTCCTACTGTCTATCAATATCCCTCATTGCAAAGAGTCAAAGCTTTCATGGGAAGTTGTTCATTGAACATTAATATCATAACAGCATTATTTTTGGGCTTGTCTGAGGTTGCATCATTAATGTGCTTTTCAAGCTTTTAGAGGATTCATACTCATCAATGCTGTAAAATAATAATGAAAACAATACTTAGATAAAAAGTCTAATGTTACATATAAACATAAGCATTCATATGATGAAATATTATGGTTATATGAACAATTCATGCGTTATGAAACAACAATACATATCACAATATGGTAACGGTATATGAATCACAATGTATTTTTAAAAAATACAAGGGCACCGCAAAGCAGAGCATCCCCTCGCAAAATGAAATATTTGGGGGGGGGGGGGGATGCATTATTTAGAATATACATGTAATTGAAAATAACAAATATTTATCTTCATAAAACCTCTTTAGATCAAAATATTCCTTTCCCCATGCACGCTCTTGGTGGGGGGGGGAGAGGAGGTAATAATTTGTTTTTCTTCATACAAATAAAAACCTGAAACACACTACTATACCAGCTGTATGTTTCTCACATGCTATACAGTTTTTACAATACGTTCCTAGCATAGCACGGTTTGCTTTTTGTACGATATGATAAATGTTACTCGCACTGTATTGTCTTTTTTCACATGATATGATATCATAATGCTTCCTGTATGAAAAAGTGTATAGAAAAAGTGTTATACATGTATCTAGCTGCAATAATGTAGCCCTCTCCGATTTTTATATCTGATGTTGGAGAGGGCTACAATTCCACAGGATCTCCGTAATGGTGCTACATTAATTTTTTAATGCAACTGACTTCGGTCTAAAAAATTCGATTTTATATTTGACTTCCTTTAGATAAAATGATTTTTTAATTCAGGTTGAACAAACTAACCGTATATAAATCAAAACCAGATAAAACACATAAGCATGTTTACCAGTCATCTTTTTCAGCAGCCATGACAGTTCTAGCGTGATTGTATGGGATCTATGCTTGGAGTTTTGATGGGCTTGATAACGTGAATGACAGAGTAAATAATCGATCTTTCCTCGTTCTATCACTAAAACATCGTTTCAGGAAATGGTATATAATGGAAAATTCATATTTACCGCGTTAATTATGTTTAAAATAGGGGAATTCCTATATTCAGGTAAAGATCCGCTCCTGAATTCTCATTGGCTGTCCCAAAATAAAACTGGTCAAGGCCAGTAAACATGGCAGACAAATTCAACTTGTGTTGTTGACATACACGAAAAATACCCGATATATGGACTATACTTGATATTTTTGGATTAATTTATGCCATAGACATCTACAATGTTTGAGTTCTGGTAAGAAATGCAAATTATGTTATTTCCATTTATGTACGATTTGAGACGAAATTGTTGCGGGAGTGAATCACTCCCACACTTGCACCATTACGGAGATCCTTTGGAGTTGTAGCCCTCTCCAAAAAAAAAAAAATCGGGAGAGGGCTACATCATTGCAGCTAACATGTATCATACAGGAAGCATATCATATCATGTAAAAAAAAATGATCATACAGTGCTAGTAACATATTGATCATATAGTTCATTTCCAATAATTATGAATTTGATTTCTCACAATTAATGTTTATTTTCTTTTTTTTAAAACATCTACATATTAACATGAATTTCATTAGTTAAGATTATTACAAGTTTAAATAGAAAAAAAATGATCATTTAAAATTCAAAATATGAAATGTTTAAAACAATGGCCTTTTATAGACAAAAAATCGCCCATTAAAAGTACCGTATTTTTCGGAAATCAGGTCGATACTTTTTTTTCCTGGCAAGTGGACCTCGCCCTATTCATCGCTTCACCTTATTTATGTTTTTTTTTAAATTTGATATGAAATTTTGCACAAATTTATGCAAATCTCCAATAAAATCATGAGTGTTTACTATAATACTGCTTGAATTTCTGTGTAAAAATCATATGGATTTTTATCAATATACTGTAGTAATTTATCATAAACAAATTTAATGTGAATAGATTTATTTCTTCTAACATTTCTTACTTCGATCGCTAAGACTGAATCATCTTTCTATCATTATTACATGCTGTCAATACATGCATTTTGACCGTGTGCTTACGATAAACAAGAAATCGTTTTCGCATGGTTAAAGTAAAATGAGAACCGTACAAAGGGTAATTAAAGGAGGAAAAAATATCGTCGGGTAGAAATAAAAAGCTGATTTCTTTTTATAAAAGAACACATCTACAAGTTTTTTTCTGTAGATTCAAAATAAAACTCTCGATGAAATCTAAACCAGGTGTCTCTGAAATCAGTCTGGGTAAGGCCTACATTGTTTATACACAGTTGAACTCTCGGCACGTGCTACTCATGCCCGCAGTCTTCGAGAGGTTGACTCATTATATACACAATATAAAAGTCACACAGAGGTGTGAACGATTATCATGATTAAGCACATATATATTGTTTAAGCAATACGGTAGGATATATCCAAATCTTAAGGAATACATGTAATTACACTGACGATAGATGGACCGTAACATTAGCGGGTGAAATGAAATCTCCGGTGAACTATTTCATATACAGTATTATATACTACTTTAGACTCTATCAACAACAAAGACACAGGGTTGCATGTGCTACCGTATTCATGCCTCCAGGCTAGGTTACTATCCCTCAGTGAACACCAGTTTGTATACATGGCAGGGAAGTGATAAGCAAACGATCTTTAATTAATCCGGTCGTACAAATTAGTGCATAACAAATATAATTTAAGGAAGAAATGTTCAACAAGTCCCGGGGTTGAGTATTGGGGGACTCTCTACTTGCACCTGTAAACAATACATTTTTATGTATGCAAACGAACAAAAAAGTAATCTAACCGCTCAAGACAAGTTTTCTGAACTCGCAGACTTGTACCCCATGTACTGTACAGCTGAAGAATGACACTTGCATTCCGAATCGGTGCATGGTCAAAAGGCAGCCGTTTGACATTTCAGCATTCCGAATCGGTGCATGGTCAAAAGGCATCCGTTTGACGTTTCAGCCTAAGAGCGTCCGCCATTTTTTCTTAATTGTACTTTTAGTTCGATAGTCTTTGCTTCCTCGTCATATTTTTATGAATATGCCATACTAATTACTGCTAATAAGAAAATATACTCTGTACTTACCCAAGTTACTGCTGTACTCCGCCATTGATATCCAACAATGCATTGCGTGCATCACAAAACCGTTTTGTGGGACACCCCGCTGGATGTTTATAGATAGACAAAATGTTCAACACTAGTAGCTTTGACGCGATGTTCTAAAAATAGATTTTGAGTTGTGGGACATTTTTCAATATATCCGTGTGGGTTAAAAAAACATTTTTTTTTGTTTTTTATGTTAACAATACCATTTTCAACCTCCCTGTGAATTTTGAACTACATGGTTTATGGGTCAAAATATAGATGACCCATAAACCACCTAAGGATCCCACAACGTGAGTCTGAGATACATGAAATAACCCACAACACGGATTTGTATAACTATATATATATATATATATATATATATATATATATATATATATATATATATATATATATATATATATATATATATATATAAATTTAAATATATGTATATATATATATATATATATATATATATATATATATATATATATATATATATATATATATACATATGTATATATATATATATATATATATATATATATATATATATATATATATATATATATATATATATATATATATATATATATATATTAAAAAAATCACCCATGTTCATGTATATAAGCAAAAAGATATTTTTCTTTACAAGCAGAAAAATAAAACAGAAAAAACCCCTAAAAAGCAAGTAACAAATGAAGAAAAGATAAAGATAAAAAAAGAAATGCGATCAAAGGAGCAAACATAAGTACAATGTTCAAAAGCAAGTATCTAAGTAAGGTAAAATTGAATCAATAATTTCAATCATTACGAACTCATTGGACTTTATGAATAAACATATGACTTAGATAAGCAGAAAACTGAAGGACTGCAATGAGTGTTAATACTTTTTCAGTATGGCCTCGTTGGTACTGGATCTTTTCGTCGACGAACAACGATCCGGAACTTCTAGAGGAAAAAACAATAAAGATGACACTCAAATAAAGATAAATCAATGCATTATATTTGTGTTGATTCTCTCGACCGTATTTTGCAAATTTTACATGAAAGATGTACATGTAGTACACTTTAAAGACCAAATTTGAAATGACAGAGATTGACCCCATGCATGCATTGCTCAGTCCCCTCGTTTAAATGAACTACCAAAATTACTCCAAAAAGAAAAGAAAAATCAGCCCCTTTAAAAATAAACAAAACAACAAATTAAAAAACCCCAAAATAACATACTAACGTACAGATAAGAATATATCATCATGGCATTTTGTGAAGGACCAAACACTTTTAACTTTTGTGAATTATTGTCTACTTTAAAACTTAAAGACTAAAAAAAACCCCAAAACAAAACACTTTCTGTTTATTTATACATGAAAATTTTGAATCAGTCTGTTCTCCTTGTGCTTTTTTTCATATATTTTCCTTTAATTTGTAATGTACATGTACCTATCACAATATATCTACATTTGTAAATATTTATGTATATGTACCTCATGTACCGTCACGTTGACGGTTTGTTTTAAATGTGCAATTATGCCTAAGAGCCATCCGCAATCAACAACTTATTGATAAAAAAAACTTAGCAATCACCCTCATACCTTGACAGCCTGTAATGTGATTACAATATTGCTTTACACATACGCATTTAAACTGTCACAGTTCCCCATAGTTTGGGTGGTGGCATGGCAATTCGCATTTCGGCCCGTAAAGTCCTGTTGCACAATCTTAAGAACGAAATTATAGTTGTCATTTTGTTATCAATTGTAGCCATTTTGTAATAGGATGAAATGTGGATTGGAAATTGCTAATAGGTATATTTGATGAAGTCTCAGCACAGCAGCATCCATGAAAGAACAAACTTAATGTCGCTTTGTACTGAATCATTTATTGAAATGGCCGTAGAACTGCAACACTAGTAAGGTTCTCTGATAATAAAAGAAATCGCAAAAGTTTAACTAAAAATTATATACCTTCCTCAATCATAGCAAATATTGACCAGTACAGTTTATTTTAGCTCAAAATTATAGAACATGGCACATGAGGTACATGAACAAAAATAATTAACGTATTTAATGATACATGTATATAAAATATCATTGTTCATGTATAGGTAAAAAAAGTAAATAGGGTGAACAAACAATTTGATTAATTTTTGTAATTTAATAAAAATTTATTTGAAGTCATAATTTCACAAAATGTTTTAGCATTAGGAGAAAATCATATTTAACATATTTTTCAATTTTTTCCATGTACATTTTTTTATATACACTAGATATTAAGTAAATAGCGTGTACTTTGGTTGGAATATTCGACTTCTGCCATAACAGTAATAAAAATAAAAGCCCCTACGACAAAAAACACACGATAGCAAATTTCCATTGTATTGTTTATCCACGCAACATTCACTTGAAAATGCTTATCTTGACAACTGCAAGTTTAAACTCGCCAATATGACACTTACTCAGTTTAAATTTCGAAAGTATCTACATGCAATAATATAAGGAAAACCCTCGCCAACCCGTAATAAGTGTTGATTAAAATTAACGGATTTCCCGTAATGAATACACTTTTAACCATGCACTACAGAATGTGTTAATATAGGACACAAACTGAACAAGAATTACAATCACAACTGGCCGTACGTGTATGGTGATCGTGCGTGGGCTTCGGGTTTTGCCAGTCGTGGCTCCCGTGGCTGATCTTAGCGTTAAAAATCGCGTTGAGGTGATTGAGAGTGCAAGGTAAGACAAACGGACGTTTATCGTCCAAGTCGTAGGTGTCACGGCAATTTTGCCACTCGCCACGTGCGATGCCTTTAGGAACCGTACTTCCGTCTTACAATTATATATAGAACCAGACGTACGTTTGCCTTGCGAATGGCTGTAATAATCGCGTCGTATGTCACTTTCAAGTCAACCGTACCGATGCTTCCTTTGTCTCACAATAGCTGTACGCGTACGGACAAAATTACTTTTCGCATTTAATAAACAATGATATCGTATACTTACAAAAAATATACCCTTTTCCGCCCTGTGCGATATAAACAGAAAATTTGCAAACCCGTGTGATATAAACCCTGGGAGTGTGATATAAAAGATTTATACCACACCCCTCTCCGGCAATCTTCGGATGTTATATCACATCCCTTTCCGTTAATCATCGGCCATTATGCAAAAATCTGATTTAAGCGAATGACTAGTAATCCTTATAACTATGATAATTTTTCCTGGCCAATTTTATATGTTTAAAAGCTGCTACACTTTAGTTAACTTTATGTTGAACTTAATAAAATATCTTTGAATTAAAGAGCTTTCAGGAAACTTTGAATTAAAAGTAAAAATCCACATTGAATTGCTTTGATTTTACTGAAGTTATTATTTAAAATGAAACCATTTACTCTTCATTCATTTTAAAAAGCAAAATATACAACTTCTTTTCTGGTATTCTGTTATCGATAGTATCATGAGGACAGTTTTTTTTACAAGTTGTAATGGTCTTAAGAGATGATAATTAATATATTCAACATTGAGGAAGCACTCTGATTACAAAAAGGAAAAAAACTATGCTCATGAAAATTACTAATTATAGAAGACGAATGTATTTAGGTGCATACCGATATTTACAACCACTGAACGAAATACATTCGTTTTCTCTCTCCGAATATTTATACGATTCTTAGAACGCTTGCAAGTCGAAGTATAATTGATACCCTTTCTGTGAGTAATTTGAACATATGGAATTTCGGTCATGCACTACAACATCTGTTGATCATTACATAAAAGGACACAAACTCAAAATTATACTTATTATGTAAGGCGGGTCCTTATTCAGCAATTACCTGGTCCATGTATGTATTTGATTCTTCATCACCCTATGAATGTTGTTTTGAGCCAAAGATATTATAAATTGTCATTCTGTTAATGTCTCAACTCTGGTCTTATACTGGTCTCCTACTAAGGTGACCGTGGAAAATTAGGCACTTGCTCCTCTTGGCGTTAGTGAATGGATTTCTGGACTGAGGGAAAGTTCGAGTATCATTGATTTTTTTTCAAATTTGATTTCTTGATTTTCAAATTTTACTTATTCATTTTGTTTACTATCAAAACATATATAAAGCACTATAGTGCTGTTAATCCTGTGTATAAAAAAAAAGATATCCGTACTGGATCATATAGGTGCTTGCTCAGTAGAATAAAAGGGAGGCCTAAATGCACCTTTGTTGCCAATCCAGAGAGAAATAAGTACCGAAACACACTAAAAAACAATTGCAAATCAGACGATGTTTGTCATTATTGAATTTTATTGTGGAGTAATTTGACAGGATTTTCACATCCCTCTATTGTACAATATATACTTTAAAAAAGTCACAATTCTTTCAAATCACCATGATCAATTTTTATTAATTCCTATAGCTATGTGGTGATATGCTTGCTTATATTGACATACATATTTCAATTGTCTTAAATATGCAAAAAGTTAATTTCACATTTAAAGTCACAAAGGCGTAACATCTCGAAAATATTGTTGTTTTGACCCCCCCCCCCCCAAAAAAAAAGGAGGGATGAATGAAGTGGAGACACCACAAATACATATACACATCTAAAGTTCCTATTTAATTGTCATCTAAATATTTATGACCTCAGATAAAATATATAAAAACATGTATTGATATTAATCAAATGTTGATTTTGAATGTTTAGGTGACAGTGAACTTATTTTTAGAGAACCTATTCTATACATATAAAAAAATCACACATGTTCATATATATATATAAGCAAAAAGATCATTTACTTTAAAAGCAGCAAAAAAAAAAAAGAAAGAAAAACAACAAACAAACAAACAACCCAACTACCCCACCTTCCAAAAAAAAATAATCCTAAAAAGCAAGAAACAAATGAAGAAAAGATAAAAAAAAAAAAAATTGCGATCAAAGAAGCAAAATTAAATGCAATGTTCAAAAGCAATTATCTAAGTAAAGTCAAACTTAACCATTAATTTCAATCATTACACATTCATTTGACTTTATGAATAAACCTAAGACTTAGATAAGCAGAAAACTGGAGGACTGCAATCAGTGTAAATACTATTATAGAGATCAGCATGGCCTCATTGGTACTGGAACTTTTCGTTGACGAACAAGGATCTTCTAGGGGGGAAACAATAAAATGACACTCAAATAAATATAAAACAATGCATTATATTTGTGTTGATTCTCTTGACCGTATTTTGGGATGCAAATTTTACATGTAAGATGTGGTACACTTTTAAAGACCAAATTTGAAATGAAAGAGATTGATCCCATGCATGCATTGCTCAGTTCCCTCGTTCAAATGGTTAATCAAACAATAACTTCACCCTTCAAAAACAAAAAAATATCAGCCCTACCAAAAAAATAAACAAACAATTAAATTAAACAACAAATTAATTAAACAAAATAACCTACTTACGTACATATAAGATCATATAATCATGAATAGTCTAGTCTGTCTAACAATATTTATGTGCAATTATTTTTAAGAGCCATACTCAATCAACACTTTATTAATAAAAAAACCCACTTAGCAATCATCCTCATACCTTGACAGCCTGTAATGTGATTACAATATTGCTCTTTTCATTCGCATTCTAACTGGCACAGTTCCCCATAGCTTGGGTAGCGGCATGGTATGCATTTGATTTTTGGCCGATAAAATCCTGTTGCACATTCTAAAGAACGAAAGTTATAGTTGTCATTTTTGTAATCAATTTTAGGCATTTTTCAATAAGATGAAATGGGGATTGGAAATCGTTATAGGGGGTATGTTTGTTGAAGTCTCAACAGCAGTATGCATACAAGAACAAACTTACTGTCGCTTTTTACTGAATCATTCACTGAAATGGACGTAGAACTGCAACACTGATAAGGTTCTCTAGTAATAAAAAATCGCAATAGTTTAACTAGAAATTATAGACCTTTCTCTACTCATAGCAAATATTGACCAGTACAGTTTATTTTCGCTCAGAATTATAGAATATATTTATAAAGGTGAAAAAAGTAAAATGGGTGAACACACAATTTGATCAATTTTTGCAATTTACCTAAAATGACATAATGATTTGAAGTCATAATTTCACGAAAAAATCCAGCGGAATACTACCAATATCATCAAGAAATTTACGTTAAAAATCATTCAATAGTATAAGGAGCTCGCGATATTGTAATATGAAAATCGTGCATATCTCACGGAAAAGTTGTTACATTTCGATGATGATTTTAAATGATAAATGAATATCTTGTTTAAAGCAAGCTTAAAGAAGAACCAGATGTATACACTAGGAATTAAGTAAATACCGTGTACTTTGGTTGGAATCTTCGACTTCTGCCACAACAGTAGTAAAAATAAAAGCCCCTACGACAAAAAACACACGATGGCAAATTTCCATTGTATGGTTTATCCGCGCAATATTCACTTGAAAATGCTTATCTTGACAACTGCAAGTTTAATCATTATTAAAACATGCCGAGACTAACTTTACTCAGTTTAAATTCCGAAAGTATCTTCATGTTATATTATAAGGAAAACCCTCACCAACCTGTTATAAGTGTTAATTGCTTAAAATTAACGGATTTTCCGTAATGAATAAACTTTTAGCCATGCACTTCAGAATGTGTTAATATAGAACACCAACTTAACATGAATTACAATCACAACTGGTCGTACTTGTTTGGTGATCGTGCTTTGCTAGTCGTGGCTCCCGTGGCTAATCTTAGCGTTAAAAATCGCGGTGAGGTGATTGAGAATGCAAGGTTAGACAAACGGACGTTTGGCGTGCAAGTCATAAGTGTAACGACAAGTTTGCATTTAGACGGGTTGCCACTCGCAACGCGCGATGCCCGTTGGAACCGTACTTCCGTCTTACGATCTATATAGAACGAGCCATACATTTGCCTCTCGAGCGGCAGTAACAATCGCGTCGTACGTCATTTACAAGTCAATCGTTCCGATGTCTTTCTTTGTCTCACGTTAGCTATACGGAGAATTATAATTTTTCGCATTTGATAAACAATATTATTTTGTTTTTCTTTAAACATGTACTAATACAAATCTGCCGTAATCAAGTGAGTTTTTAAACATCAAAAGAACTCGAAGAAGAGAAGTGTATTATTCTTAAATTGCTGTTTTAGTGAATATATTAGCTAAACTGTGCAAAACAAATGAAGAAAGTTTGGAAAACATTATTTATCTTTTGTATCGATATCATAAACGAGAGAAAATTCCCTAAAATCTTGAAGAAAATCTTTGCAAAAATCTGATTAAAGCGAATTACTAGTACTAGTTATCCTTATATGATAATTTTCCCTGGCCAATTTTATATGTTTGAATGCTGTTACACTTTTGTGAACGGAGCATTCAGGAAACTTTCTACTGAAAGTAAAAATCCACATCGAATTACTTTGCCTTTACCAAAGTTATTATTTGAAATGACACCATTTACACTTCATTCATGCATTTTAAAAAGCAAAGTCTGCAAATTCTTTTCTGGTGTTCTGTTTTCGATATTATTATTAGAACAATTTTTACAAAGTGTAATGGTCATAAGTGATGATCATCAATTTATTCAACATTGAGGAAGCACTCTGTTTACAAATAGAAACAAATTATACTCATGAAAATTACTAATTATGGAAGACGAATGTATTTAGGAGCATAGCGATATTTTCAGCTAATGACCTAAATACATTTGTCTTCTCTCTCCGAATATGTATTCGATTCTTAGAACGCTTGCAAGTCAAAGTATAATTGATATCATTTCTGTGAGTAAATTGAACATATGGAATTTCGGTCATGCACTACAACATCTGTTGATCATTACATAGAAGGACACAAACTCAAAATTATACTTATTATTTAAGGCGGGTCCTTATTCACCAATTATATGTGGTCCATATATGTTTTTGATTCTTCATCACCCTATGAATATTGTTTTGAGCCATAGATATTTTACATTGCAAGTCTGTTAATGTCCCAAGTTTGGTCTTAAACTTATTAAGGTGACCGTGGACAATAAGGCCCTTGCTCCTCTTGGTGTCAGTAAACTGATTTCTGGACTGAGGGAAAGTTCGAGTATCATAGACTTTGTTTCCATTTTGATTCCTGGTTTTCAAAATTTACTTATTCATTTTGTTTACCTTCAAGACATATACAAAGCTCTATAGAGCTGTAAATCCTGTGTATATAATGCTAAAAAGAAGATATTCGTATTGGATCGTATAGGTGCCTGCTCAGTAGAATAAAAAGTAGGCCTAAACGCACCTTTGTTGCCAATCCATAAAGGAATAAGTACCGATACACACTAAAAAGGAAACAATTGCAAATCAAATGATGTTTGTCATTGTTGAATTATAATGTGGAGTAATTTGACAGACTCTGTACATCCATGTATTGTACAATATACACGTAAAAAAGGACACAATTCTTTAAAATCATCACGACCGATTTTTATCCATTTTTATGTGGTAATACCGATATGTATGCTTACATGATTACTCTGCTTATTGACTTACATGCATTTTTTAATTGTCTTATATATGCATAAAGTCAATTTCACGCTTAAAGTCACACAGGCGAAAACATCTCGTCAATATTGTTGTTTTGACCCCCCCCATCCCGAAAAAAGGGGGAGGGGGAGTGGAGACACAACAAATACTTATATCCATCTATATATATATTCCTGGCCCTGTATATATATATATATATATATATATATATATATATATATATATATATAAATATATATATATATATATATATATATATATATATATATATATATATATATATATATATATATATATATATATATATATATATATATATATATACACCGTCAGGTTGACGGTTTGAGTGAAATAAATTGAATTGATAAGTCTAGTCTATCTAACAAATTTTTAAATGTGCAATTTTGTTTAAGAGCCATCCTCAATCAACACTTTACAGATAAAAAACACTTAACAATCACCCTTACCTTGACAGCCTGTAATATGATTACAATATTGCTTTATACATTCGCATTTTAAGTGGCACAGTTCCCCATAGTTTGGGTGGCGGCATGGCAATTCGCATTTCGGCCCGTAAAATCCTGTTGCACAATCTAAAGAACGAAAGTTATAGTTGTCATTTTTGTAATCAATTTTAGGCATTTTTCAATAAGATGAAATGGGGATTGGAAATCGTTATAGGGGTATGTTTGTTGAAGTCTCAACACAGCAGTATGCATACAAGAACAAACTTACTGTCGCTTTTTACTGAATCATTCACTGAAATGGACGTAGAACTGCAACACAGGTAAGGTTCTCTAGTAATGAAAAAAAATCGCATAGTTCAACTAGAAATTACAGTCCTCTCTCTACTTATAGCAAATATTGCCCAGTACAGTTCATTTTCGCACTGAATTATAGAATGGCATATGAGGTGCATTTTGTACATGAACAAAAATAATTGCGTATTTAAATATATGTAAAATATCATTGAAAAGGTAAACAAAAAAAGTAAATGGGGTGAACAAACAATTTGATTTATTTTTGTAATTTACTAAAAATTGCATAATGATTTGAAGTCATAATTTCACAAAACTTTTTAGCATTAGAAGAAAATCATATTAAACATATTTTTCATGTAAAAAAAATCTTATATTAAATGAAACATGTAAAGCTCAAGCCCAGTGGAATATTACCAAATATCTTCAAGAAATTATTTGTTAAAATTCATTCAATAGTATAAGGAGCTTGCGATATTGTAAGATGTAAATCGTGCATATATCTCACGGAAAAGTGGCTACATTTCGATGATGATTTTAAATAATAAATGAATATCTTGTGCAAAGCAAGCTGCAAGAAAAACCAGATACATACACTAGAAGTTAAGTAAATACCGTGTACTTTGGTTGGAATATCCGACTTCTGCCATAACAGTAGTAAAAATAAAAGCCCCTACGACAAAAAGCACACGATGGCGAATTTCCATTGCATGGTTTATCCATGCAACATTCATTTGAAAATGCTGTTCTCGACAACTGCAAGTATAAACATGCCAAGAAGAACTTTACTCAGTTTAAATTTCGAAAGTATCTTCATGTAATATTATAAGGAAAACCCTCGCCAACCTGTAATAAGTGTTAATTGCTTAGAATTAACGAGTTTCCCCTAATGAATAAACTTTTAGCCATGCACTATAGAATGTGTTAACATAGGACACAAACTCAACATGATACTTATATTACTAAGTACTTTAAGTTTCAGTCACAGCTGGCCGTACGTGTATGGTGATCGTGCGTGTGCCACGGGTTTTGCCAGTCGTGGCTCCAGTGGCTGACCTTAGCGTTGAGGTGATTGAGAGTGCAAGGTGAAACAAACGGACGTTTCACATACAAGTCGTAGGTGTCACGTCCATTTTGCATCGAGACGGGTTGCCACTCGCAACGCGCGATGCCCGTTGGGACCGTACTTCTGTCTTACGATTATATACCAGACATACGTTTTCCTCGCGAACGACAGTAGTAATAGCGTCGTATGTCACTTGCAAGTAAATCGTACCGATGTCTTTCTTTGTCTCATGTTAAGCCTCAGTCACAACTGGCCGTACGTGTTTGGTGAACGTGCGTGTGTTACGGTTTTGCCAGTCGTGGCTCCCGTGGCTGATCATAGCCTGAAAAATCGTGTTGAAGTGATTGAAAGTGCAACGTAAGACAAACGGACGTTTGACGTGCCAGTCGTAGGTGTCACGTACAATTTTGTTTGGAGGCGGGCTATCACTTGCAACGTGCGATGACCGTAGGGACCGTACTTCTTTCGATAATCGTGCAACAAACGTGCGTTTGCCTTGCAAACGACAGTAATGACATTCACGTCGTAGGTAACTTTCATGTTAATAGTACCGACGTCTTTCTGTGCCTCAGGATATCTGCGCGGACAATTGTTAGTTTTGACATTAAATAAAGAACTGTTTCTTTTGACATGTACTGAAATAAATTTACCGTAAGCAAGTGAATACTGAAACGTCCAAAGAATTCAAAGAAAAAGAAGACTATCATTCTGTAATTGCTGCTTTCATGAATAGACTAGCTAACCTAGACGACATAAATAAAGAGTGTTTTGAACAAATCATTCATCTTTCGTATCTTCTAGAACAAAAGATAAAAAGAATTCTCTGAAGAATTTCTGTGCAAAAATTTAATTTCAGCAAATTAATTATCAAATGATAATTTCCTTTTACCGGTATATCTTTGAACGCTGTTGCATTTTTGTGAATTATTTCTCGAACCTTACAATATCTTTGAAAAAAAAAATTTGACGAAACTTTTAATTGAAAGTAAATATCCACGACGAATTAAAGTGTACTTTGCTTTTTACAAATGTTATATTGAGTATTAAAAGAGTGACACCATTTACACTTCAATCATTTTAAAAATCAAAGCCTACAAATTATTACCTGGTATTCAGATTTTAATATCATAATGAAAACAAATTTTAAAAAGTTTTAATGGTCAAAAAAAGATGATATTCAATATTTTGAAAACGGATAAAGTATCTGTTAACAAGCAAAATTATCATGCTCACGAAATTACTAGCATTATAGCTATCTGAGAGTTTCATTAAAAACTGTGTGCCCAGTTTTTGCGCCAAGTCCTTCAACAACTTCCTCAAGTAGGATGTGTTGGAGTTATGTGAAGATGGTTCTAGTTTTGTGCGTTAATATCATTTGTCTTCTCACTCCGAAAATGTATATGATTCTTTCTTAGCACACTTGCAAGTCGAAGTGACTGGGAAATCTTTTGCCTTTTCTCTTTAATCTACTTCAATATCAAGTTCATTCATGTCCTATTTTCTTCTTAGACCTTCCACCTTTTTCAGTTTAATAAAAAAAGAACGTATTTGTTGGTTTGGCTTTTGTTTACAAATAGAAAAAACTATACTCATGAAGATTACTAATTATAGAAGACGAATGTATTAAGGTGCATAACGATATTTTTAACTAATTACCTAAATACACTCGTCTTCTCTCTCCGAATATGTATACAGTTCTTAGAACGCTTGTAATTCGAAGGATAATTGATATTCTTCTGTGAGAAAATTGAACATATGGAATTTCGGCCATGCACTACGACATATGTTGATAATTTCATAGAAGGACACAAACTCAAAATTATACTTATTATTTAAGGCGGGTCCTTATTCAGCAATTATGTTGTCCATGCATGTATTTGATTCTTCATTACCCTATGAATGTTGCTTTAAGCCATAGATATTTTAAATTGCCAGTCTGTTAATGTCTCAACTCTGGTCTTATACTGATTTTGCACTAAGGTGACCGTGGACAATTAGGTCCTTGCTCCTCTTGGTGTTAGTGAATTGATTTCTGGACTGAGGGAAAGTTCGAGTATCATAGACTTTGTTTCCATTTTGATTCCTGGATTTTCAAATTTTACTTATTCATTTTGTTTACCTTCAAAACATATATAAAGCTCTATAGTGCTGTAAATCCTGTGTAAAATGCTAAAAAAAGATATTCGTATTGGATCGTATATGTGCCTGCTCAGTAGAATAAAAAGTAGGCTTAAACGCACCTTTGTTGCCAATCCAGAGAGGAATAAGTACCGATGCACACTAAAAAGGAAAAAATTGCAAGTCAAATGATTTTTGTCATTGTTGAATTATAATGTGGAGTAATTTGACAGACTCTGTACATCCATGTATTGTACAATAATCACGTAAAAAAGTCACAATTCTTTAAAATCACCATGATCGATTTTTATTCATTCTTATGTGGTAATATGCATGCTTATATGATTACTTTGCATATTTGATATACAATTTCTAATTGTCTCAAATATGCAAAAGTCAATTTCACGTTTAAAGTCACAAAGGCGAAAACATCTCGGCAATCTTGTTGTTTTGACCACCCCCCCCCCCAAAAAAAAAGGAGGGGGGGGAGGGGTTGGAGTGAAATGGAGATACCACAAATACATATATACATCTATATATTCCTGTTATAATTGTCATATAAATATCCATGACCTCAGATAGAATATATAAACACGTATTAATATTAAACAAATGTTGATTTTGAAAAAAAGATATATATAAAAAAATCAGACATGTTCATATATATATAAGCAATAAGATCAATTACTATAAAAGCGGCAAAAAAGGACCACCCCATAAAAAAACAACAACAAAACACAAAACCCCCCCCCCCCCCCCAAAAAAAAAGAACAAAACCATGAAACAAATGAAGAAAAAAAAAGAAATTGTGATCAAAGAAGCAAAAATAAATATAATGTTCAAAAGCAATTATCTAAATAAATTCAATCTGAATCAGTTATTTCAATCATTACACATTCATTTGACTTTATGAATAAACCTAAGACTTAGATATGCAGAAAACTGGAGGACTGCAATCAGTGTAAATACTATTGTAGAGATCAGCATGGCCTCATTGGTACTGGATCTTTTCGTTGACGAACAAGGATCCGGGACTTCTAAAGGGGAAAACAATAAAGATGACACTCAAATAAAGATAAACCAATGTATTATATTTGCGTTGATTCTTTTGACCCTATTTTGGGATGCAAAGTTTACATGTAAGATGTGGTACACTTTGAAAGACCAAATTTGAAATGAAAGAGATTGATCCCATGCATGCATTGCTCGGTTCCCCAATTCAAATAGTCAATTAAAACAATAACTACCCCTTCCACACAAAAAAATCAGCCCCACCCCAAAAATTAAATAAATAAACTACCTATGTAAAACACTGTTATAGCGAACACGCTTAAAATGAATTGACGCTAACAACGAAGAGATTTTCATTCCCCGTGACTTTATTTCATGTTGTAAACATGACGGACATAACGAATTCCGCTTATAACAAAGCAAAATAGTCCGTCCCTAGCACTTTGTTATAAAAAATGTTTTACTGTACATATAATATCACATTATCATGACATTCTGTGAATGACCGAACACTTTAAAAGTTTGTGAATTAATGTCTACTTTAAAACTTAAAAAAACGCACACTCTATTTATACATGAAATTTTTTAATCAGTCTGTCCTCCTTGAAGATTTATACTTTTTTTCACCTTTTTTCCTCTAATTTGTACTGTACATGTACCTCTGACGCTATTTCTACATTTGTAAATGTATACATGAGGTATATATGTATATGTACCTCATGTACCGTCACGTTGAAGGTTCGAGTGAAATAAATTGAATTGATAAGTCTAGTCTATCTAACAAATTTTTAAATGTGCAATTTTGTTTAAGAGCCATCCTCAATCAACACTTTACAGATAAAAAACACTTAGCAATCACCCTCATACCTTGACAGCCTGTAATATGATTACAGTATTGCTCTTTACATTCGCATTCTAACTGGCACAGTTCCCCATAGTTTGGGTGGCGGCATGGAAATTCGCATTTCGGCCCGTAAAATCCTGTTGCACAATCTAAAGAACGAAAGTTATAGTTGTCATTTTGTAATCAATTGTAGCCATTTTGTAATAGGATGAAAGGAGGATTGGAAATAGCTAATTGGTGTATTTTTTATGAAGTCTCAGCACAGCAGCATGCATGCAAGAACAAACTTACTGTCGCTTTTTACTGAATCATTCATTGAAATGGACGAAGAACTGCAACACTGGTAAGGTTCTCTAGTAATAAAAAAAATCGCAATAGTTTAACAAGAAATTATAGACCTTTCTCTACTCATAGCAAATATTGACCAGTACAGGTTTTTTTCCCCCTCAGGATTATAGAATGGCACATGAAGTACATGAACAAAAATAATTAACATATTTAAATATATAAAATATCATTGTAAAGGTAAAAAAAATTAGTAAGGATAACAGCAATTTGATGAATTTTTGTAATTTACTAGAAATTGAATATGATTGAAGTCATAATTTCACAAAACCTTTTAGTATTAGGAGAAAAGCATATTGAACATATTTTTCACGTAATAAATTGTTATTTTAAATGAAACGTGTAAAGCTCAAGCCCAGCGGAATACTACCAATATCATCAACAAATTAACTGTTAAAAATCGTTCAATAGTATAAGGAGATCGCGATATTGTAAGATGAAAATCGTGCATATCTCACGGTAAAGTTGTTACAATTCGATGATGATTTTAAATGATAAATGAATATCTTGTGCAAAGCAATCTGCTAGAAAAACCAGATATTTTCCAGTGTCTTTGCTTGTACTATATGACCCATAACCTCAAAGAAGCCAAATGAAGGCGCCAGCGGGGTTTGCTTATTTATTTTTAATATTTAATTGTACGATGGTTTAAAATTATATAAGTAATAAGGAATCATTCTTTGAATAAAATGAGGTGATAATTTCGATCGGGGCGTGATCAAATCTATCATAAAGCCCTTCGGGCTTTATTGGATTTGATCACGCCCCGACCAAAATTATCACCTCATATTGTAAAGAATGATTCCTTATTCCTTAAATATATACACTAGAAGTTAAGTAAATACCGTGAACTTTTATTGGAATATCCGACTTCTGCCATAACAGTAGTAAAAATAAAAGACCCCACGACAAAAACACACAAATTTCCATTGTATGGCCAGTTTATCCACGCAACATTCATTTGAATATGCTTATATCTTGACAACTGCAAGTTTAAACATCCAGAGACGAACTTTACTCAGTTTAAATTTCGAAAGTATCTTCATGTAATATTATAAGGAAAACCCTCACCAACCTGTAATAAGAGTTAATTGATTAAATGTATTTAAGTGGGAAAAAACTAACGGATTTCCCGTAATGAATAAACTTTTAACCATACACTACAGAAAATGTTGATATAGGACACAAACTCAACATGAATTACAATCACGACTGGCCGTAAGTGTTTGGATTGTGCGTGCTACGGGTTTTGCCAGTCATGGCTCCCGTGGCTGATCTATCTATCTACAGTACCGATCAGACCCAACCTAACCGAAAGTAAACCCCAACTTAACCCGGGTTTACTTTCTGGGTTTACTCTGGGTTTACTAGAGTGGACCCAGAGTAAACCCAGAGTAAACCCCAAGTAAACCCAGAGTGGACACAGAGAGTAAATCCCGATCAGAATAATACCCTGAAAGCAGACGCTACATGTGTATTCGGAATATACAAGGGGCAGGAATCACAGGCAGTAGGATGATAAGATAAAATACAGGTCTGCTTCACACTTCAGGGCGTATAGTTTTCTCGAGTAAACCCAAAATAAACCCCAAGTAAACCAAAAGTAAACCCCGAGTGGACCCACATTTTCAGAAAGTAAACACAAGGTAAACCCGGGGTTTAGTTGGGGTTTATTCTGGTGTTAGGTTGTGTCTGATCGGTACTGTGTGTGTGTGTATATATATATATATATATATATATATATATATATATATATATATATATATATATATATATATATATATATATATATATATATATATATATTAGCTAAACTGGGCAAAACAAATGAAGAATGTTTGGAAAACATAATTTATCTTTTTATCCCTAAAATCTAGAAGAAAGTCTTTGCAAAAATCTAATTTAAGCGAACTACTAGTTATCCTTATATGATCATTTTTCCCGGCCAATGTTTTATGTTCGAATGCTGTTACACTTTTGTTAACTATATGTTGAACTTAACAAAACATCTTTGAACGAACTTCCAGGAAACTTTCAATTAAAAGGTAAAAATCCACTTCGAGCTACTTTGCCTTTACCAAAGTTATTAATATTAAAAACGACACCTTTACACTTCCATCATTTTAAAAAGCAAAGTCTACAAATTCTTTCCTGGTATTGTTTTCGATATTATTATGAGGACAGTTTTTTACAAGTTGTAATAGTCATAAGAGGTGATAGTCAATTTATTCAACATTGAGGAAGCACTCTGTTTACAAACAGAAAAAAATATACTCATGAAAATTACTTATAGAAAACGAATGTATTTAGGTGCATAACGATATTTTCAACTAATTACCTTGTAAATACATTCGTCTTCTCCCTCCGAATATATATACGATTCTTAGAACGCTTGCAAGTCGAAGTAATATTGATATTCTTTATGTGAGTAAACTGAACATATGGAATTTCGGTCATGCACTACAACATCTGTTGATCATTACATAGAAGGACACAAACTCAAAATTATACTTATTATTTAAGGCCGGTCCTTATTCAACATTTATTTGGTTAAAGTGATGTTTTTTTTTCTCTTCAAATTATTAGTTTGACGCCTAATGTAATTTATAAATATCAAATAAGCCTTGCCTTAATTACTTACTCTTTTATAGTACAAAGTATGTTCTATTAGTAATACAAATATCATACTTATCGGATAGTTTAATTAAAAATTGTGTGCCGAGTGTTTGTGCTAAGTCCCAAGTACTACACCTTCTGCAGATGAATTTAGCTAAAAAAAAATCCTCGTCTGGAATCTTTTTTCTCTCCCTTTGGTCTCATCTGTCTGATACTTCATACTTCACCCGTACAGGGGTTGTTGTGAAATGCTGTACAATGATCTGTATCAGCTTTTAATTCACAGGTTAATTAAGGTCAAAGGAATAAAAGCAGAAAAGCTTTTGTGTTAAAAGTCAATTATTAAAGCAGGAACCTTTAAAACATTTACAATTTCTTTATCTTCCCCCCCCCCACCCACACACACGCGCGCGCGCGCGCGTTTTAACAAGTTAAAATATCATTTATAATAATATTACTGACTTAAGCGGACATATAAGAACAACTCAGTTAATAACATTTATGCTAGCCTGTTCATATATAAAACGGACATACCGGTATGATTATCATGAAATTTACTTCAATCAAACATAAATTCATTTTCTGATTTATAGGTACAAGAACTGAATTATAATGATAAGATCATGAAGTTAAGGTTATATTACTCAAACTTATCTACTACCCTTCAATTGGCTACAAATGTACAGATGGAAATTTCAAAGGCATAGACAGGGTTAAGATGGCTACAAGGGGGAATTGCCTATCAAGAATTACAGTGTAAAATTTTCAGTATAAATGATTTCATGCCATGGTTCAACAAGTGGTATCAGTTGATAGACGTCGTCTCACGATTGACTTTGTTCGTACGTATATGATACACATTACGACTACCAGGACAGCAAGACTGACTGTCACAAACTGCATGTACTGAGAATGCAGCGACTCTTCATGGTACTGGGCTTCCTCGTCAGTGTATGTGTGATCATCGTTATAGGGAACGTTTGGAGTCGATGTTTCTTTTGTAATAGCATAAAGACCTGTAACTAAAAGGAAATACAATTTTTTTATGTGACTGACTGTTTTGAAAATGAAATACATGTAGATATTTAGAACCATTTTAACAAGAGCTTGGACTTTGGGTAGTTGTGTCCAACAGCAATGTGACGTAGGCCTGTCTATTTCATTGCTGGCCACTCAGCCATGGCTCTTTGAAATCAACAAGATTTGTCTGGCTTTTGAGCTAAGACTACGCAATCGGTACATATTTCGACATTTTAAACTTGTTTCGACGCTAGAAATAGATAGCTACGCCCAACCGAAAGTCCAAAGTCTTGTTAAAATGGTTCTCTAACATTGAATTTGAACAGAAAAATATGTTGTAATGAGAAGAAAAAGCTTTATGTAAAAATATTGATGTAAAGTTTCAAATGGAAATTTTCTATAGAACCTAATTAAAAATGTCATCGATAAAATCATGTTGAAATGATTTTATTGAATAGCTTATTTTATTTTATTAATTTAAACATAATTTTATTTAATGCAATATATGTGAACTAGATTAATAAGAATAATTGATATTTTGTTATATTCACTAGCCATCGAAACCTTGGCAGGTTGGCAAAGATGTTATTTTGTTTAGTTGTGTTAGTAGTTAAGATGATAAAGTGATACGATAAGTTTTTATAGCAATTAAAATGATAAAGAGATTGTTGCATGTTAGAATTACTTAGAAAAAGTGCAATCATTTAGTCATGGAGAATACACTATCTACAAAATTGTTAGAAATAAAATCAAACGATATGAAATCAATTACTTTCCTTTATGCATGTGTATATAATAGAGAACATCACATGACTTAATATGTCTCTTACCTTCATAAAATATCGGCTTAGGGCGCATTTTAGCAAACAGAATGGTCGTTTTGAACAATTAATAAAATTATCTACACAAATGGTATTTAATACTAATTGATTTTGTAAGTTAACATATTTCCTTAACAATTGCAGTATTAAGATGCTAAATAATTCTTAAATATATTTAAGAAATAAAGTACGAGTTTTCGTGAATGTTGCAGAATAACCTCCGAGGTCGAGAAATGTTGTTTTGAAATATAAAAGCCGAGGCGTTAGCGGAGGCTTTTATATTTCAAACAACATTTCGAGACCGAGGAGGTTATTCTGCAACATTCACGATAACAAGAACTTTATTTCTATTCTACTAACAGCCCAGTATTTCTACAGATCGTTTCTCCTATAGAGAGACGATCTAGGTCATTTTGACGGCTGTTCCGTGTAACCCCAACGGTTTTGTTAGTAATGTTTAGATGTGTATCGATCAAAGGAATCACATGCAGACGACATAATTTTTCTTTGGATTTTCAATGCTCTTTACTTATTTATAAAATATCTTTGAATCACGTTCCTAATATTTTAAGGGCAATTTAATACGATTATTACTACTACACGTTCTATATTTTATGTAAAAACACGCAGTGAAAATGTGGTGGGGAGGTCCTAGGAACAGCCGCATTGATCTCTTAAAAATAAACAGTTGAGGCAATACACATCGTTTTGACTGGAACTAACACGTGAAATTGACATGGTTTTAAAAAAAATTACGGTTTGAAGTTGTACTTTCATGATCAGTGCGAGACAAACAGGTATTTCTGATCTGATAATTTACTGATGACGTTCGTGGTATATTGGAGAATAATGTCCGCGGCATCTCTTTGATCTCGGCAATAACTGTAGTAGAATTGATATTAAAGTTTGGCATGTTTCTCACAAATAGCAACAAAGAATGGCTCTAAATTGTGTTTAAAACAAACATCTCTGCTTTAAAGAATCACTATGGTTATCTTTGTTTTATTCTTATTTTAACTTTGTCACCAAAGCAACAAGTGTAAAATTTTCATTAAACATGTAAAACTTAAATTCAGATTATTTCTACGACTTTGGTTCAAAGAAATTCTCCAAAATCTAAAATTTCAAAAAAAAAAAAAAAAAAAATAGAAAAAATCTTTTTTTTAAAAAACTTTTTGGTTTCCATGGAAAAATTCTTTAGTTTTTGATTTGCTCACCAATGTGTTTTAATGACTTGAAAGTTGACTATATAAAGATTTAATTCATATTTAATAACTTAGATAAGCTGCAATTTCTTTCAGTATTACTTTGAAATTGCTAAAATTTTCCATAATTCTATCTTTGGTCTTCGTAACCATTGCAACGGAAGCCTTAGCAAACAAATCATTGTGTGCATTGTAAAGAAAATTGGTGACTTTGAGTGCATGCCCAAACCCCTGTATGCAATCTTGATTTTTACATACATATATGTACGTATAAACATTGATAAAATGAGGAAATAATCAAAAAATTCCTCTAATTGATTTTGATAATAAGCAAAGCAATTTCATACAATTAAAATTGCCATATATACTCAAAACATTTTTTTTTATCAAAGTTGCACATGTTTAAAAATATTCGTACCAGTTGAAACAAATTGAAACTACTCGTTACGCTGAAAGTACGTTCAAGTATCAATAATATAGAAAAAAAATATGTAAAAAAAAAACTTGAATGATATCAATTTGTATAACTTGAAAACTATGAAAAAACCTCCAAAGGTTCATATCAGAAGCTGAAAAAATAAAATCCAAAATGCTATCTGCAGCTGCGACCTAAGAAAAATGTTTTGTAAAAAACGTTTTAAAGTACTATTTTAATTAACTGTTGACTAGAAATGATATGGTATTTGCATTCACATTTTTTTATGGTTTTTATTTTGGATTGGATCGGTCAAACTGTCAAGATACCGCTACTACCATACTTCAAATTAATTAGTTTTGAGTTAGGAAGGACATGTGTATTTTTGCATTATGTCATATTGTAAATTGTAGCAGCCTCCCGAAAAATTCGAAATGTACAATATAACGGTGATACGGTTAAATGTGACGAAGAAATAGATTTATTATATAAATTTCAGCAGATTTTGAAAATGTATTTTCAATCTATAAGACATGGCAAATCTTACAATTGTTTCTCTCTGCATCAGATGATGATAGGCTTAGCATTCGGAACTTCTGTGAAGAGGTTATCGAAGTATTTGTCCTGTCTATAATGAGCACAGATACTTGCACAAAGATGACGAATAACGTTATTAATGGATACTAATTTCACAAACGATTGAACCCCCCTCCCCCAAACCTCTTTAGTAAAAACCAGCAATGTAATATTTAATGCTTCATTTACCTGAACAACCGTCAGATGGATTAAAAAGATTCTCATTGCAGTCACATTTGAACAGG
This sequence comes from Magallana gigas, assembly GCF_902806645.1. Classification (NCBI taxonomy): domain Eukaryota; kingdom Metazoa; phylum Mollusca; class Bivalvia; order Ostreida; family Ostreidae; genus Magallana; species Magallana gigas. The sequence continues at coordinate 29,986,473 of NC_047563.1, read as the reverse complement.
CAAAGATTTCCATAATACATACATATATTGATAAAATGAGGAAATAATCGAAAAATTCCTCTTATTGATTTTGATAATAAGCAATGCAATTTTATAAAATTAAAATTGACATATATACTCAAAACATGTTTTATCAAAGTTGCACATGTTTAAAATATTCGTACCAGTTGAAACAAATAGAAACTACTCGTTACGCTGAAAGTACGTTCAAGTATCAATAATATAGAAAATAATATGTAAAAAACCTTTAATGATATCAATTTGTATAACTTGAAAACTATGGAAAAACCGTCAGAGGTTCATATCAGAAGCTGAAAAAGTAAAATCCAAAATCCACATGCATTCTGGTGCAGCTGCGACTTAAGAAAAATGTTTTGTAAAAAAACGTTTTAATGTACTATTATAATTAATTGTTGACTAGAAATGATATGGTATTTTCATTCCAATTTTCTATTTTTTTTTTGGATTGGATCGGTCAAACTGTCAAGATACCGCTACTACCATACTTCAAATTAATTAGTTTTGAGTTAGGAAAGGACATGTGTATTTTTACATTATGTCATATTGTAAATTGTAGCAGCCTCCCGGAAAATTCAAAATGTACAATATAACGGTGATACGGTTAAATGTGACGAGGATATAGAGTTATTATATAAATTTCAGCAGATTTTGAAAATGTATTTTCAATCTATAAGACATGGCAAATCTTACAATTGTTTCTCTCTGCATCAGATGATGATAGGCTTAGCATTCGGAACTTCTGTGAAGAGGTTGTTGAAGTATTTGTCCTGTCTATAATGAGCACAGATACTTGCACAAAGATGACAAATAATGTAATTAATGGATACTAATATCACAAACGATTGAAACCCCCCAAACCTCTTTAGTAAAAAATCAGCAATGTAATATTTAATGCTTCATTTACCTGAACAACCGTCAGAAGGATTGCAAAGATTCTCATTGCAGTCACATTTGAACACGCAAATATTTCCATAATAAGGGTACGGACATACTTTTTCACAACGAGGTCCAAATTTACCAGCATCACATTCTAAATATGCACAGAAAAAATATCAATTAACATAAACAAAATACATCAACACAGCAATTTTACATATACATTTTAAAAGTGTATTTCATCAATGTGCTTTAGTAATTGATAAATATTTAATTCTCTTCGATGAATACTAACTTTTGCATCTTTCTTCTATTCTATTCCATGCATATCCTGGACAGCACTCGAGCACCCCTTCTGTACTATAAATATTCAGGAATGATTAATATAATCATATTGATCTTATGCATGATTTCCTGTAATATAACACTGATTAAATTGGTATATTGTTATAATACACGATAAAGAACCATTTCAAAACATCCTGCATGATGAAACATTATTTATTTTAACCTATAATCACTGATAAAAGGCAATAAATGCAGTAAAATGCTAAATATCTCACCTTTTGCATAAATCCGAATGTGAGGTATCGATAAATAAAAATAAGAAACTCATTTGGAGTACCGTAAACACAGTCTCCATATTTGCAAATTTATATTTGTTAGAATAGTTTTTATTCTTATCAAATGACAACTGATGGACGTCTATTTTTCAAAAATAATACTTACAAATGAACAAACAACTTCCTGTTGATATAATTGATATTACACAATTAAGAGGCGTTTTTTTTTTTACATCTATGCTACATGCATACATTACTCCATTGGTTAGTGCATAGATTTTAATTTAAAAAGAGACTTGTTTCACACGGTGTCGTTCAAAGTATTGCAATAAGCGATAAGTTGAACACGACATGTATAGATATATAGCAGTAAGCTATATTGCAAATTCCGCTGTTTTGTATTCAATCGCGAGCACCAATATTTTATTATTATTTCAATAGTTCAAAACTGTCTGAGGAAATAAAATCGATATTTTAAAAAGAGGTAAATTCGTTCTCCTTGACTTAAGTTCGATGTTTATTAATTGCTACGCTCTCTTAATGTTTGTACTTTTTGTTTGCGTGTTACATGTACATTGACGAGTGTATAATATACATGATTGTCGATATATACAAATGATATACGTGTGTTTATTAAAAATCACATATAATGTTCTTTTTTGGGCATGGTATAGTTTCATACTTATTGCGACTTAAAACTAAGGAGAGGTAAGATGTACATGTACGTTCCCACAGGTGAGATGTGTACAGCAAAGGCCATAAAAAAGTTTTATGCTCATAAAGGAATCGAAGAAACATAAACTATAAAATAAAAACATAGCGGACATAACATTTTTAAGTCCTCCATAGGTTAAATGAATCTAGATTTGAATGAGCACCGAGGTCCCCAGGCACGTAGCATCGTTTTTAAAACTGGGGGGTTAGGCTTATCCCAAAAATCTTATGACAAGCAATCATGAAAATCCTAATCCGCATCTGTGTGTGTGTGTGTGTGTAGGGGGGGGGGGGGTCGGTTGGGGGGGGGGGGGGGGTCGGTGGGGGGAGTGGGGATGGAGGTAGCGTATAGCGTAGTACTCCTATAACTTCATTTTTCCTGTTCATTTTCTTATTTTCTTTCTTTCTTCAACTTTTCACTTGGTCTCCAAAATGGGAGGGGCAACTCCTTCATAATTCAGTTTTTTATATGTAAATTTAAGATATATCTTTGCTGCGACAAAAAGTGGGGATGGGGGGTGGGGGGGGGGCTTTTGTTTATGTATCATAATCCCTACGACCTTTAGTCTGACTCCAAAAGGGGCATAATTAAAATTAAATTTTGCAAAGTATCAAATCAACATGCATAGGAATTTTTCTACGATACCACTGCAAAGCTGATAAACGTAAAAGATTTAGCGGTGTATTCTATTTAGCGTTTTTCGCGGAAAACCTTTAACTCGAAATCAGTTTTCAGGCATGCTTAGGGTTAAGGTGTTTATCAGTTTTTAACATACGTTTTAGCGATGTTTATAAATCCTATTTATTCTGGGTCACCCATTTAAATTTAAGTGGCATGAATGAATTTGAAATCAAAATTATGGGTAGATGGGATTCCTCTGCTTACAAATCATATATCAGACCCAGCCTTTATTCTTTTACTTATAATATGCATTGATTTCAAAGTATTCAGATGGCATAAGGGTCGTTGGATCATCTATAATTTATTGGGCTCAGAAATATGGACAACAAAATATCAATGACAACTTGGGACCTACATCACAAAGAATAATTTAGCAGGGAATTAGGGGCATTAGTTGGTCTCATTTGTACCGGACCGTAACGGAAATGCTAAAGTAGGGTAATAGACAACTAAAACGTTTGGTTATACATTGTGATGGCAATGATATTGGTATTCCTCTTAATACACTGAATGGCTAACAAAAGTACATGAAGCTGACTGTGTCTAAATTAAGAAAGCTATTGCCAAAGACAGTTATTGTGTGGTCACATATCTTGCCGCGTAGAAAGAAAGGCGGCGCTTAAGATATAGATTCGGCAGGAATCTGGGCGCACAAGAAGAGTGAAAATTTCTTTGATTAATTTTGCACATTTTTCGTATTATTACCGTTATTTGGTTTCTGTTGGATGTAGAATGGGTAGAAAAAAGTTTGAAATACAAAAGGTTTTGTCATAATATGGGGCTAAATATAGCAACACGGCGGAATTGATGCAAAATAGTACTTATTTACAGCTGTTTTTAAATGATTCTGATATCTCTGGGTCTTCTCTCTACAAATTGGAAACTTGTAAAGGTGACAAATTTCAACATTAGAAACGTCGCTTTTTAAAAAAACATGGAGAGATGACCCAGAGATGAATAATTATATACTTTTTCAAAATATTTATGGAGGATAATAAAACAAAGTCCAGAGATAGGCTTATTCTTGATATTTTCGAATATTGTGAAAATAATAATCAAAACGGTATATTACTATTCCTAGACTTTGAAAAAGCTTTCGACTCAGTTGAATGGAATTTTCTTTTTAAAACTTTGAAAAAATTTAATTTTGGACCAGATTTTATAAAATGGATAAAAATCCTTTATAAAAACCCCGTTTTCCGTTTAAAAAATAATGGATGGATTTCAAAAACATGCGTAATGAATAGAGGTATAAGACAAGGGTGTCCGATTTCTGCTATATTATATTTATTTGTTGCGGAAATTTTATCAAGTAAAATTAAAGAAAATAATTTAATACATGGATTTACCTCGAAAAATTTACAAGATGAAATAAAAAATGTACAGCACGCGGACGATATGACGGTTACTTTAGGAGATATAGAATCCATGAAACATGCTATTGGCACCATAGATAAATTTTGCAAAGTAGCTGGATCAAAGATAAACCTATCAAAAACTGAATGCATATTGTTAGGAAATTTAAAAGACCAGTTCGAAAATCTAGAAGGTATTAAAGTAGCTAAACAAGCTGTAAAATGCTTAGGTATTTTTGTAGGACACGACAAAATCGAGTGTTATAATAAAAACTGGATGAAGATTTACCACGATATTGAAATTTTGTTTGAATCATGGAAAAAGAGAAAATTAACATTATTCGGTAAAGTTACTGTAGTTAATTCTCTTGCCTTACCTAAACTTATATATGTTTCTAGTATTTTAGAACTTCCCGGAAGAAATTATGTGAATGATATAAATAGAGTAATATACAATTTCATATGGAATAAAACAGACAGAATCAAACGAAATACGATGATAGGTGATATTATGGATGGCGGTATAGGCATTACCGACATAGACTCTAAATTAAAGGCTATAAAGGCAACGTGGATTGCCCGCCTAATTACAACTAATCATGTTGTAAAAAAATATATAGATAGTCTCTGTAAACCGCTGAATATCAATATAAACTATTTAATGAGCACAACAGAAATATCGACTGAAAATTATGGTATACTAAAAAACTTTCCAGAATTTTATAAGCAAGTTTTTACCTGTTTTAATCTATGTAAAGATTTTAAGCAAAATAATGACAGATCAATAAATACCGAATCGTTTTTATTACAACCAATTTGGTCGAATACTTCTTTTACTTTTAAAGGTAAAACGATATGTTTTGATGAATGGATTAAAAGCGTAATACTGTATGTTAAAGATATCTTTGAAGAAAATGGTAAATTAAAAAGTACAAGAGATATATTTGATAGGTTAAACAAAAAAAGCAATTGGATCTGCGAGTATAAAATAATACAAGAAGTGTTTAAGAAATTTGAATTCATGTATGATTTTTCTAAAATCCCCTATATCAAAATGCAACAGAATGACGAAGAATACAAAACTAAATGTTTTTATTCGAAGCTTGTAAAGCTCAAATTTCAAAGTCCAATTTCACAAGGAAAGCTTGGTAGGGATTTCCAGATCCAAGATAAGGAAATTTGGAAATCAATATATTTCAACAAAATTAAAAATGTCAAAGATAAAAGTATTGCGGAATTTAATTATAAACTTCTAAACAATTTACTAAGTAATAATCTGTTAATCAGTAAGTGGAATAAAGGGGTAAATAACAAATGCAAAATATGTAGAACCGAGATAGAAAATGCACAGCATCTAATTTTTGATTGTGTAAATGTAAAACATGTTTGGCATATGGCAAGCCAATGCTTAAATTTTAATATTGTTTGGAAAAATGTCATTGTTGGCTTTTTTGTTGATGATAACGAAACAACAAAGCTTTATAATATCTTCCTCTCATTTATTGCATTCAGAATTTACAAATATAAAATGTTCTGTAGAGTCGAAAACTTAGAAGAAACAAGCCAATCGTTAAGAATGTATATTAAAGAGAATACTTTATCTTATTGTTCTGTTCTATCCTTTTTACATCAAATGAAAGAAAAGAAACTTTTTCAAAATTTTGCATTTTTACTATGAATATTCATTTATGCTATGAATATGTACTTATGCTTATATCTATTATGTAAGTATATATATATTTATATACGCCCACCCTCCGAGGGAGACAGTCCCTCTGTTGTATACAAGGGTTTCTAACATGGACACAGACTTTGACTGATGGTAGGGAAACCCTTTGTTATGTGTGGGCCAAAATATAAAAAAAATCACATGTAAATTATCAATGCAAGGATTTATTTTCTCTCACTTTTTTTTGATTAACACATACATGTTTAAATGTACGTACGGTGTACATGTAACATTTTTTTCCCCATAAAATCTTGATATATATCGTATACGTTTTTTCAACATATATTGATTTTTTTCCCCTTTTTTTCTGACTATCTCATATACATATACAGTGTACAATTTTAGTTTATTAAAACCTGATATATATTGTAACTCTGTTTTCACCATATGCTATTTTCTGATATGTTATTATGTACTTGTTTATAAGGAATCAATAAATGGTATTAAAAAAAAAAAAAAAAAAAAAAAAAAAAAAAAAAAAGTCCAGAGATATGACAATATTGTCTCCAACACTACTTTATACCCCGATTTCAAATTCTCGCATGGCTCACTGGTTTCGTTCTGGATTTTGAAGACATTTCACGCAGTGTTTTGGGTTCAAATCCTGCTCGAGGCGCAAATTAATTTTTTTTCCTTTCCTTTTTAAATGTATGTTGGTATAACATTATGTTTAGTTATACTAGAATACAGGTATATTTTAATTAGTCGTTATTGATTTCTGCTGTATGAACACTATTTTCTGTTCTTATTACCGTACTAGTTTATTATGATATACAGTATAATTCAATTAAAATATATATGCATGTGTATTAAAATTTCCAATATAAAGTTTTATCGGTTTACCCCTCATTTCCCTTTTCAGAAAGCTTGTGAGTTTTATTCAATAGCCAGAATAGACTTGTACTTAAACTCTCAACATAATATAGTTTGAGTAATCAATTTTTGTTCAAACTTGTGCATAGCATTTCAAGGATATAGACATTTAAACCCCAATTCGTTCGTGTCGATGGTTCCTGCAAAATCACTATCTTGTGCGGCCCGATTCTTTGTCATTGTCTTTCGAACAAAAATTGAGAAAATTTGAGAACTAGAATAAGTTCAGCTCTCGCTACATTTGTTGTTAAGAATGCATGTTGGGCCTATATAGAATATTCTGATATTTTAAGTACACATGGTACCCTTTTCCGATCGAAAAGATGGCATACATTTGTCTGACTTGGGAATGAATTATTTGTAACTTCATTCAAGAATGTATTATTGCAAATCATGTCATCCAGTGACAGATTTTATCCAATTACTAAACAATAAGCTTTATGTCCTCCATTTATCTTATGCTATAATGTGTGGAAACCAGTTCCATCTTGGTCCTGCAGCTTTGTTAATTTTTAATCCTTTAAAACAGTACAAGTCATGATTTGATGAATTTTGTCATTTATTAATGACGAAGATAAACAACTAACTACGAATACACTACCTTAACTACTAGGGAGATCCCAGATAAACATGGAAAGACTTATTATGCACAGGTGGTCTAATTTCAGACAGGCAGCGGGATCTCCCTAAACAATAAGTTAGACATAATCATCATTGATGAATACACATTTAGAAGATGGGGAGATCGCAATGTAACATATATACAAACTATACAAAATGGCAGGGGGATCTCCCTGTCATATGAGAAACCAAAACAACGTAAAAATTAAGGTGACATATACAATACATTTTGAAAACCAAACCTATGTAACATTTAAGGTGGCATATATAAATCATTTAGATGTAATGGAGATGGTGTTGTATAAATTTACACACAAATAATCCCTCTGTTTACATAAAAACGTTCTTCACAAACCAGGGTTATAACAAAAGTGATTCACGTAATTACAGTCCTGCAAAGTTCATTGGTTGTTGACGAGATACAAGCAAAATATTCTAAAAATAGATAACTGATAGATATAGATAAAATAGATTTTGTGTAAACTATTAGAAATGCATTACTGAAGTATTATAAACATAAAAACGAAAAAAATTTTTTTTGACCAAAATCATGATAATGCACCTTTAAAGTCAAATTACGCGAACAATGAATGATGAATGAAATGCTCTTTAACCATTACTAGAACTTAGTATATCACGTGTCAAATATATAACACTGTAAACATTCATTTATGTTTCTGTGTCGTCGAACACTTCTATAATTTATGAAGTACAACAAATAATAATGCTTTAATCAACTTATCAATAAACACTTTTCAAAATAGAATTGAAAAGCAATGTAACGGAAACAAACATGCTGCTAAATTACAGCGTAGCAACGGTAAGATTGAGAGTTAATTTTTAAGGTCAATTTTCAAAACTAAAATATCGTTTTATTTTACTAGGTAAACACAAAATATTAGAGGTAAGATAGCATATTATTATTGCAAGAAATGAGAGAAAGGGACGGAGAGAAAAACAGGTGAAAGAAAGAAAATCAAAATCAATGTACTAAAAGTACTTTACCATGCAGTTGATGGTACAAGCATTTAAATGTGGCAATATAGATAATCCTATACCTCAAAAGAAGTCTTGTAGAATATCTAGACATATACATATATTAAACACGTAACCTTTTCTTATAAGCAAGCACTCTAAATTACATAGGTATAACACTACCAACCAGATACTACTGTTTCAAACCTGTTTAAAACTTATTAAGATATTGTGTGGTGAAAAATTGAATGGTTAAAAAACTGTGACCTTAATCTTCCAGCAGTCAACTTTATATATGTAGAAGTCTTCCTTTTATCTATAAAATAGATTTGTTCAAGATGTAAACGTTCTAAGGTATAGATACGCAAAAAGTCGTGTAAAAAACTTTTAAAGGAAATGATTGAAGAAATTTTCATTAATTGACTGGACAACAATTGACCTCAAATTCTAAAGATATTTCAAGTCTTTAGCAATAATACTCAATAAAATTATCAAGCTTAAAACAATAAAATGCAAACGACCTCAAAATATATGCACCTTCCTCCATCCATGTGATGCCAATATTTGAATTTTGAAAACTGGATGTTAAAAACTACTTAAGATATCGCATCACAATTTACACTTGAGAACAGACAGACAGACGAACGAACACACAGTCAGACAAACAGACATCATTTGATTCTTCAGATTGGGTTGGCTTAGAAAAAATCTATTACGACGGCGGACTAGAATTGTACGGAAACATTTACGTCTGGTCCATCTTCATTCTCAGGCTGGTGTTGAACTGGACAAGCCATCATCATCAGGACGGGGTGCTGGTTCTTCTACTACAATGGAATGTTAATCGATTTTATTACACATCTTGACAAATTCACTCTTTAAAATTGACCATCAGAACAGCATCAAGTTCATCTATTGTTTGATTAATTCCAAAACGTATAAACACCATAGGAAAGGTCAACCAACTGATTGATATTAATAAATAATTTAACTACATCTGTAAATGTGACTACTTGATTATATAATATTAATAATCAATTTTATTAAGTAACTTCCAAAAGCATATCTGATATTTTGATAATGATCACGCTTATATTAAAACATTGTTGATATTTCAGTTTGTTACCATTTTTTCCTGATTTTTTAAAAATTTTATTCTTGTTATGTACAATTTAAGAACAAGGGACGTTATTGGTCGAAATCGGCCGACAAATTTTACGAATTTTCAACTTTGGTATTTTATCAAAGTATTCAAGCACTTAATCTGGATTGTAAGACATGATCGGATATATATATATAAGTTATGTATCACCAGAAAGATAAAATTCTCATCAACAATTCTATACAATGTATAAACCTCATTGTGTTTTAAGATTCGGCTAAATTAACTCAATAACGTCCCTTGTTCTTTGAATGCCTGTAATCGACGAAATATTATAATGGTCGTTTCATTAAAATACATATGTTTTACAAAATATAATTTGACTCAAGTTAGCGTTTCGTCATTTTACACTGATTAAAAAATAATAGCTTCTATCATATCAGGTATCCGGAATCCCACATCATACATTCATTGTTCTATTCATTCTATTCTATCCATACCATCCTATCAGATTAAATTTTAGGAATAAAATTGTAAAATAAAAATAAAACTAAAAAAAAGTGTTGAAAAATCTATTAAACTTCCTTATGCGGCAGTTTTGATCAGCATTCAGTTTTGTTTTAAAACATGAGTTTACCAGAGTTGTAATATGATTTTGATGAAGTTTTAAAACACGATTAACATCAAGATGTCAATTTGTGAAGAAAAAAAAACAGCTCTAGAATATGATTGAAATCAATTTATATTTGGATTCGTTGATAGATGCAGAATATGATTTAGAGGGTAGAACGATTAAAATCTTCCTTTTATTTGATTCGTTTACCATGCATCCTGTATTCAGCATAAAATCAACTGTAAACTTAAACGATTATAAAACTTCATCTGTACAAGAAGTACAATGAATCGATGGAAGAAAATAAATTTAATACCTTTTTAATAATCTTCTACAGATTATATTTTTTCACTCAGACAAATTGACAGAACGAAAACAGATTTATAATGCTGATGTTACCATTTTTTCTCCATTCAGAAGTCCCTCGTTACGATTTGAATAATTTAATACCCGTGCATTGCAAAATCCCTGTAGACTTTTTAGCGGTGTATTAAAAGCTAAAGGGACGTTTCAATGACTAATCTTGGGATTTTTACATACTTGTCTACTAAATGAACATCGTTTAAACCCCGATAAACAATGTTTAACAATTGACTTTTGTCTGCATATTTATTTGAACGAACCGTGTGTAAAACCACAAGGATTCCTAAATGTAATTTCGTATCCATACTCTAGCAGTAGCATGAACAGCAAAACATATATTTATCTAAACTGGGATATTGCACCTACCTGTCAGAGAGTAATTTCCGGAGATATATCTGTAGACGCACAATTTGATGTTATGTGATCCGACCAAAAGACGGTGAGTGTTGATATCATAGCTCAGGCTAATTGGTTCACCCATCTCAAGTGATTTTGAAAGTAAATGTAACAGGAATTCACCATCTCTGTCTAACATATGTACTGATTTGGTTCTAATATCACACACCAAGATGTGTGACAGCGCGTCAGTACAAATTCCACGTGGCCGTAGTACTGATCCTGCTGGATGTCCTGTGTAGGAGAAACGATGTCTTCCTTCACGCTCAGTCACCACTACAGCATCATAATCGGACACAGCGATGTCCCCATTATTGTTCTCTGTTATATAGTTAGGTTCCATATACAGTTCAACTCCTGTGCTGTCATTTTGTATGATTTGTTTTAGTTCTCCAGTTTGGTTGTATCGGTTTACTGTGCTTGTTCCAGTGTGTATGTAATACCTGACAACCAGAAGATCACCGGTGGACAGAGAACAATATACACACCGGGGTCTCCATGTAGAGGTAGAGTTATCTGTTCTCTCTATAAATGTGATGGTCGTTTTGTTGTCGTTTGACAGCTTTTTAATGTTATAATTTCTATTTATATAAATTAATTCACTATCACTGTTCACTGTGTGTAACCCTGTGGCATATCCATCTCTACACGAATCTGTTAGATGATGTAGTATCTGGCCAGTTATTTTTGTCAAAATGATATTAGTTCTATCACTGACCCAGATCTGGTCAACTGCCAAGCAAGATATGTGATAACAATTATCAACAACTGCCAGTTCGAGAAAATGATCTAACATCAGGTTCAGAGGATCTCTTGTTTCACGATCTCTTTGGATTTCACTCAATGACTTCATTTCCTCATATTGCTCTACAAAAATTAGCATATACCGTATTGGTATCATTTCAAGGTTTTCTGGGATATTGATTTAACTATTTAATATATTTTATGAACTAGTTTAAACGGGTTGCGTATATAATATACCATGATACAGATTATGATAATGTTCACACCTTACATTCCTCGCCTTAAATACGCAGCTATGTTAAGGCTGTCCGAAGCTAAACTTAAATCGTAAAACGATACTATTTTAATTAACGGAAAACTACTTAGCGAATTACTTTAATTTTTATTACATAAATTAAGAGCGATATCTAACACTTTTACGAAATATCCTTCGATAAAGTCATGTATTTTGCAGTTCTTGCTAGGGGTTTATATAGATATTTCGTTTATTTGAAATATTGTCCAAACATTTCGCACCATCATTGAAATTATGCACATTTTTACCTCTTAAGCTCAGTTTACACAAAATCAGGTCAATTGATATGTTTCCCATAGCACGATTCATGGTGGTACTCATTGTCTTACCCAATTTCACGTAAAATATACTAAAATTTTATTGATCTTTCACTTGCTCCAAGCGGTTTATACATATATATTTACATCTACCAAGTATTATTCCCTCTATTTCTTACGGAAACTTATAGTTAATTCATAGCTCTATAGAAACAGCCAGAATGAAATCTACACGCCCCGTTTATTGATTGGTCGAAAGCTACAGCGGCTGAAACTGACAAGAAAGTGACAGGACCAAACTTGACACGCCCAGTTTATCGATTGGTCGAGACCTACAACTACCTAGGAAAAATCACGGACTGCAAGAAATAATCATGACGACGCCAGACTCAAAGTCTCACAGGAGACGATTTGGCTCTTTCTTTTAGTTAACGTACTTACGTACATTAACAGTAATTTAGTGAATTTTACTTACTTTTTATTATCAATTTATCAATTGGCTAAAAGAAAGTATTAATATAAACAATAAAATGCTTTCTTTGATGATTTATTCGGGAAATGAAAGTAGCGATCATTGCAGAAAAAATTTACAAAACCCGCTAACGCGGGTTATGTATTTTTTCTGAAATGTCGAAACCTTCATATCCCGAATGAATCACCAAAGAAAGCATTTTATTGTTTAAATCAAAATTTCTCCATTCACTAGTTCACACGGAGCAGGGAAAGTCTCCAAACCATTTCAGTGGGATAATTCGAATTCGTTGGTATTCGTTGGTATAGCTTTCTTCCATGAATTTACAGCCTCGACGAAAACAAATTAAGAAAACCGGAACATTCCCACGAATAAGCAAAAATCCCAAAATCTACGAAAATTGGCCCGCGCGAATTTAAGCGATTCAACAATAGTTTATGAATAGTTATTTACCTAATATGAAGATTTATAACTGCTGATGTTTTGGTATCACATATTGATAAAATTTAATTAAGTATCACTATTGTTTTCGATAGCGCATATGTAAAGGCATCATGCGCTTTTCACTTATTACCTTACGATATTGCATACATTTATTGTAATGCAGATCGTGGCGTCAAAGTTAATCATGACGTCATATCTTATGAAGTACAGAACAGTGACTGTCTATACGCATCGCTGTGAAATAAATCGGCAGTTTTAACATATCGTAAGTAGTAATATTATCCTGACCTGTTAGAGCGTCCTGTCTGGTGATATACCTGTAGACACATAGTCTGTTTTTGCATAGTCCGACCAAGAGACGGTGAGTGTTGACATCATAACATAAGCTGCGTGCTGATGTTTTCCCGAATGGTCTAATCAATAGATATGATAAAAACCGGCCCTCTTTATTTATCATCTGCACTGTATCGGTCATATCATCGCACACAATGATATGTGACAGTGCGTCAGTACATATTCCTCTTGGAAGAAACCCCGAGTTAGTTTGAAGACCTGTGTAGGAGAAACGATGTATTCCCCCACGCTCTGTCACCACTACAGCACCGCACTTATAATCAGACATTAATATATCTCCATTGTTGTTTTCGGTTATATAGATAGATCCAATTTTGAGTTCCCTTCCTGTGTTTTCGTGTTGTATTGTTTTGGTTAGTTGTCCAGTCTTGTTGTATCGGGCTATCTTTCGTGCATAATTATCATAGTTATACAACCCAACAAGTAGATCTTCATTGTATGGGGACCAGTAAACACATTGTGGTTCCCATGTTGTGTCTGTTGTCTCTATAAATGTAATGAACTTTTTTTTGTCCTTTGAAAGTTTGTTAATGTTATAGTATTTGTCAATAAAGATAAGTTCACTTTCATGGTTTATTGTGTGTATTCCTCCATGTAAACCTCGACCAAAATTACTGAGGTGATAAAGTTTTTCACCATTTGAATTGATCAAAATAAGATTGTTTATATCATTGACCCAAAAACGGTCTGACGTTACACAGGAAATGTGGAAACAACGGTGGGCATCTGTTGTTGTAAAAGATTGATGGAACTGAGGACCTGGCATCAATTTCAACAGATAATCATTTCCTACGCGTCGGTTTCCTTTCTCTGTGATTTGAATTCCACTCAAGGACTCTACCACACTTACTTTATTGAGTGACTCAGTCATAGACAGATGGCTGGCGTGAAGAGTAAGATGTATAAAAGAGAGGCTGGCTGTCTTTATGAATGATAGAAACTGTAGCGGATTAACTGCTGACTGTTCATACCTACGTAAAAATTTCTGTAGGTTGCCAATATGTCTGATCATTTCTAGTTTCTGTTTTAAACATCTGTGTTTGAAATCAAAGTCACAAAACACATTGTACATGGAATCGTTTTGCACATAGTCAATAAGATCCTTCATTGTCTGGGCTTTTGTTGCCATCAGAGATTGATAGAGAGAGAATACTGTTCGACAGGTTTTGAAATCGGCTTTGATTCCTGACAGGAGATACGGTCTGTGAAAGAGGGTCTCACTTCTGATGGTGTGAATTGTTCCTCTGTGTAGTTGTTGCTTTGATTTAAATGATGTTATAAACTCAACAATTTTGTGTTTTTTATGTATTGTACAAAAATAACAGACGGGAAGGTTACAAGGTTCACAGTACTTTATATAAACATTGCTGGGATGTCTCACACAGATCTCTTCGTTTGAGATGTAGTTGAATTTATCCCTATATGCCATAATTTGATGGTCTACTGTTTTAAGATCTATTACATGGTTTTCTTTACACTTTAAACACAAATCACATGGGCATGATTCACAATAATACTCTGTGTGCTTCGGACATTTAGAGCACAGATTAACTCTGTACGTGATGCTTGCTGGATGCCCAGTATTGGCGGACATGATGTGGATCGTCAATGTATACCATTCACAATCTCTTGAGAGAAAATTAAGATGAATAAGAAAAAAGATATACACATTTTTTTTTTACGGTTAACAAAGTTCAACACATGCCAAAATATGTGTAAAATAAAATCAATTATTATATGGTTGATATAAAACCATTTTTATACTGCTCAGATATCTATTTAAAAATAAATATAAAAGTTTGTTAAGTTAATATCAAAAAGAGAAAGACAAATATAAACCAAACGAGTGACTGGTCATAATATATTTCATAAAAAAACAAAATCAAGGAACATAGAGCTACAGAAACAGGTGCAGAGAGGAAATAATAGAGAGAAAATGAGCACTGAAGAGATCAATAGAGACGGATATTAAACAAGGATAAACCATAAAATATAGTCATATCTCTAGAGTGATCGAAAGAGAGAGAGAGAGAGGGGAGAGAGAGAGAGAGAGAGAGAGAGAGAGAGAGAGAGAGAGAGAGAGAGAGAGAGAGAGAGAACATGTCTTAAATAGAATTAGCGAGATAGCAACATTCAACAGCTCTGCCATTCAGTCAACTGAAACCTAAAGTTGACTGGATGGCATAGTTGTGTCATTCAGTCACCGTTACAGACCTATCAGTTAACATTCAGATGACGATGGCAGATTGCCAACAATATTTATTGGTGTGAAGTTGAAGAAAACGAATGAGTCGTTAGAGTTGTTTTCTTTTGTAAAAACACAAGTCTTTAAAACCAACGTCCTGTTTAGAGGACAAGTTGAATAAACCCATAAAAAAGAGATAATTTGTAAATTTAATCAATTTTATTTTTGTGACTGTTCCTGGCACACACAGAACAGCAGGATTTGATAAATGTTAATGACGCATTTAGAGAAATTAAAAAAAAAGCAAGAAAGAAAAATATTAAAGAAAAAACATACTCCATTTCATTGTATATGAAATGTGGGCATTCTAATATCTATAACTATTGACTTATTGCTGTCTGGGGATAAGGAGACTTCTTATGTTGAAAACATTTTTTTTTCTAAAACATATTCGCATTCTTGCCAATCTTATCGCGGTTGAAGTTGAATATGTCTAAGATCAGACACATTTGTAAAGTTAGATATTTGTGTAAAATAAATCCCAATCGTAAAGTTGATTATGTGTCAAATATCATACGAAATTGCAAAGTAAGATATTTGTCTGAGATCATACATAATTGTGAAGTTGTGAGATCAAACACAATAAATTATTATAAAGTTCGATATTTGTCTAAGATTAAACACAAACGTTTCAAATTTAAAAAATACCCAATGATATCAAGTTAATTGTGACGTCATAATGGTTCTAGCACCAAAAAGACTGTCTGTAATCATTTATTAGATCTTTACCTTAAGGTGGCAGGGGACAGTTTTATTGATACAATTCATTGTAGCCAAGGGATGCATGTCTTCGGAACTCTGTATCTAGAATTTCCTCAGGTCCCATTCAGAACAAATACCTTTAATTCACCCTTTATAAGACCAATCACCAATTTTTGAAGACAATTACTAGTCAAAACCTGTAAAATTCTCTAGATACTGGTTTTTATGAGATTTTGGCCCTTTCATATTTTGCTAATTTTTCATGATTTTTCAGCTTTTTAGACCCCCCCAGCTAATTCCCTGCAGAGGGTTGACCTTCCGCACCGCGTGCATGTTGCACTATCACATGTCAGAAACTTACCGGTGTATAGTTTACAATGTCCCATCCACCTACTTTTCGTGTTATTTTACCTCCTGTATGTAACTTGCAATTTCACTGTGTAAAGTCAACACAACAGTCATAGCCGCAGGTTTCGCATTTTACTTCTGATTCTCATGTACCTAACATATGGGGCCTACATATTGCAAATCAATTTCAACAAGAGACACCCCTCTAACCAATGATGATCATTAAAAATCATTTCATGAATTTTAGCAACACTCATAAGCCTTCAAGTACAGCAACTCTCAATTTTACAAAAATATTGACAGGTACTTTATCCGAAATTGTCCCTTGCTACCTGTAAGGTCAAGATCTATTGAATGATTCAAGACTGTCTTTTTCGTGCTAGAACCATTATGACGCCATAATTAACTTTATGAATCTTTAAAGAAATTATGTAGAAAATATAAAAAGAATATTTTGATATTCTATATTTAATCACGGGAAAAGTAGTCCCGGTACCTATATTTGACATCATTTTAAAAAGCAGGTAAAGAGCTTGTTTAATGCCGTTTTTGGAGAGATTGTAAGCATTCTAGATATATTTCATCAGTCAAAAATGGACAGAACTCCGAGATTTGTTACTTTTATCCTTCATATTTCATAGAATATGGTTGTTTAAAACATGAATTTTCATTGTGTTTAACCAACATTTAAGCTCCGGTACACCCTATGAAACAAAGATATTATGATGAAGCATCATAAAAAGAATTTATATCTTGAATTTCATAAACCTGTAGGCTCCTTTCATTTACTAGATCTTGACCTTAACTTTTGCAATCTATAAATAGGCAATTAAAAAGACTGCACATTCTTTTACATAGATTTAATAATAATTTGGCAAGGTTTAACAATATCGAGGGAGACAAGAGAAATGTTTATTTAACATGTTTTTTTTTTCCGAAAAAATTACACTCTTCCAACGTGTCAAGACTAGAAACCTTTTAAAAAGAGATGTCTTTCAAATCAATGTCGATAAACTATTTGACGTAAGGAGAAATTTTCTTACCGTTCTATATGTTCTCGTCTTATTGAATGTTGTCCATTTTATTAATCTAATATTTTCTTTGGCAAACCAAGTTGTCAACTATCTTGATATGAACATTGTCAATAACAGGTCTTTGCATATGCAGTTTTAAACGCCTTAAACCGGGAATTTGTTTGCAACATCGGAACGAACTAATCAGTCATACCAGACAGTTGCTAAGCTAAATAGGTTTAAACTGAATTTCTATTCATGCTGTAGACAATAAACATTTTTTCTTAAATGATCACATACTTTAAACAAGACTGGCTGAATGGCAACAAAATGAAGAAAGAAGACACTAGCGCTCTGTTATATAACAAAGAACTAAAAATAAAGACATATTAGGATTATTCTTTATTGTCTGTTTGTATGATGCGTGGTCAACCGTATACAGAATGTTAATATCTATGCAGGATATTGATGTAACACATTAATTTTATCAGATCAATTCGGTCATAAATGTAATGGTTTGCGTTGGTTAAATGATTTAAATTTAAGTTTTGTTTAAAATAGATCAAACAGGTCAAAATCAGTATTACATAATGGTGTCTTAAAGTAAACATGCAAGTTCTGGGACAGAGTACACATTGATAGACTTCAATGGAATGGTCGTAATCCTAAAATTAAAAGCCTTCAAACACATACTCTTTATTCTGTATATTATCTGATTGGTGATGTTACCTACGTTCAAGTTTATGGTTACCTTTCACAAAAGGAATCTGCTCTTTGTCGAATGACTTTGTAGTAGTTACCCTATATTTATTATTGGTTATCTGCAGATACCCGAATGGCATGGTGATAATGACACGAGGGAGCGCAGCAAATAATCCACAATTTTATATGGTACAAGTTACTTGTACCATGGTTTACAATTACCATTATATCAAATTATAGTTTTCGGGAGTGCTCTTACCTCTAAACAATACGGTGCTAATGTGTTCTTAAATTTGAGAAATGTATGTTGCGAAACCGTGAATGATAAATGTCAAATCCGATTTGCTACTGCTATTCACTGTCACCAAAACAAGTTGACTATCCAAAGCGGTCCTATTGACATCAGGATGTGTATTCTCAAAATTAAGGTTAATTTCTAAAGGCTTTTTTTCATCTTAATATGATATTACTTCGAAGTGTTGCAAATACGCAATCTTATAGCGACGTAATGTTGCTTAAATTCAAGTTCTCACCAACACTTGAGAACGGAAGTTTTCCTACCATAATTATTTTTGTCCCGAGGGTGGTACAATACAAATTTCTAATTTAAAATAATTCAGATGAAATAAAGTAGAGGATCACTGGTAGAAATTGGTAAGGTACTTTCACTGTATATTAATCAGAGTTTCAAATCAAGTTCAATGACTAAAATATATTCTTGGGAAAAGATAGGCAATGGTGTAAGATTATGCATAAACAGATTATAAACACAGATAAATTTAACTGATCAGAGAACTCCTGTCAAATCAATTAAATTGAGGTTCGAGATTGGATGTTAGAAAAGTATGCACATACATTAGATTTCTTCTTTTGAAATCATAAAAGCAATTCGAAGATACGCAAATACGTAAATAAAATGCATTTTAAAATGATCGTTTGATTAATATTATCATGAATCAACCTACTACGCCCCAAAAGTCATTGTACATAACACATGTAAAAAAGGAGAAAAGATATTAATTTTACATTTATTTGACTTAAAAATATATAACTAATGTAATGGCATGCGATTTTTGTATTCAGTAATAGAAATTAAACGTTAGAGATTTTAAGTTTTTAAATCTTTATCATTGTTTAGAAGGATGTACATTTATCTAAACAAACAATATGAGTAAACGTAAAAAGGACGCATTCCCTTGGAAAGTAAACATATCAAATAGAGGCCTCTGACCCCCCAAATCTTCCATGGAAACAAAATTATCTCTCTGACCCCAGCTTTCGGAGAAAAAAAATTGGATCTACTAAAATAACCGCATTTAACACAACATAAAAGGCTTTTCTGAATCCACGCATGAATTTCTCTGCAATAACCGCATTTTACACAACCCTGTTTCGAACAGTTATTAGGAGACGTTTTTTAGATCCAAAATTTATGGTTTATTCCCACTTAGTCAGCATTCTGAAACTCTTAATTCCTACCTGGCCAACATTATGATTTTCACACCTGAGTGATCAGGAGGCTATAGTTTGTTTTCACATGTAACTGTATTTGTTAAAAATTACTTGAGATTAGTTTGTTGAAAACAAGTAAACAAATAGCATTTAATTTTGTCTATAACATAATAATCAGATAAAATAAATAAAAAAAAACCAAAAATAACCAAATTTGTTTTTTGAAATAAAGATAAGCAATTTCTGGAAGATCATTACACAAAATTTTTTATTTGTACATACCAATACGGTTGGTTTCATTAATATCGAATTCCTCATCTGATATCTCGTACTTCACTCGCCAGTGAGCCCTCTGGATTTCGTTTGTTTTTACGTTTTTTGCTTGTTTTGGGGGAGAGGGGTTGATGGTGTTCTTTCTTTCCTTTATTGTTGAGGGGAGGGTTCTGTTGGCGAATTTTGGGAGTAAAGGGTAAGCGCTTATCCTTTCATTGTTTTGATTAGTTAATATCAAAGTAAATGTGGTGGATGTGATGGGGATCGGTCGATTTTTTTTCAATTTTACATTTTTTCTTTCTCTCTCTCTATCACTCTCTCTTCTTTCCTGCCATACAAGTGTGCTAAAAGCACTGATATTTTGGATTAACCATTGGTCAGAATTGAAGCTGACAACGATGATTGAATTCTTCAAATAAATTACAGAACTTGGATAGAAAACAAATTTGTAATTTATTGCTGACTATTGATAACAAAATATAGTGGATACAAATGGCAATTGACACATGCGCCAAAAGATTATCTAGTTCTCGTACAAAAATTTACTGTTTTGCCTGAATACGTTTATCAGTGAACAATGAAACACTGTTAACCATGAAGTCCTCATAGATAATATTGCTCCGATTAATACAGTACTGCCTGACTATGAAAATAGCCCAATGAAGAAAATGCAAGTTCTTTTTATTGGATTTAATCTACAACTCTCTACCTAACTTTCTAAACAACATTTTATATAAATGAGTACACGCAACATCCATTTCCTTGTATGCGTAAAAAACAGAAAAGAAAACAAATAAAAAAAACTCCTTGTATTTCAGTGTTTATTTACTTAAAAAATAACTTAAATTTTTGTTTATTTCAGATGTGCTAAAATCACCATTAATATGCACATAGGTGATCTATATTTTTGATAAATCAAAGTCGGTTGTTTTGATGATTAGATTATCAATTTTAGAGAATTGATTTTTGGATCAGTAAACTATGAAAAAAGATAAACTGCTTCTATCTATCAATTGCTCTTTTGTTCCTTGTTAATATCTGAGTTTTGACCTGTTACATAAATTTTTGAGTTTTTTCATTTTGTATGCTAAATATTCGTTGTATGCATGCTACCCACCTCCACCAGTTGTAGGTGTCTAAATTCCCCTTCATTGGTTTGACCATATGCAGCTCTACATATTAAATTTTTAACTGCGAATTTTTCTTTTTCTATTTATCGTATTACAATATGTTGAATATTGTGCAATATATTCAATATATGACCTTATACAATATTACCTCATACCGAGCGCAGCGAGAGGCGGCAAAGCCCGCTTTGCAAGGCGATGCTTAATGGTAACACATATACAAAAAAATCAGTGAAAAATAAAAGTTGAATCAGGGTTGCTTAGAGCTAAAAAAGTTTCTTTCAGCTTTTTGGCACCGCCATATTGACCTCCATTTCGTTCAAAAAAGTTAACTCGAACATCGAATGACGGACACTTATCGATGTTTATTGCCCCGAATCCCGATCAAATACTTTCCAGTGTTTAATTGAAAGTAACTAAGAAGAACGTAAATGACTGTGCAAACTATACAACTCTCAACAGTGCTTTATTCAAGAAAAAACGAATGATTTCACATATGTCCTATCAAATTATTAGATGGAAATTATAAAATTATTAACATAAAAAATCGATCTTTTAGAGTCTGAATAAAGAAGAAAAATTTAAATTCATCAACTTTGGAAAACTATAAGCATTGAAAGAAGAAAATTCTCGGAATCAAGATTAATAATTTTCCTCGGCTATTTTCGATGAAAAAAATTCGTTTTACATAAGAAACATGTTGTCAAAATGCGGAATTAGCACTCTACTTTTATGTGAACTTTGGCGTATTATTTTAGTAGACAGGCAGATCCTGCTGTGTGCGTTTCAACTAAATTCTGTTGTACAAAAAATCAAACTTCATTGTGTTAAATCATTGCTTGGTCCAACGGTCACACCGTTTACATATAATCTATATGACCGTGAAGCATGGAAATCGTGTGTAACCTCTCATTATCTTTATAAAACCGTAAAAGAATCAAAATAAATAATAATCAGTCAAGGGATTGTTGTTTATATCGAAATAGCGAGTACACCTCACACGTAACCATCTCGAAATTTATTGCGGATAATGTAATTTTCATGACGTTTCTTGACAGAATGGGAAGCAATGGGGGTGCGTAATAGCTCTATTGACTATCACCAAAGTTTGTGCGATACTCAAAAACGTGTTTTGAATTTCACTAAACCGTAAATTACAAGTGAAATTTCAGCCATTTTGGCATATCACTAAAGGAGCTAAAAGGCAAGTTGTGATGGAGCAATTTTTTTTCCCTTATACATATAAGATATAATGAGTGCTTATTAAATAACTGTCCTCCACGATAAGTAAAAGTACTATGCAAATAAAATCTCTTAGAATGACTGTAATTCATAGATGTTTACTTAAACACTTCCTATAACTGGCCATTTAAAAAAACATTTTCACATTTATTGGAATGTTATGTAAAGTCTTTCTTTCTATTCATCGTTATTACTACCTTTTCTATTCATACTTTGATAAGTTGTATTTGTAAAATAGTTTTTTTGGTTAAAATCGCTTGGTTCGATTGAATATTAGATATTCACACAGTTTTGAGTGTATATTGTATTACTGCTATTGTCCTTCAAAATGATTTAAATCAGTATAGCAACGCTTTGATAAATCAAAAATGTAATGTTTTTGTTTTATATTTTTTTATGATGTTCGTCAATGCAACCAATTTATTTCTATTATTAACCATGTAATTAGATACTTGAACAACCACCCGCTTTAAACTTTCAAAGGTAAATTGAAGGGATTTAAAAAAAAACCCATTGCTTAATTGTATTTTTTCTATAACACAGCTATGTAGCAACCTCAAATGATACACCGTCCACTAATGATATAATGTTGCATTAGTGGTCAGGATGTTGACCACTAATGATATAATTTTATCCTTAACGAACTACCTAACCGTCCGCTAATGATATAATTTCAGACTTAAAGCATTTGCGGTCAAAAATCGTAACCGCTAATGATATGGCAAAAAATGGTGAAATAAGTACTACCTTGACCACTAATGATTTACAATTGCACACATTTTCAATTGCATTAGTGGACAGATTTGCAATCTTTAATGATATAATATGATATAATATAATATACCTGCGCTCTATTCTTACAAAGGCAAATTTTCCCTGAAATTGACATTCACTGCATTATCAAACAAGAGATGATTCGATATGATTTTTTTTCAATTTGAATAAAAAGTGGGACACATGTTGGTCCTTGTCAAAAATTATTTAATTATTAAAAGAAAATAAGAAATAAAGCTAAATTAAAAAAAAAATTCAAAGTTTACCTTTAACCGATATATGTTGTTGCAACTATTAATAGCTCATCTTGAAATAACGTACAATATACTTTTTGTGTTCAGATACTGTTGCTTAACTATGCATGGAAAGAATGGATCCTGATTTGCTCTTTCAGAAAGGTAGAATAAGTGTACATTAAACACCTGTCTTTTCTTGATTGGTGAAAAAAGCCGTAAAAATAGCGTGTTATGTAAGTTTAATTTATACTATATGGTGTTAAATACTTTCTACTGCCACATGATAAAGTAATATTGTGTTTATTTGAAATTTAGGTAAATACCTCTCCTCCATCATTTTCCCCTTTAGGATATGATAATGCTTCCGTTTTAATTCAAACATCAAATTGTATTATTCGTAAGGCAATTTCGATCCGAAACATGTTATCCATCCCTTTTTTCAATAACGTTGAATATGCGTTTTGAGTAGTGACAGAACCGTAAAGATGGTGTTTTATAATGAGTGTGATTTATTGCATAGGATGTCGAATACTTCCTTCTGCCACCTGATATTGTAGGTTATTTCCTTATTTCTAAGGGCTTTTTTCAGCTTAATATAATATTACTTCCAAGTATGGCAATCTAATATTGTAATATAATATAAGTAATCTAATGGCAACGAATATTGCTGAAATTCAAGTATCTAAATAGCTTTCTCTCAAACACAACAGGAGTTTTCAAGCAATTGTTTTCGTCCCGGGAGTGGTAAAGTACAGATTTCTCGCAATATATCCTATGATAAATAGATTAACACCATTTAGTACACTTGCTTAATATAAACTTAAAACTAAGATCAATTATTTACATGTTGTCATTTAATGTAGTATTTAACATAAATAATCAACGTCTAGAGAGTTCACAAGACGACGCATCACCTCAATAAGATCACCCTTATTATATAATATAAAAACCATAACTATTGATCTTTATTAAAATACTGTATATTAATTTGTGGTTTAGAACATAATTAAAATCATCATATATTACAATATTATATCTTACATGTAAAATTCATAATATATTGTATAATAATTTAATTATGGTTGTAACGCGGCATTTGATTGGATAGAAAAATTTAGTTAAATTTGTATAACCTGGTTTGCACGTCACAAGACACGTCACAATGCACCAACGTACTAATTCACTTGACGTTACGTTTGAATTTTGAACAGATTTATATCATTTTAAAAAGTAAAACGGACTCAATTTGTACAGCAAATTCCAGAAAATTAAATTATAAGGAATGAACTCAATATCTACCCAAGTTATACTCGTATAACCTGGGTTGGAGCAATTTACGCTTTTTTATAATCCGCTTCGCGGATTATAAAGCGTAAATTGCCCCAACCCAGGTTATACGAGTATAACTTGGGTAGACATTGAGTTCATTTCTTAAATACATTATATATCAGTACACTTCTACATAATACAATGCTGTATCATATAGTTCAATTTAAGATATACTGTAAGATAACATGTAATATTGGATATGATAGTATTGTTGACGATATTATATGATATGATGAAATAACTAAACAAATGGTACAAATACAATATGATATAATAATTATACATGTATGATACAATATTGTACTATATAATCTGATACAATATTGTATTTTTTGAAATGAAAGTATAATATATATACCATACTCCATATATACAAAACACCATATATACTATACACTAGATATATTGTATCATAACATTTTTTTCACTACAAGATCTTGTATTATATGATTCAATATATTATCTTGTTATACTTTCATGTTAAATACTGAAATCTGATTGGTTAAGACGCAGTTAATAATATTCACTATTACCCTCAGCGTTAGCAACGCACTTGGCAACGGGTAACATTAAAAAATGTTACATGCGCGAAAATTATGCGCGTACGGTTCGCTGTAGAATTCACGTTATTCCTATATAAAAGCAGTAAAATTTTCTTAAAAATTTTAAAAAAGACATTCAGTATAACAAAATAAATAGTGCCTGTTTGGGAGGATAACAGTTGAAATTGACACCCCTCGAAAACCATTGTCAACCTCCGCTTCGCGTCGGTTGACAATGGTTTTCTCGGGGTGTCAATTTCAACTGTTACCCTCCCAAACAGGCACTATTTATATAATACAACATTGTCCCACATCATATGAGACAGTATCAAATGATATGATTGAATTGTGGGACAGAGATAAAGAGAGACTTGCATGGTATGTTGAATGTAGTGAAATTACTCTTGAACTGATTGTACTTGTAATCAATCAAGTGTCTCTTGTGATGTATAAAAGGTCAAAGCTCCAAACAAGGTTTAAATTCATATATCTAGCACAACCTTATGAAAATTGTTTATATAAATGAAGGAATAAATAAAAATTGTACTACAAATATAAAATATTCAATATAAATTCATCAAACTTAAATCTATAAATAAAAAATTCAAATTGAATTAATGGGAGTGGTTAACATTTATTGAATGATCGATTTGTATAAGTATATTTCGCTCTGGTTATTTCATAATTACACTTAGAATTTTTGTCTATGAAACATTTCTGCGCCTTATAATCTAGACAAGAGATACAGAATACCAATCATAAAATTAAAATCCTGAAGGCATTAATTTGCCCCTTCTGGACACAAAGGTCATCTTAGTATGCAACAATTCATTTGTACAGTTATCATGTGAAACTTAGATCTAACAGATTGTTTTAAAAAATACCCGAACACCCACTGTGCTTACATTTTTAACTGTCTCATGTTGTGAGCTCATACTCAATTTTAGTTAACAAAATTTTAAAACAAATAGTTAACAAAACCAAAGACTGATTTAATTATTTTAATTCTAATGAATTATTGAAAACTGATTTGATATAATTAGGTTTTTATTGTAAACAGATGTGATAACGTAATGTTGTATTGTTTGGACTAATTTGCTAGTAATAACAAGAAATGATAGGATGACACGTGAACTATATATTTCGTGTAATGCGCAAAGTAGATAAAAAAAATAACCAAGTAAATTGACATACATGCAACAGATGTTTGGTCTAACGAGTCTTAAAATGTTCATCACCATCTTAACTTCACAAAATCTAATCATGACTATCGTAAATTCATTAAACACAAATCATAGTAATGATCTTTATTGTTGCCAATACACTACTTTTTTGAATTAATAGTATACATGTAGCATAACTATTCCATACACAATTTTTGTCTTCACTTTATATATTTCCTTAAAATGCTCACATTCCGTACTTGTGATGCATCACATTTTGTGATATGAAGCGAAGTAAAAAACTAGGACGCAGTGTTTAAGGAAGTACACATATAGTTTATAATCATGTTAGCACGTATGACTGATACTGTTCCCTAAAATTAATTTAAAAAATGTATTTGTAGGTCCAATGTTACAATATGATATATGTTAATAAAAGAAGCAAAACAGTGTTTTCCATTTTGCTCAAAGATCAAGATTTGAATTGAATTTTTTCAAAATTTATTTCTCCGTATTTGATGTTTATAATGCTTTATTAAAGTATTTCCAAATATTAAATAAAGTTGCAAAATCATTCGTTGAGTTATTAAAGAAATTTAGAGCTCACAATTCTTTGCACGTAAACAAGGTCCAAGCCATGTTGTTATCAGCATAGCGAGCGCTAACTAAAAATAAAAATTAAAACAGACATGATGGTGACTAACGCCAGTGTTTGATTGTATTCTTAACTAACTGACAGGTAGATAAAATATACTTAAAACACACCTTTTACCAGTATATCGAACTAATGTAAACAAAAACATAGCACAAGCCTGGTTACATAACAAAGAATGTGAGATATTTATCTTAAAAATTCATAGCTTTCAAATCGCCATGATCACGATTTGAACGAAATTTATACACATTTAAAGCAACCTCTCTTTTATTTAAGTGGTAAAAAAACTTGACTTAGATATTTCAGATTCTAAATTAAATTATGTAAATAAAATTTCAAGTCTCAAACAAAATATAAAGCTCACAATTAACTAAGGAAGAGATCACAAACATTTTAAAATACACATTAACAATGTTTTTAATCTTTTTGCAGATTGACAAAAGAGAGATTAATACGATATTTTTATTTGTGTAAAACCTACGTTGACAGACCAGACAAGATTCTTTTTGTCGTAAGAAAAAATACAATGAAGCGCATTGAAGTGGTTAAAGGTTTTCGTTTGAATGGAATATCCTACACTTTGTATCGAACGTCAATTGTTACATAAGACACGCCCATTTCTTTTATAACGAGGAAAACTGTATTCGTAACAATGCTTTTCGAACCGCTCATCTTCTATGTAACGATTGACGTTCGATACAAAGTTTAGAACATTCCATTCGAACGAAAACTTTTACCACTTCAATGCGCTTGTGATAGAGATTCTCTGCTAGTGGTCAATAATGCTCCCAAGGTTTTATGGTGTTGTTATAGATTGAATTGATAGTCTTTGTGATATATTGCAATTGTAACCGATTGATTATGCAGAAAATTTTGCATTGACAAATAATCAAATGAAAATTCACGCAAACAAGATTATCCATCTCCGTCGGGTTCAATTACAGTCCTCTGTCCCACTGTTTCATTTCCATACTCCCCGTATCTACATTTAAGCATCCTCTGTCCAAACAACATTTTTGAGCCTTTTCAAATAATATTCTGGTTTCTCACAGGTTCTGGTAGATTCATACAGATACTAAAGGGGTCATTCCATAGTTTAAATACAATATATCAAGTTCAAGTTACATACGAGTTTGGCTGTTACAGTATTTATTGATTCTTAAATACTAGTAGCTAATTAAGAGCATTAAGTAATAATTTTTTTGGTACCATATTAGCCAACAATGTAATTTAATACAATTCATATCTAATTTTGTATATGAAATCAATCAATCAAAGGCAAAAAATAGTCATGAAAGTATACTTCTTTCGATTACTATTCTTTTAAAATTATGAATCAATCATGTATTCTAAATGACATATTTTACTTGGTTTGTATACCATCCTATTGATATCAGGCACAAATAAGACAAATATGATATGCAAAATAAAAACAAAATCAGAGGATTGTTACATCGGATCACAATAGGTTAATCATTTAAGTGTCTGGCGTGGAAAATAATAAAAGATATAAATATATCCCCATCTGAATGATCGCCCAAACACTCATTATCACGGTGATGTACATCATTGTTCTTTGATCTTTTTTGGAATCACAAAAAGGGATTGACACTGAAAATGAATTATATTGCGTTACAGTGCATAAAATATTAAAATTATTACTTGCAAAATGAAAATAATTGAAAAGATACGACCAGAATTCTAAACACAAGGAGAGACTATTATGGTAGGTTGTTTAAATTCTTTATTTTATCGAACACTTAAATAAAACATCGTTTAAAAGAATCTGTATGTCAACTAGACTAAAATCGATTTTACACCTTTCAAATTTTTATTTATTGAATTGCATGATTATATAAAAATTTTCAGTTGTGCAGTTTACATGTAACTCGTTTAGTACGAACACGGTTATAGTAAAATCTCGGATATAGCGAAGTTTTTTGGAGTCTCCGATAAAATTTTTCGAAATTCGAATATAACAAACTTACGGATATAGCAAACTGATTTTGAATCCCATAGAGGTGATAAATGACGAAATTTAACACTTTTATTACAAATTTCTTTACAGTTTAAAAAGTTTGCACTACTATTTAACGTAATAGTTTGAATGAATTTATTTTCTCATAAATTCATCAATTTACAATCCGATTATTAAGGTTATTAAAAGAATAAATTTTGATTCTAAACGTCAATTAGCAAACAATGTAGTCTAGTGAAAGAATACATGTATATTTATAAAGTGAATTCGCTATAGTTATTGATATGAATTCGTTGTACAGATATAACGAATTACGGATATAACGAAATAAATCTAGCGGCTCCTTAGACTTTGCTGTAACCGAGCTTTATTGTACAAGTTTTAATAAACAATATTGTTAATGTGATGCACATAATCAACGGAAATACACGTATATATATACATCTGTATACTTGCTTTTCATTACAATCCATTTTGTAATGGTAACGCTGGGCAGTTCAGGCAACGTTTGGTTTTTAAACAGTAGTAAAAGGAGGTGGATTTGCTCAAGTTTTATTTTTTCTGCATGGTGAACTTTTCTATACTATTTCTTCATGTTTTTGCTGTTTAATTATACCATATCTTTATTTGACTATCACGTGACTTTTAGTGTTACGTGGGCCACTTCAGACAAAAAACGCCAAAGCTTATTTGAGTCAAAAACACAAGGGCAAGACAAAGTTTTTAGTGAGTAATGTGTCTATTTTTTAAAATTATCTATTCATCGTAGATATCAATGCTCATTCAGTTGTAAAGTTCGTTTATTAGCAAATTTCTAGAAAGAGTGACTACATTTTTGTACATTTTGATTAAATTACAAATTAAACCTTTATCTCTTAACAAATTGGCATCAGTTTCATTAAGTACTGAGAAGAAAATCATACCAAATTCAATAATATCTAGAGCCGTCTTGCCCTTGTCTTTTTGCATTTAATTTGTCAATTAGTAAGGTCTCTCAAATAAATAGGCATTTCAAACGCAGAAGTGATCCAAAAGTAACTTATTAAGCGACAACTTTTCTGAAATTATCGCAATGTAAGTTTATTAACTATAATCCAAATTTATTTAGCGGGAAGTTAGTAATTTCTTAAATTTTTTGGAATAAAAAGAAAAACATATTAGAGTTAATTGTTACTTTAAAGCTGGTGCAGTAAGTAATATCAAATTTATCATTATTTCAACGGAACTAAACAAAAAATTATCAGAAATTCCTCAATTGTATAAAACCACAATAAAATAATTACTTAGTTATCTGATCCATTACAAATACACTGTCTATCAATTCTACATACCTAATAAATCATCAAAAGATTGTTATCTTCGGGAACACCAGCTACACGTTTCCATTAAATACAGTGTTAATTGTTGTACAGTGATAGATACACTTACTGATATGTGGTTATAGTGTTTCTCATGAATTATTAAATAAGCCATAAATACAGAGGCAGTGCATATATTATGACGTCATATCTCATTATCACTTCATTTGGATTTCAAAGTGATGTGTAGCCTTACCTGTACTGGTATTCTTTTCCACGTCTACAATTCAAATGTTATTTGAAAGCAAACAACGATCATTGCCATTCAATTTCAGGCTATGATCAAACGTTTCAAAACGTTAAATTGTGAAACTGAAGTGCTTGAAAGACATTGCATGTAAGGAAATATTAATAAAATTCCTACTTAACGCATTGGTAGTAATCTCCACTTCTGAGATCACGTAAGCTGATGTCAAGTTTGGTCTATTTGTTGGTGAACCCTCTGGATCAAAAATATAAGCTAAGATACAAAAACTGCAAACTGAGACAACTGTTAATCACATTTCTTTTGCTATATTTACAGCTGTTTAAGGCTACATAATTAGAATTAATATTTAGATTCTCATCCTGATTTGCAAAAACAATATGGGGCGGATGGGCGGATATTAATAAAATGAAGTTGTTGCTCTGTTTATCGTTTCTTTAATAGTTTTATTTGTAGTGCTAGACTTTGTTTTCTTTGCCTTCACCCACGTAATTTATTTCTTGTGTCCTGAAAAATGGATTGTTTGTAATATAGTTTTACATTTACACTAACATTGCTTGTTGCTGAACTACACACGGAAACTTTTCTAAAGAAATATTGAAAGAATACGTATTGTGTTTTAAATCAAACGCCACTGTTTTACCTCCATAAATAAGCGGTCTATCTATACTCGTCAGTTAAGCATGCCAAACATTCCAAAAAAAATATCGGTACATCATATAACTACTGGCGGGTAAACAGTGTAGGCAGAAAGTAGACAAGTATTTATAAACGCCTACTGTGGTTTCATCAATATTCGTTGAATACCAATTTTCGTGGATTTCGTTTTTAAGTTGATCCATGAAATTAAATGTTCATTGAAATGCAATTTCTATTTACATTTTGTATTGATGGGGTCATTGGCCACGAATTTACATATCCTTGAATCTGTGATTTTCACTTTATCCACGAAAATTGATACCCTTGAATATTAATGAAACCACAGTATATCATTTTTAAAGAACAATAACTACATTAAGTAAAGGAAAACAATACAAATTAAAATCGTTCCACAGACGCTGATTTATCAAAAATATTTTCTAAACGTAAAATCTTGTAACATGATGACTTATTGTACCTTGACATCCGGAAATGTGGTCACACTCCTCTTCTGTACAATTGCAGTTTAACTGGCACAGTTGTCCATAGTTCGGATAGCGACATAGCTTTTCGCATTTACTTCCAAAATATCCGTCTTTGCATTCTAAAGGTAAAAATCTGAATATAATTGGGGACTTGTAAGCAAACGAAATGCGAAATTCTTAATGGAGGTAGATAGTGTCTGACACATTGGGTTGTATCAAATCAATCCCTTGAGTTGCAATCCTAAATGAAGAACGTTAAAGGGGCATGGTCACGATTTTGGTCAAATTTTAATTTTCTGTTTTTATTATTTGCAATGCTTCAAGAATGCATTTCTAATGATTGCCAGTTTTGATTGCCAGTCGTTGAGTTTTAAGCAAGATACAGGGCTCACAATTCTTCGTCATGTAAACAAGGATCATGCCCTGTTTTGTTTACATGTTTTCAATATACCAGTATAAATATTTTTAAAGCTGGTTTCTCTGGTTTCTTATTATTCATTTGAAGCATAAATAAACAGTTCCTAACATTTGAAACATTTATTTTAGGTATAAAACTGGAATTTTCACTTCAACATTCGAAATGTAAACAAACGCTTTGTTTACATAGCGAAAAATTGTAAGCTCTGTAACTCGCTTATATCTCATCAAACGACACTCAAATTTTGGTTGCTTATTAAAAATGCCTTACTGAAGCATTGTAAACATTAAAATCAAAAAAATAATTTTTGACCAAAATCGTGACCATGCTCCTTTAAGCATGGATGGACTTACCATTACATATTTCCTTGTTTGTTGTAGACCAAGACAGGCAACATCCGTACGTTTCCCTTGAAAATGAAAATATAGACTATAGATAATAAAAAAGACAATCACGAAACTAATAAAATAAGCAATATTTCATTAAACAAAGTCATTTTCTCATGCAAATGTGGAATGCCGATAATATCAGTCTTTTAAAAAACATTACCGTCCACACAACTGTTTAAAAGAATCTTCTGCTACCACAACAGCAGTTAATACAAATGCTTCTGCAAGGAAGAAGACACTAAAGAAAATTTCCATAGTACAATAAATTGACAGCTGTGAGTCAAATTTAAAATCCCTTGTAAAACGTCGATATTTGGTCGGTTCCGATAAAGAAACTACTTAAGTATATTATGATATTAAGTTTGAGACAGGTCGAAAACACAATTTCACATAATTTGAATTTTAATAAATAGGGAATAAGGAAATCGCTTATTAAGAGAGAAAATAGTTTCTTTCACCACTACCAACTGAACACTGATCAATAATACAATGAACAGAAATGCTACATTTTAGCATAATTTTTTGCTTTCAACTAACCACAAAGTTAAAAAAAAATACATAACAAATTAATTACCTCTCAATTATTTCGATTGCCACATTAATACAGCCGATATAACTTAACTCTTCATAGTTAAGTGACACTTCCCCCTTTTATGATGGATTAATTTCCCTAAACAATCGAGCAATATATTTTTTAAAACGAAAATTTCCCAAATATGTTCTTATGGAATACTGGCTCATTGAAAACAGCCCAAAAAGTTTTCGATACATATTAGATTTATATATATTGCAAATATATATTAGAAAATCTTTAAAGATTTTAAAAAAAATCATCAACGGGTTTGCATGCATTTATGCTATTTCATATTAAGTAAAACACAATTATAAACTATCAATAAACCATCAATACAGTATTTGTCACCCATTAATATAAAATTCATTATATGTTGGTACATCTTAGTTTTAATTTGTTATTGTGTATCTATCTACATTTACATCTATATACATCTGTAATTCTTCTACATATGTGAAAGTGTAGAGTTTAAGATATACCAAGTCATTCCGTGAACCTAAAAAGATTTTTTAATGTTTGTTTATATGTTTGGTCCAGAACACATATTCATATTTATTCTGCAATCGTTCAGCTAAGTCTCAAATCAATAAAAAGTAAAATATCTAAAAACAACAATTGAAAATGACTTCCACATTACTGAAATTAAATCTAATAAGGTCTAGACTAAAATTTGTCAAATCCAGGAACTTCATTAAAGTCGACCGACCCGTTTAAAAGAACTTACGTGCATAAAATCCCTTAAAAATGGGAAGAGAAATCTGATAAAACAATACAGTTTTAGAAAGAAAAGATTAATTTTGAGATTCGATAAGAATAAATGCCACTTAACATCGAATAACCGTATATTATAATATTTTCTTTTTTTCTCCAGGGCTATGAAAAAAAATGGAAATGAAAATAACAAAGGCTATGATGTATATATAGGTATCAAACATATATCAACTAATTCAATAGAAAATACATCCATATTTTTTGTTAAGTTGAAATATGCTGATGACCCTCTCCATCATATGGTGATTTTAAACTACAAATAATTCCGATTGCATTTGATATAACACTTGACCAATATATATTTTACAGTGCAAAAATACACACAGTGTTATCAAAAACACAACTAGGCAACCGTGTTGAGACCAATATTTATTTATTACCATGTAATGCTAAAAACAAGGATCATCGTATCGACACCCTGTGACGTCTACTTTTTATCACAGTACGTCAGAACATGGCAGTTTTAACGCAATGTGAAACAGTTTAGATCACCAAAATTCGATGTCTATCTCTTTAGCGCAATTGGTGTAATTCTAGTCTACCAACCCTTTGGTCCCGAGTTCAAATACTGCAGGACCTTTTTTTTTACTATGAAGAACGGTAACATTTTAGAAATTGAAAATAATTAATAAAAAAACAATGCTTCAAATCTAAATCTTTTAGTAATTTAAAGGAGTGGGCTTGTATGCAGAACTTTTCTCTGGTGTGTTGAGGACCTAAAAATATTAAAAATATGTATGTTTTGTTGAAAATTACTGAAAATGAAATAATGAAATAATTATAAAGAATTAGAAAAGTCGATGGAGCATATTCCGCATTGTGAAACGAGATAGCATAATACTTGTTACTTATTATATTGAATTAAATTAGTGGAGTGCATTACGATTTAGTGTGATTCAAGGTCGCGATTTTGGAAAATGATGGTTCAGAGGTCGACAGTGGAGTACCAAAGGTTGGTGTATTTGCCAAAATGATACATGTACTTAAATTAGTATTCTTACTCCTTGATACCTTCGCAAGGGAGAGGGATGTACTGCGCGAAAGGTACTTCCTTTTGAATGCCAATTATGCTCGCAGATTTGTGTGCTAGTCTATACCACCTCTTCGTTGAACATTTGAATGGCACGGTTACTATAATTAAATTAAGTGACTGTGGAACGTACATGTATTTTCTCAGTCAAAAAAGGAAAGAAAAGTATAATTTATATATATGAAGTTAATGTCTATTTTTGAATTGTAAAAAACTGACGAAAGTTGAAATAAAACTTATAGTCACAGATATCCGTGTTTGTCTTGGACCAAGACTGATAACAATCGTAAGGGGCCCTGGAGAAAAAAAACCCCGATTATAATTGTATCTCAGAGTTTTTACAGTAACAGAACAATTACTATTATTCAGAAACCAAAACGCACTGAATTGATGAAAGAACAAGTTAAAAAAGGCTAGAAATTAAAACATCTTTTTGTATAAAATCTAGATTAAATTATAGTTGCATTTTTGTAAGCTAAAACAACATATCAAAAACTAAAATAGAAATGATAAATTAAAGGTGTTAATTAAATGTTACCGTTTCCAATACTGTACTGATCGGTAGATCCTTTTTGAATTACAACAGACGGGACAAAAATGCTTTAATAAGATTATGGACACGATGTCAAGTTTCCATAATATAGTCTTCAAGATTTTTAAACGTATGACTTTTTTGACAAGAAAATAGACCAATCATAGACCTATCAATGGATTTAACAAAACAGCAAGGATAATTTGTCCGTAACATCCTGCATACTTTACTGTTCCGATCTCAAATAGCAGACTAGATGGCTATCAAAGGACATAGGGACACAAACGATTACGCTAGTGTTATTTCGATGTTGTATTGGTAAAGCTCTTTCAACGTACTATTCTAGTCTAGACAAACAACAAATGTAAGTTACTCAAATGACGTAAAACACAATTTTTTGCAGATAGTTATTAAAGCTATCTGAGTACCAGATTTTATTCATTCCGTACATATTTCTTAATTGACTGTGACATTAAAGGTTAACTCAGTGGTGTTTTTTCCTCTTAAGGGTTGTCTTTCTTCTTGATCTATAAATCATGTCATATCATAAATAAAAAGAGGCAAAGTCAAAATTTAACTTTAAAAACACAATCTCTGAAAGTATAGCATGTAAATATTGTAGTATACATATACTATCATATAACAAATATTGTATTAGAATACAATTCTTAAAAAGTTTTTCCTTACTCGAACGACTGCGTGATAAAAGACTGCTCAAAACCAAGATAAAAAGCGAGTGCAATCGAATTTACTAGAGCAAACCAATTCACCAAATCTAATTACATGTATCAAAAGTTTAACGGAAACATTGCATTAGATTTTTACGTATACACTATCATCTCTCTGCTAGTTTCAAAAGCTCGTGTTTCTTGTACAACAAATAATTGATTGCAGAGTCATAATATCTAATGTTCACATCTTTAATGGTAGGTGAACAATAATGATATGCAATATATAATAATGATATCAGTTCTATGACTTTTTATACAAATTAAAACATAACACAAAACAAAAGAACAAATCACATTAAATTTCAATTAAAAAACATAACAGGCAGCATTCTCGTAACATATTTGAGCTATTAAAATAGTACTTGTACAATTCAATGACTCAATGTAATCGTAATATTTGCATGTCTTTATGTTCTTCTTTTAATAAACCGAGATCCTGGTGTGAACATCAAAGATATATACAGATAAATTCCGATTTGGATGATCGCCCACACGCTCAGAATCACGGTACTATACAACATTGCTTGGGTTCCGTTGTTATCCCCACTTTTACCCCCACTGGTACAAGAAGTAAGGGAAACTGAAAAAACCCCAATGTAACATCTATAATTTAATACAAATACAAACAATAAGGAATTTGAATGACAGACAACCCCCCAACAAACAAGATTTCATGATATTTTTTAATGATTTCAGTGAGATGCATCACAGTTTGTGACATATAGAGAAGTGTAAAACTTGAACGTACCGTTTAAGGAAATACATTAGAGTATACAGTGTATACAAACAATAGCATATACTCATTGTGCTTCTTAATGCAAATAAAATTTAAAAACGTAAATGTTCTTCGGAGGTGCAATATTGCAATTTGATGTATTTGGGATCTCTCATGATTTGCGATGGTATATAATTTTTATCTAACGATTTGTGTGATTTTTATCCCTGAGCCTTGGCGAGGGAATAGAAAACACACAACGAGTTGGATAAAAATCATATACCACCGCAAATCATGAAAGATTCTTTTTATCACATGTTAAACCACGTTATTTGTTAATCTCAATTTTTTTCTGTAAAAGTTGTAATTGTCAGCCGTATAACACATACACTACAAGACGTCAACAACTTTACGCATAAAAAAAAAGTTTCTTGAGGTTTAACAAACAAAATTTCATTTTTGAACATTTTTTTATGAATTCATGAAAAAAAGAAACAATATCAAATGCTTCACGTTTACACTTCAACACCCCTCAACTGAATTAATTATTTACCTTTTCATTCTTCGTCAATCAACCGCCTAAACATACTTAATGTTTAATTATGATGACGTCACGCTACGTAAAAACATTGAGTGGAATATCAAAAAAATTATCCCATGAGTGATATTCACTGTGATAAACATGTGATAAAAAAAAATATTTGTTTAGAAAGACGTAAAACACAATTCAATTTTTTCAGCTTGCTCAAAAAGGCTTGGCTATGATAAGAGGTAAACATTTTAAAGTTTTCCCCCATGTTTTATGTTAACAATTCCAACTTAAGGTGTTTTCAAATGTCAACAACATTTGCGTGTCAGTCGTCGAGTAATAATGGCGATTCAGAGCTAACAATTCGTTGTATGTAAAGAAAGCTCAAACCACGTTTTTATTAACATATCGAATATCAAAATTAAAACATCTGAAGACCACAGACCCTAGAAATTGTATTTTTGCTTTCATTACGATCAGGCAGATGTATAGAATTTTACTAGAAACGTTTGAACAAAACCATGTCATGAATTGTGTTTATATAACAAAGATATGGGAGCTCTAGATCTCAAATCCTGTGCATGATTATGGGTAAGCCAGGAAACCGGGATAGCACGTTTATCTGAATCGGGATCGGGATTCCATGACATGAGCACACATTAAAGTTTAAAGGCGCTGAAATAGTGAAGTTGGTAGGTCGGTAAACAGTAAAGAACAGTAGAAAAATGGTGTACGCCTTTTAAAAAAAATCGATATTTTTTAAAGGTAAACCAGAATCAAAGTAATGTGTCAAGTTTCAAAATATAGAGCTCAAAACGGTAACTAAAATCGAGTTGGAAAACACCAATTAACATATGGTATTTCAGGTAATACTGACTGATAATAATGATAAACTAAGTCACGTTCATGTACACTTATTAAATATTGTACATATAATAGAAATAACACATATCAATATATTTAACGTTAATTGCATGAAAACATACACGACATAATTATATCAGAAAAGTGTTCACATATTTACCATTACAACCATTTATGTGATTACAGTTTATCTGGTCGCATTCACATTTTGGTTGGCACCCATCACCATATGATGGAAATCGACACGGCATTTCACAATTATGTCCAGTGAAACCGTCTGGGCATGCTACAATCAAAAGTTTTGTAATGGTTAATTGTGAATCTAATGGCAAGATTTGTCAAAATACAGTTTCGTTACCCGTAGAATAACTGTTATATACCTACATATCTTTTTAGTAGCTACATCTTCATGAAGAAGAGATCTGTCGATTTCCGTAGCGGATTTTGAGTTTGGTGTAATTGTTGGAGATCCATCTGAACAGTAAAAACATATTCACTAAAATGAAAACTGTAATTATTTTTATAAATACCATAAACAATAAAAACCATCTTTCAGTGCAAAAGGTCAAGCTCCGACGCATATATATTTGAGCGTAGTTATGCATATTTACATTGAAAATGTATACCTTAACACCTTAAATAAAAAGATAATTATTATTAAAGATATTGAAATTGTTTAAATTTTTTCTACCAATTTAAACTGCGTACACCATTGTTGTTATTTACCTTGACATCCTGTGATGTGATTACAATTCTTCTCCTCACAGTTACAACTTTGCTGGCATAATTTCCCATAGCCTGGATATCGGCAGGGAAGCTCGCATTTATTCCCAATATATCCTTTGATACATTCTAAAAGAACGAAGATCAGGTGATTGTCTGAATAATCAAATAATCG
Source organism: Magallana gigas (assembly GCF_902806645.1). Classification (NCBI taxonomy): domain Eukaryota; kingdom Metazoa; phylum Mollusca; class Bivalvia; order Ostreida; family Ostreidae; genus Magallana; species Magallana gigas. The sequence continues at coordinate 29,947,105 of NC_047563.1, read as the reverse complement.
TCAGAAAACGATCAGAAAGACATAAAAGGGCTGTTCGCATTATTAGAGTTATTGTCACATATTTCTGATTGAACTGACTGCTACAAATTTCTGTGCCGTTTGTTGACCGAACCCAGCAACAATCTTCATCTTCTCTATAAAAAAGAAAATTGAATCTTACAATTGCAAGTTACAATAAACATAAAAAATTGACTTCATCTTGTACCCCCCCCCCCCAAAAAAAAAAAGAAAACAAAAGAAAGTAAAGATAAACATCGAAAACTAACATTATTATCTATACAAAAAAGCGGAAACGTTCAATAACAATAAGATCTAACATCATCCCATAAGGGGCCTCCTCAGTCCAATCTTTTAAGTCAGAATGAATATAAATATAATCCAGCTTCTATTAAACTTTTATAAAAAAAAAAAAGTATTAAACAGTTATGTAAGTATTAAATCACTATAAATCTCGGTCGTATTTCAAATCATAGTAAGGTATTTTTATGCCATAACCCTGTATGATGTTACTTAGACGGGCCATTATATTATTAATAAAAAAAAACTCCACAAATTTTAGTGTCGACCAATGCACTTGTTTACTACATGATAAACCCCGGGCATTTAGGTTTGCTTGTGAAAAAGAAACACATGTTTGAACTACCAGGAAAGAGTTGATAGGGATAAAAGGTCACTCTGGGGTGACTTCTTACTGAATTGGGGTACTACTGGACTATAAGTTTAATACGCTGTAGAATTGCGTTTTTATATGGCCCTTGGACTCAATACAAAGATGGATAACTACCTACTGTGCAAATTATAACCCGATTATTTTGACTCGACGGGAGATAGGAAGAAAATTACCGCTCGAAACCCATTTTGTAAGTTTCCTATGAGTAACACGCACATTTGTTGTTAATTGTGTATTTGTTTCTGAAATAACGCTGTCTGTTAGAAGAGCTTCGCTTGTATGGAATGTTTCAGGTATTCGTTCGATTTCCGTCAATACATTTAAACATTTACATACAAAATGGCATTTGTTCGAAATCTTTGAGTATTATCCGGTAAGGTGTTACCGGGGTAAAAAAAATCCAGTATAACATTGCATTACAATTTACAGTAGAATATTAAATATTTATCTCGAAGAAGAATTGCACATTTTGGCGCACGTTTCCAAAAAAGTTTCTTTTGCAGAAAAAATTATTGAAGTAAAAAGGTAACAAATGAAAAGAATTTGCTAGGAAATAAAATAGTTTACCTTATGCACAGCTGTTTGGAAGATACTTCTACCAAAACAGTAGTAAACAAAAAAGCCTCTACGAAAAAGGAGACAAGATGGCAAGTTTCCATGATGTGTATTATTTCGGTGATAAATATTATCTGTTTTAAACAAAATCAAAATTACTATGAATAATGTAATCAAAATAGTCAACAGTAAAATTACCAACAGTACATGCGTTATATATAGAGTATCTTGGCCAACTGTTAAAATTAATTAAAGCGGATATCAATTAATAAAAAATAAGGAAATCATTCCATAACCAGTACGAGCGTTTGTATGCGTTCCTGAGTAGATTGGGAATATGTGTAATATTTCATTTATGAGATACATTTAACCATACACTTTATGTATATCAGATGTTGTCTTGTTTATAAAATTTAATCAAATGACGCATCGATGATACGGCCTCTTGTTTCTTTATTCAAATTATAAAATATGTTATACCCGGTATGTTAAAAGTGCATTTCCGCTATACACGAGGTTTTGATAAACAATATATTAGTATGAATAAAATAAAGTTAACTTATTAAAATAGTTTAATACTTACATCAACTATATAATGCAGATATGAATATGTTAATATGAATCAAAGATCAGCATAGCTTTGAAATGAAAAACGTTAAAATTTAACTGACATTTCAACTTTCAAAAATATGAATAAGTTTGTACTATCTGTTAAGATGAACATAAAGGGAAATGTAAATCTACACAGACAAAGTACATGTCACCTTCCGTTTTTAGTTGTTGTAAATCTGAAGTGTATTATTATATTAAAATTATGATTTTCTTTATTATTTCATAAATGCATTTGGAAAGAAAATAGTGTGACATTTACAGCCTATAGTACATATGGCAATAATTTGTATATGTTATATAAAAGATTGTTACATAATAAAGATGGGAAATACTTTCGCAATTTCCTTTTGTGAGTTATTAAAATGCAGCATTATCTTATAAATCCGGTACGTATTTGGCAAGTTTTTATGGATTCTTAAATTAAAAGCGATTTCCATAATTATGTTTTCTATAGCTTTTAAAGCAGTATTTGATTTGTAAAATAATGTTGCTAAAAATTCAAACACCGTTTTAACTACTTGTTTTTCCAGTGTTAAGAAATTCGTTTCTCACATCCCATATCCCATTTCCTGTTGCAACAACGTCAGAAAAACCATATTTAGAAATGAATGAATGTATGTTGTTGATTTTGATGTTTTCTAGTCATAGAACCTAAGATCACGTTGTTATACGAATGATGTGTTATTTCCTTCTTACAGCTATTTGATGAACGCGATTTTATTCTCTGTTGTAAAATGCTTTGCGCTAACTACAGCGGGTATTTGCATGTTAACATGTCACAAATATCGATCCCTCTGCCAATAAATAAGGAGCTTAGCAGCTTGAAAGATCAGTTGGGTTCTGCATTTGTGCAGATCTACCACGGCAGAATCATATCCAAACTCCAAACAAACTCTTCGAATGATTGGTCTCTGACTCCCAAATCTGGGGATGACAATGATTATATATCTATCAATTATTAACTGGGTTTAGCCCAATGAAATAACATATAACATTTTGCGCACTTCTTTGACTAAAATTTATTTTGCAGTAAAAGTTGGAAATTAAATGAAGCAACCAATTAAATATTGTAGCAAGAACTTAAGAGAACTGACCTTATGCGCAGCTATGTGGAAGATACGACATGAAAACAATAGCTTGTACGAAGAAACAGACAGGAAGACATATTTTCACTATAAGATTTTTTTACAGCAATGGAAAATGCAGATGTTGTAAAACATAGTCTTAAGAATTATGTAACAATTTAATCCTTAGAAGTCTCCATGTATTACCAACTTCACATGGTTTATGTACAATGTGCCCCTTGACCAAGTACTTGTATTAGATTTATTTTAAAATGATATCCGTTTGGATTTAATTTTTAATAACAAAATAAGGAAATCACTTTATAACTACCAAGAGTTTCTGTATATGTTCCCTAATAAAATGAAAAAATGTCCTATAATGTAGTTGTTTTGTGTATGAGATACATTTGACCATGCACACTATGTATATCACATTTTTGTGATCGGCTTCGGCCGATCACTGTTGTGTCCATACGAGGCATCCGGCAGATGCTTCCACGTGCGCACACATCCCGCTTGCATAAGTAGTTCTTATAAAAACTTGTAACATTTTACTCAGTTTTATTTCAATTCATTTACCTTAAGAGATACAAACATACATAAAATACAGTTCGACCTGTTAATTCAAGAATGCACATTTGTCTCACGTGTAAGAATTTCGATCGAAAGATTCATTCAGTAATGTAGTTGACCTCGATGAACTGACCTCAATCATAAGAAGATGCTCCATGAACTGACCTCGATCTATATATGTTGCATAATAGTAGCTAGGAAGACGGCTTGATCTATAAACAAGGTTAGGTTACAATGCGACCTCAATAGCAAGTTATGATGGCATTCAATGTTTTTCAGTCGCATTAAATTATTTTGATACAACCCTTTCTTTGTATACGTGTTAATGCTCTTTGAAGAGCCCTACTCAGTATTCTGAAGAAGAAGAAGATACATTAACATTAAATACTTGCGTTAAAAATATAAAACTAGACAAGGAGTTTACGAACGGCTTTCCCCAAATTTATTTCAAAATTAAATTTGTTGACGGTTTATAATGATGAAATTATGGTGTACCGATTCAAAAAAATCTATATTTTGTAAAAATACAGTACTTTTAAAATTATTTTACATCAAACTGATCATGTTGATTGCTTCTAGCTATCAATTTATCATTATTGCCGATCATTCTTTTTAAAGGAATACTTTTTTCTATTTGATAAAAGGAAATCAAATCAAAGCACCGACGCATTAAATGGCCCCTCTTTGCTTACAAACATGATTATGTTTTTGTTGAAAATGCCTTTTCGTGATCAACAGTGTTTTCAAATTTAAAATCCTTATATGTAAATGAACAAATAATTTTAGCTTAATTTAGCTAATTTTTTTAAAGAGTAAAAATAACTATATAATGCAGATCTGAATAACATTGATATAACATTGGTATGAAACATACAAAACATTGCTTTGAAATGTAAAATCTTAAAATATTACTGTGACACAATCATAATTCCTGGTTCACTATTGTTTACAAAAAGTTAACAAAAGTTTATGTTTCACCAAAAATATAATTGATGTATGACGACAACACATAAAGTTTGGATATATGAAAGTAACATTCGTTATAAATAATTCTAAAGTTTGAAACACCATATCAAAATATTTTTTTTTTTTTTTTTTTTTTTTAATTTTTTTTTAATACATTTTATGTACATAATATGATGCCTAATGGACACGGAAAGTGACTTACTATGTAGAATAAAATAATATGTAATAACTATGTATTTTTTTTATATATATACGTACGTATTTCTTGTATCGTTGGCAACTTTAGTAAAAATTAAAAATGAAATTATATAAGCTTTCACATTACAATAAAGCTAACAGTGTAATTACAGTGCAGTAAAACTATAGAAAATGATTTTTAAAAAGCGACGCTGATGAAAAATCCTTTTTTTTAGAAGATTTTTTTGTTGAGAATATGTTCATAAAAGTCTTCACTGACTCTCTGATCAAAGCCTGAGGGGCCGGTTATATATTTCAATATTAAAGTCTTAAATTTTGTTTTATTTAAATTGAAAAGAAAAAAAGGTATGAGAGAGAATATATGCAACAGAGAGGACAAAAACAATACGCCCTCTGATCTTCAATACCAAGGGCATGAACTTAAGTGCAGTCGCCTTGGATATCAGTAACTTAGTAGGATTAATATGTTTCCTACAGAAAACATCAACTCTGCAGAAGATGAAAAATGTATTTTGAAGTTTTTTTTGGCCTACAAAAATAATAACAACTGCGAAGTACGAAAGAGTATTTTAACCATGCAATTCCAAACTTGACAGACACAAGCAAGAATTGCGTAATGTATGGAAACAATGGAAGTCTGCATATAATAAATCACGTGTTAAATCTCATTGATCACAGTGCTCTACATAATTGTTTTTGACCTCCCACGTGACCACAATAAAAGGATTTGAATTTACATCTGTATATTTAATATAAATATGGCGTCAATTTAAGAACAAATTTAGTTTGTTTATAACAATGTATGAGGAGTATTGATAATTGTTATTTAAGACTTCATTTAAGAATGACGCATTTTAATACAATTATCTATGACATCATATGCTGTTTGATCAATGCTTTAGTAAACCCTTGCAAAGGTTTACATTGAAATTAAGCTCTAATTTGAATTCACATAAGGTTAAAGCAAAAACTAATTTTCATTACAACCCATTAGGTGGTTACCGTGTTCCTTAATGCAAATACACCTAAAATGGCAATGCAATCCAAATGATGGAAATCGACACGGTATATCGCAGTTACTAAAAAAACGCCGCTGGGCAAGCTGCAATAACAAGATGTTAAAGTATAAAAAAGAAGCTATCAAAAGTTATTTCACAACCATTCACAACATGACACTTATTTTTTTTAGTCTTAATCTATTCAACGAAAGTATCCATAACATTTGTTAGGGTTGAATTGATGATATTGTGGGTAATCCATCAGGATATAAAACTTTTATTCTCTATTATGTAAGTTTTAATAAAAAAAAAGCTTTTGCAAACAATTTATTTTTATTAACACACCTTCACATCCAGTCGATGGATTGTAGAAATTCTTATCACAGTTACATCTATTTTCAAACCATATTCCTTAGCCTGAGTAGAGACATTTAAACATACAATTCAATCCATAAATCCCTCGGTGACACTATAAAAGAAAGTTATACATGTAAAAGTAAATTAAACTAAACTGAAGATTACCGAACAAAACACGTATTCATCAACATGTGTCAGAAATGATAAAAACCAAAACAGAACAATTCACAAAAAAAATTATTTCAATTACCTTGATACTAAAAAGGAGGTCCAAAATCGTACAATCTAGTTTATTTTATATAACAGGGTTTAAACATATTGACTTTTCAAGAAACACAAAAGAGAAAGAGATTAGAAAATACATTGTCTGTAAAAAAAACCCCTGAACAAATCATTGTAAATAAAAGACAGTTTAGTTACATGCACATGAACTGAATGAATTACCTTGCTGGTGTTTGTCTAAAAAGTACAACAATTGCATCACTGAAAACTTTATCTTTGTATTTATTTACTCTATTGCTATTCATGAACCGTATTTCATTTTTGAAAGGCTTTAATTATCTATAATTTTTTCATAATTAAGAAAATATTAATCATAGAGTAAAACTTTACATGATTTTTAAAATTTTTGTTTTAAATATTCAATACCATATACTTTATTTTAACATATACTTTTGCATTCAACTAACCACAGAGTTAAAATATAACAATATACAAAAAATTATTAAGATTTTGTAGATGCGTTCTGCAAATATTACATTAAATAAAGCTCAGTTAAAAACCATCAACATGTTAACTGTGGGTATGTTTATAACATTTGAGAGACAATAAACATAAATTACAATAAAAAAAATGTTTATTAAATATTTTGATATTAGAATGAAATAGTATGTATTACGTTTATAGTCACTGAGCAATTACATAGATTTAAATGTACAATTGATTCTTTTGTATTTTGAATAGCCTGTCAAATACTTGTCTTAATTTTTGACATTTTGAGCACCTACACGTTTTTAGTCAGACAAATTCGAATGACTTAAGGTATCCCACTCCTCAATGTTCTTGTACCAATGATTTCTTGAGAAGTATATCATTGAAACCTGCAGACGAAACACACTTAAACAATACAAAGATAATTGGAGGTCAGTGTTCATCCCTCTGAGTTATGGCAAATTTAATTTGACCTTTTTGCACCTAAAATGTGATTTTCGCCTGATTTGGATTTGTTGTCAGTATTTTTGATTAAGCAGATTTTTTTCTTAAAATATTGTTTTTAATTATGCACAATGGTCACACTGAATAGAGGGATTACAGAAAAAAATTGTACACAGCTGAATAAAGTTTTGTGTTACCTTTTGCACTAGACAATTTCTATAATACTTAAAATTTGATTTGATAAAACCATTTGAATATCAAGAATTTTATAAGATTAATGCAGTTTGCCTAGTTAAGTATTCAGTTTCATTTTGACATAATAAAACCTTGGAGTCAGAGATGTCAAATTTTAAATATATGGCTTTAAAGGTAAAATTCTTGCAAAAATTGGCTTTAAATTTTTTTTTTAGAAATTTTCGATGTAATGCATGATTTAATTTAATTTTGTACAAGTCACACAGGACCTATAGAACATGTCACAACCCTATCAAATGTTAAAATAGTGAATAATGAATAAAGTATAATAACAAGAAAAGTAAATTTTCTTGTTTCTGTCATTTTCGACTAAAAAACCTTCCGCACGAGAAAATACCTCCACAACTTGTTCGTTTCTTGAATTCAAATAAATTTTCTTTATTAACGTTGTGTAATTATGAAATGCTGATCTTTCTGTGAGGTTTAAATTAATTAAATCATTCTCCTTTAAAATATAATGAACATCTGCGCAATGAAATCAAAACCTGAGGAGTGAGATACCTTAAAGCAAGTCAACAAATCTCGGACCACCGTATCTCTTAACATTTAACGTTAAATCGTATAGAAGGAGTTTCCCAAACGAGTCAAACGCCTGAAAATAAATAGAGAATTAATATCTCAAAAAACAAAAATGAATTCAACATTACTCTAAATAAAATCAAATGAGACCTAGACTAAAATCTGCCAAATCTGAAAGCTTTATGAAAATCGACAGAACCATTTACGAGAACATGCTTGCATAAAATTCGTAAGACATAGTGGAAAAAAGTGCATACAGTAAATACAGTACATACAGATTTCTTGTTAACTTGAAGTATACCGATCGTCTTTTTCTTCTCAGGAGGAATTCAAGTTATGAATGCTTCCGACTGCATTTGATATAACTCTTGATTCAAATGTTTTACACTGTACTGATAAATATACATCGTGTTAACACAAACACAACTGGGAAACCGGGTTAATTGAGAAAAGATCATATTCAAGAACAAAATGTTGCATTACGTTCACTCTCATTTAATATAATGGTACATTATGTTTTGCATGAATTGTGGCGCACAACGTAAATATATTTAAATATCGCAACATTTTTTAAAAAAGTTGATCTAAACAGCACAAATTATATTGTTAAAAGATACGACATCTCACAATAATGTATTGACTTGGAAGTGAAAGAATATTATCAACATTGGAAAAACCTACATTCAATATGTTGATTGCTATATATCAAAGCAGAAATTTTGCCTTATGCGAGGTTGGATAATATGTGTCGGTTAAAACATAAAGTGTCATTAAATGTTGACACATAATTTAAAATATTTCCCTCTCCATATATTTATACATGTGTAGTTTAATCATGAACAATACTACTTCATATATTAGGCTATAACTGATATAGATAATAAATTTATAAACGTTTGATATACGTTCAGTTCATCATTAATGTCAACTATGTGTTACCATGAACAAGAAAAATTGGTGTTTGAATTTTAAAATATTTTTTAACTACATGTACATGTACGTAAAAAACACACATGGTTTTTGGATACCTTATACGGTAACCGTTAATTGTCAAGAGCTGATTCAAATTATTAGGGTAATACGGACTCCGAATTGCTAATTCCATATTTTTTTAAGATATCGAGTTGGAATGGTAACGTTACCGATAGAGATTGCAAAAAGTTCTTGGAACAGACAACATCTCAGAAATGTTGATCGAAGAAGTATGCGAAATCAAAATACACTGAGACTTTGATAAATATATTCCTTTTCTTTGAAGCCGATTTTATCTCATAATCTATATTATATACATGTAGCCATACACTTTATGTTACAATAAAAAAATGCATAATTTTACATTTCGTTGTAAGTTTTTATTTCTTAGAATTCTGCTTCTATAGAGAGTGCTGGAAAAAAACCCAGTAGATTCGGCTTATTTTTATGCATGCATCAAACAAATGTTTGACCAATCAATAAAATGGTTATAAAACATTTATCTTTATTCTAGCAGCCTGTTCATCGGCATTAGAATGAACTTCACTTTGCAGTGTATTTGAATACGGATTACCGAAGGTAAACATCTACATTATACGACTGTATAAAAGACATTTTTATGGTCTATCGACACAATGACTTTTGTCAGATAGTCAAACGTTGAATATAAATTGCATTATTATACCGTATCGTCAATACCTTGACATCCTGTAATGTGGTTACAATATGGTTCTGTACAGCTGCAGCTCTTCTGACACAGATCTCCATAGTTTGGATAACGACATGAAGCTTGGCATTTTATCCCAAAATACCCTGCTACACATTCTGTTGAGAAGAATATGTAGTTTGTATCGGATATTGACAAGAAGCAAACAGAAGAAAAACCTAGAATGATGCATTATTTCTGAGATATATTTTAGAAGTGGTGTTTAGCCTCGAGCATGAATAGATTTAATGGTCAAACGAACTAAACGTACCCATAAAATGAAATTACTTGACATCCCTAAGAATGAACTGTTCCAAGGGTATTTAGGTCAGTGTTGGCTGCGACTTGGGCAGACTAGCTTAGAAGCACACAGAAAGCACATAGGGTAGGCATGAGCAGAAGAAGAGAAGTATAAGAAAGATGACAGGAACGTAAGGGCTAGGGTAGGAATTGAAAATAGTTTCATCTAGGGAATCAGGACGTAGTTAATCATGAAAAAGTTTGAGGCACCTGGTTTTAAATATTAATAGGAGTCCAGTATCGGGAATTCTGCGGTGACAATTTACTCAGTCATCAGTATGCGCGCTAAAGCTTCTGATATAATCATAATAACAATAGCGAATCTTTAAAGCATACAAATTGTATTAAACAATCTACTCAAGATACTCAGGGAGACCACGTTTTTTGTATATCAAAAACTATTTATCCCCTAGAAGAACCTTTATTATTATATAAATACAATACTTTAAAAATATTAATGATAAAATAGATGCATATACTTTTGTGCAAATTCGCATTTTTGAAATATACAAAATAAAAATAAGACTTACTGTCACATATTTCAATGTTTGTTGTGGACCAAGACAGGCAACAAACATAGGGTGCTCTGAAAATAAAAATATGGACATTTTAAACCTACCTCGTTCAAAATCAATATTAATAGCAACGAATAACCCGTTATATCATTCTTCTTAGAAATCAATAACCCACACAAATGGTGAAATATCTGAAAAAAAGGCAAACGGATGTTTTTAATCATTTGTAAAATTTCAAATAGAATCATTTTTGCTATTCCTTAGTAATAAACAACATATCAAGACAAAAGGCCCACATGTCTGGACCTGTGTACATGTACCATAGTCCATAGCTTGACTTGTGAAGAGTCTTTTGTTTCCATTTTAGGTTTCCTTTTGAAGTCTAAACCCTAATCTGAGAATCATCTGATTGTTACCCTGATGTTTGAAAACATTCATTCATGAAATTTGGATGTGTGTGTGGGTTTTTTTTTAGGGGGGGGGGGGGTCCTGGATTGTTGAAACGTTATCTCAAAGGGCCAAACATTCTTTAAAATTGTAAACTTTTCGTAAAAACAGAAGTACAGGCCTGTAATTGTCAATCTTTTATTACATTGCATTCACAGTTACATTTATAATGCATACAAAATGCAAATAAGATAATACCTTATTTTTACAAGTATGTAATGCACAATATATTAAAATAGATTTCTAAAAACAGAACACATATTTCATTCAATATTGCCAGGTGACAATATACTACGAAGTTTTAAAAATGAAATTGTTAATGGGTGACACACAACAACTACCTCAAGTAAAAATACATGTTCAATATATGGCCTAATTAAGCCACTCACCCACCCCAATACAAATCCCCAACCTCTACCCCATGACCTGTTCAGTAAATTTCACAATTTATCATCACTGCATTTGAAACATGATGACAATGCAAGACTTAATTCATATGTGATTACTGTGAGTGTACAGAAAAAATAATTCCCTGAGTATTGTCAATTTGAAAGTTTTTTAATCTCATCGAAATGATATGATCAACAGTATAAAAAATGGGTCCTTGTAACAGCAAATACAATGACCTTTTCAGAATATATGGATGCCGTTTGATTTTTGTCCTGACATATTTGAAATATTTTATTTCATTATTTAGTGTATATATTAATGACTATATTATTTATTCATTACATTTATTTTATAAATGCATCATATTATGATTATCGTATGTCTATACTCTGTACAGGGCAAAAATTACGACATGAGTGATTTGGTTTTATTATCAAGTGAAGTGCATAAACGCTGATGCTAGCGCTGACTGAAAAAATGTATCTATAATGTTAATCAAATTGTATTACTTATGAAACATTTCTTGTTGACCTATGTAAAAATGATTGAACACCGTTAATGATCGAAGGGACCATATGTCAAAGATATTGATATTTTAGTACATTTGTGAAAAGGTGCTTGCTGATTTCACGCAATTAATAGTGAATAAGACAAACAAGGTATAATTTTGTTATGTTTTAACACATTCTTGAATTTAACCGTTGTATTTTGTTGACATTTGATTGAAGATTTTTGAATTGCAAAAACTGACGTCATAATCGCAATTTATTTCAAACGGCGAGGAGTTCCAGAAATTGTCGGAGTTGATGTAGTGTGCAGCAAGATGGCTATGCGGTTATGAAATCAATTTTCACTGTATGACCGTATTATCCCCGCCCAAGAGCTTAAGACCTGAACCCTGTCTCAGGGACCACGAATTGCACAGTTTATGTAGAGGGTGTCATGGACAGCATAACAATACATTTAGTTTTTCATAAATACGATGGGAGTAGAGAGGAAAATAGTTTCCAAGATTAAATACATGTTTACTATGTCGACATATTGGCCCCGCCAAAGGGCCTGAACACCTAACCCAGAGGCCACAAATCTCTTACACAATTTAAGTAGAGGTCTTCTTTTACATCATAACAATGTATTTGATTTTTTTTAAAATGTATGAGAGTAAAGAGGATTTTAAAGATTTAATACATTTTCACCATATGGCTTATATTGGCTCCACCATGAATTTCACAATCTAGGTAGAGGGCTTCATTGACGTTATAATTATCCAATTAATTTTCTCAAATATATACATGTATGAGAGTAGAAAAGAACATTCTTTAAGAAAATTTATACATTTTTACTTTTATTGGCCCTACAAAAGGCAATGAATTTCACAATATTGATAGATATCATCATGGACAGCATAACCATGCAATTAGTTTTTTCCACATGTGTGGAACTCGGGAAGTAAAGAACATTTCTGAAAAAATTACTTTTTTGCATATTTGATCCCGCCTATGAGACCTTGGGACTTGTAAAGCCGTGTACCCCACAATTTATATTTTTCTTATATTGGAGATGCTATATACCAAGAATGGTTACAATTAGCTTGTTAGTTTTCATGAAGAAGTTAAACATTTAAAATTGTTAACGGACGACACACCACGCACAACGACGAATGAAGACCAATTACAATATTTCAACTGACGGACTCAGGATACCCCCCCCCCCGTAGAAAAAAAAGATACAGATACGATCTACTATAGAAGTTAATTAAACTTTACCGTTTGCAGTTGTGTTTGGCTGATCCTATTCTATACACAACAGTAGTAAAAATAAATACTTTGACGAGATTGCAGACACAATGAGTTTCCATGGTATACTGCCCCAGAGATTTGCGAGTCTATGATTACTTTGTCAAGGAAACAAACGTAGCGATGTATAAATAAAACAGTAGGGAGAATCTGTCAGTTACATCCTGCATACTTTGAGCATGATATAATAATGTTTCAAAATCAAACTACATATAATATAGTTTGCAAAGGAAACAGGGAAATAAAACTGTTTTCAACGTTGTTTTGTGGCTGTCTTTGGTACAGATTTCGACGTGTTATTCTAGTCTAGACAAAAAACAAAAAACGTTTCCTCTTATGAATAAAACCTTAAACAAATACCCAAAAATACGCATATGAGTCCTATTGCTTGTTTTAGTTCCTGACTCTGTAATGCCCCTACAGGAAAAAACCCAAAAAAGTTCTTATTTTTATGATGAAAGATTTTTGTTGAAGAATTGATTCATTTAAAACATGTACACCTTATGAGTGAAACTGGTTTAGTTGCTATGGTTTTGTTTTCATAACTTTTTCAGCCAATAAAAACTTGAACTTTCTTTAGAAGCAACAAAAGTAACTACTGTTCAACAATTATTTACATTAATAAACGCATTGCAAAGAAAAAAAAAGATGAAAAAAGGCTTAATATCTTTATTTTTTACATTTTTGTATTCTGCATAGTTCATACTAATATGCATGTCAATCAAAGATGAAATGGGATGATAACAAACAGTGTTCTGAAATCAAAAGTCCGGAGTCCGGGGAAAAAAACCCGGAGCAGAGCAAACATGGACTTTTACAAGAATAAGAGGTAAGATCAAGTGCTATGGAGGAGTGAGCTCTTCTGCTGACCCCGCCGTGTCGTCTTTGTTGTACTCGAAAATAACGGAAAAATCCGGAGACAATGCGGTGATTAATAATGGCTTAAGGATGTGTATGAAAAACGTCAGTCAGCATTTGACATAACAGAAAATTGTATTTGCTGAAAAGATCGTTGTATTGACCGTAGAGCTTACGAATTCAATCGAGACTGTTGAAAATCTGAAGCTTGTTTTATCAACTTGTTTGTCAGTACCTTGCCACGTTTTAGAAATGGTTCATTGTACAGCTTGCCCTTGCGAATGGAATCAATTGAGAGACAAAAACTCCACATGTAACGTATGAAGGTGCATGTATATTGCTGAAAAAGTAAGGAAAGTTGACGATAGAACAATGGAGGTTATCATTTTTATCGAAAAATTCTGTTGTTAGGTTAAAATGTATGTCTTCTTTTTTTAAGCATATCAATATGAAAAAGATTACTCGACTTTCGTGATGTATTTTATTTCAGGTTTACAGGGATATATCGGGTTACGTAAGAATGAAAGTAACAATTGTTAATTGATGATATGTCGATATACCGAAATGTCGAGTTGAAGGCCACAGCGAGTGATTTCTTTTTTGTCATATACCAGTTTTTGAATAAATACAGGTCAGGGATTTGAAACAAAGGAATGATTAAGATGGTATAAGAGCACAGTCTAAAAATAGTTACTAGTTGCCTAAATGAATGCGTGAAAACAGACTGCCTAAAAATCATGCACACTGGAAATACACTGGACCCTGTTCAACATCTAACACAAATTTTCATTTTTCTGTTTATGTGAAATTTCTTCGACTGATCTACGACGATATAGTTCTTTCACTTCCTTTGTCATGCTTATTTTGATCACGAATTTTGAACTGTTTATATAATTGTTATCTCATTCAGATACTGTTTTATCATGCATGTGCGTTTGCGAAAACCCATTGCACAAAAACTTTAAAGAAATTGACATGTTGCTTTTATGTGCATTCGCACTAACCCATTGCACAGAATTTAATGTTCATTTGTAACCTTGTGCATACTTGCATGTCCCTTGGTACAAGAGTTTTCATATATTTGACATGTTGGTTTGCATGTATGTGCATTTGTACATACCCATTGTACAGAATTTTATGTTTGCAAAGCCTGTGCAGCCGCTCTTACCCTATGTACATAGTTTTATGTTTATAATGCTTGTTTATTCGTGCTTACTCATTGCACCATAAGCTTATGATATTTTCAATTTGTTTGAATTGTTATGAGGCAGCCCATTGGTAATCTCTAGTCACTGCGGCCAGTAACGCGAAACCAGAATAATCCATCAGTAATTTACAGGTCTCTTTTATTTATGTATCAGGTATCTTATATAATGACTTTATTTTTTACATGGTTGGTTTAAAATCTATATAAAGTGATCAGGAATGGCCAACTTTTTGGCTATTTATCATCTAATTGTTTGTCATCATAATATGTTATTTTTTTTATTCATTAAGTGAACATCTTTAAATTAGCTAAACAAACGTCTTGAGACCAATGTCAACAATTTGATGATATAATGAAAGAACAATTTCTGTTACAAAATATAACCGAAGTACTTGATGCGTGTATATAATTTAATGAAAACGAACTTATAATTAACAAGAGCAATCAAAACAGAGATCAAATAAGGTTACCTGTATCCTTAATTAATTGGAAACAAATCACGTTTAGCAATATCATTGTATTTTATTTTAAGCTGTATACTTAAACCTGGTATATTTCATCTGCTCAAATGAACGAAAGAGAAATGTAAATATACAAATAAAATACGTGTCAATTACCGGTATATCATAAAAATGAAATGCATATTAATGTAAAATGTATGATATATTCTTATATATAATATTTTGTATATATAAATATATATTTTATTTCATCTATTTTAAATACTAAGGGAAGTTGCTTTTGATATCGATAATACATTAACCGTGAAAAATGAAAAACTCTATTTCTAAATTACTTTGAGCCAAAAAATTACAATAATAACAATTGCGAACCGATGTCAAAACTGTGCAATGCGAAACATGACAGACACAAGCAGGAATTACATGATGTATGAGAACAAGTGTAGTCGGCATATATTTATTCATGTATAGCTTATATTTATTTGAGTCGCCGAAGACAAATGCAATGAGAAATATAGATAGATGCTGATTTGAAGAATCGCCAAGACACTAAGCACCACAGTACTGTACATCATTGCTCGCAAGTTGTTACCTTCCTCGGAGTTACAGATTGTAGAGGACTCTGAAATAAAAGGAATGCACGATACCAACGTATTTGAAAATATAAATGCGGACTTAGAACATTGTGTATCACAATAGTAAATCCTGAACCCATCAATGATATACAAAAAGGCATTACATATTCATCCAAATGCATATATCTTAATCTGGTTGAGCAATAATACTTAAGTTTTTATCTAAAAACAAAGATGTTTTATATATATTCAATAAAAAAGCAAAATCATAATAAATGAACAGACATATATATCCGTGATATAAGTCAATGCCCCTCTCCTTGGTACATTGCCTCTTGTAACATGCAGCGATTTTTGAAACCAGGACATCGTGTTTAAAAAATCCCTACACAAATACAGTCAAATCTATCAATATCACATACATTTGTATCACCTTTTGTAGAATAAAATTAACTTCCTTGTTGATCAAATGATCATACCACGTCAGTGTCATTACCGAGCTGATGAATTTTTTTTTAATTCTTAGTTTCAAAAAAAAATTTATTCATTTTTGATACTTATGACGATGCGCAATACGTATAATGTAGTACCATATGATGAATTAATGAAAAATGACGCCATTTAAAAGAAACTATTTACTTTCTTATTCGTTAATAGCGATACATAATGCAGAGGTTTATAGTTCTGTTTAAAAATAACGCTTTGATTTTACCTCAACGAAGTTAAGACAGTTAAAATCAAAATTGCTAAATATTCGATTATTTTAAAGATCCATGCATGCAAAATTAAAGAAACTAAGCTAAATCAATCACGAACTTACCATTACAACCTATTTTGTGGTCACACTTTTCCATACTGCAATAACATTTTGACTGACATCGAAATCCAAAGGATGGAAACCGACACGGTATAGTGCAATCATTTCCAACGAATCCTGCAGAACAATCTGCAAATTAAATTTTCAAGTTGTTTAGCCATAAAATAATATGTTTTGAATTTGTTTAATAATTATTTAACATCTTGAAACTTACGTATTTTTTCAGTCGTAAACCGACTAACGGAAGTTTTCTTAATGTTACTTTTAGTTGATATTGGTAATATTGTGGGTGATCCATCTATAAAATAAAATTTGTATCATGCATGTTGAAAATACTAAGCTTTTTGTAAATCGTTCGAATTATCAAACAAACCTTTACATCCAGTCGATCGATTGCAGAAAGTTTCAATACAGTTACACACATTTTGACAACCGTTTCCAAAGCTAGGGTAGCGACATTTTATAGTGCAATTTGGTCCGGTAAATCCAGTATGACATTCTTGAATTATGAAATATAACATGCCACTATTTAAAAAAATTCAGCCTTTTTATACTTGAAAACAAATGTTTATTCAATCTCAAAGGAAAATAAATACTTTATATATGCAAGTTGGTAGAAAAATAACAACCCCTAAAAATAGTAAGTTGAAAGACAATTAATAATAGGTACCTTGACATTTGTTGAAGGTAGTATCCCAAGTTTTACAAGCTGCATTGTAATTATCATGCGCACTATAAATACAACAGGGTTTTCCAAAAAATTGACAAAAATAAAGCAAAGGAAATAATAGCATGTATAATTAATGTAATCAAAAGACTGGAGTTTGTCAAACTACCTATGGCTCGCTGGGGTTTGTGTTGATGGTCCAACTAACATCAAGACGCTTCCGGTGAAAAAGAGGACAAATGCACAAACTCCGTTCGGTGTCGTCATCTTTTAAAATTGCCAGTCTTAAATTCTCTTTTTAACTGAAACGCTTTTATTGTCCGCAGAGACATGTATATGACATGAGAACAATAAGTTAATGATGTTTCCGGATTTACTGTTTCCTTCCTGTAAGGAAATTATATTTTAGTCTCATGCTTTAATCAAAAACACGTTTTGAATTCGTGTGACATAGTCACAATATGACTTTTGGGTAAAGGGAAAAAAATCTTGCGTTAATATTTAATTCATAATATAGCTAAGAGTTTTCTCTGTAGCGGGTAAAATGAAAAAAAAAAACAACAACAATGAATCAATTTATGAAATGCAATAACGACGTAATTAATAATACGCAAGACTAAACAACTACATGTACACTGTATATTGATTCATTGCAGTAAATGAGAAACTTCAAGTGTATTGTGCAACAGTTTATTCAAGAGGCGTTGTAAATCAGATGTGAATACACAAGAATTCCGAGGAACGTTTAGAAAATTTGAAATTCTAATAGTTTATCACAATCAATAGCATCAAAACTTTTTTTTTTCTCCTCTTTACACAGTTATCCCCCACGATAAATTTTGAAGTTCATGCCTTTTGACATTGTTGATATCTGCTTTTTCAATAAAAATGGATCACGTAAATTTACTTACATTGTCATCGGTCATTTACAAGGCTATTTTCTTAAAAACCAGTCGGATTGTGCACACAAATGCTCTGAAGTGGATTTTGAAGAGATTCCTGAGTTTCTGATAGACAACATCTATGTAGTTTTTGAACGACCTTATCATCAAATACAACATTTGGAGGGGTCAGCAGAGGATGCTCACTCCTCAGTGACACTTGATCCTACCTCTAATTTTAGAGGTCGGTGTTTGCTCCTCTCCTGTTTTGTATTTCTTTTCGGGCATTTGATTTTGAAGACTGATCGTAATCACCTTATGCCATTATATTCATCAAGGCTAAAGACCATATGCAAGAAATGGTATTTGTATCACTCAACAATTGCGATTATTACTGTCCCGCTAGCTATCAGAGATAACAAATACGAAGTTGCTCTCAAACATTATGTAATCTGTAATCTGCAAAAACAAGTGACCAACTAGCTGTTGTAAATATAGCATACATGTACCTGACCTATTGGTTTCTGATAAAACTTTGTTCGTTTATTTAAAAGATCATATACATTTAAAGGGAATATTTTTTTTTACAAAAGAGGAAACTGGATGTAATATTTTAAAAATATACTTCTCAGGAATCAGGGAATCATGTTTGATCAATTCTTAATATATTTCTAAATATGAAAACTTGAGCTCTTTTAGGTTCACCCATGGGTTAAAATTTGATAAATGCGAAATAAGGAAAAGGTTTGGAACATGTTCTGAACTTTGAAGGGACAAATCTAAATAAAAATAAAATAGAATGTGTAAATCGTTTTTCGAAGACAGGCTAGTCAATATCTTACAAAATCTCGTAAGGTGTCACCCCAGACTGTCATCATAAACATGTTAGCCAATCAAAAGCTTTGACTATGCTCTACGTATATCACCTGTTGTCTAGTTGATAACAGGAAATCAAATCAACACATATACATTGACAATACGGTCCCTCTGTGCCTATTGCTTACCACAATAAACAACTTTTTCGATTGAAAATGCATCTACGCGATTAATGAGTTTTTATAATAAGCCTTATGTTTAAATTAAAATATAACTTTTATTACCAACATAGTTTTTAAGACAACAAAAAAATATACGATACAGATATACATGCAAATGATGGTATTATGAAACAAGCGACAACATTGCTCTAGAATGTAAATCTTTAAAATATCGATGTCTTGATTTATGGTTAACGATTGTTTACTCTATGTCAACCAATGTTTATGTTTTCCCAAAAGAGAATTGATGTATGAAGAAAACACATGAAGTGTGTAAATATGAAATTACCATTCCATTTAGATAATTCGTACGTGTAAGGCATTATAACAAAATAAGTTTACTAACTTTATTTACATTGTATGTACATATTGCGATGTTTGGTGGACACCGAAAAAGACTTGCATGTCATGTTAAGTAAAATCAAATCGAAATATTTTCCCAATGAATGTATATGAAAATCTTTCCTGGGAAGAATTTCAACGGAACATGAAAATAGAAATCCTCATGACCTATAGAATCAAGACGACAGACAGCGTACAGAAATCTCTTAAGCCTTCGGGTGATGTTTAGCAAAAATTAACCGTAAGTTTTAATTTTTGGCTAAGTATTCAATGACGCAAAAATGCGACTTCCTCATTTGCTTATCGAGTCGAATTGAGTATGATTTTTTTGTTACGGTTTTTTTGTTAAAATAACAATAAGAATGCCAAATATTTATTATTAAAGACTATATATGGTTTGAGCCTACAATGGCCCTCTTAAATGAACATCGTCATTTTATTGTAATTCTTTGTTTTATTTGAACAGATATACATTTGAAGTTTTTTCATAACTTTTATTTTTATTAGAATGCCAACAATTTAAAAAGATGACATCATAAATTTTACTTTTCGCATTTTTAAAATAAAACAGCTTGTTTTGGAGCAGTTTTTCTTTCAGGAAACATTAAGCAAATGCTTGAACAAACGAAATATTTTCCCCAAAGATGTACTTATCCAGTACTTATCCAGTGACAAAAAATTCGTTCTCGTTTAAAGCATCGCTCCATATTTTCCATTTGAAAACAGATTAGAAAAGGTCAATAAATGACTGATTTTGATTAAATGAAAAAAAATAACGCCCCTCTGACGTCATATACTGCCGGAGAGTGCAATTGAATTAAAAAATGGGACAAAAATGTCTTAAATACCAACTTTTCTTAAAAATGAACGACAGTTTAATGTATCTGAAACACATAAAATATTGCGAACTATGGGGCAAATTTGACATAAATCATATATTTCATAACAACAAAGTACTACCGAATGCTAAAAAGCACCACATTAACATGTTTCAAATATGAATTGACTATGTATGTAAGTATTATTTTCATATACACTTAATATCGTCAATCCTATGCGGTTGATTTTTTTTTCATCGGGCCATCTTTGATGATAATATCCCGTTTCATAACAGTGAAAAACAGAGACAAGCTGAAAGAAGTTTGACTTGATTTGCACGCTTATTCCAACATATTTATATTCATTTCTTTTATCAATAAATAGCCGAATCGGATACAAATAATGCATATGACATGTATCATACTATTAATTTTAACAGTTTTACATTAAGAAGGTTTATGATATCGATTATACTTAAGAAAAAAAAAGTGTTACGCATTTGACAAATCAGTGATGAAAATACCTTAAAATCTTTTGAATATTCGGTTTAAAATATTGATTAACTCCATTTTATATCAACATATTATTTATTTAACCTTTATGTCCATGTGAAATTTTCTTAACATCATTTTATTCAAATACATTATATTTTGTATTAAAATCACACGATACCAAACCACATGAAAGACAGAAATATATCACACATTGTACAGCTGCCCATACACCAAGAACTATGGTAATGTAAAACATGGCTTCAGTTTGCGTAAGTTCACCAGAGGCACAATCTGGAAAGGACACTAAAACATAAAATCATGGCCTAGTGCAAACAATTCTCATATTTCATGGTTGACAAATGTTTTTGATTATTGATGTATAACAT
Organism: Magallana gigas; assembly: GCF_902806645.1. Taxonomy (NCBI): domain Eukaryota; kingdom Metazoa; phylum Mollusca; class Bivalvia; order Ostreida; family Ostreidae; genus Magallana; species Magallana gigas. The sequence continues at coordinate 29,925,513 of NC_047563.1, read as the reverse complement.
CAAATTAAAATGAATAATTTCATAATTGTATAACATTCACTTTGTGACAACAATGAAACTTTAACTTCTGATGCCAATTTTTTGAACGATTGTTACAGACAGGAAAGTGTACACTAAATGTTTAAGAGAAGAAAGAACATATCAGTTAAGTTATTCATACAAAGAATTTAAGTTAAAGTAAGATTTAAGTAGTACTTTAACAACAGCAACAAACGACAAAAAACAAGTGTAAATAACACTTTACCATTACAACCCATTACGGGATCGCAATATTCTTTACTGCAGTTACATTTTCTTTGGCAACGACCGCCAAATGATGGATACCGACAATGTTTTCCACATCCACTCCCATTGTATCCCTCCAAGCACTCTACAACAAGAATATTTGCTTCATTATAACAACAGATGCCATGTCAGAAACTGTAACACATATTATTTCTTCATATTTGATTTATTTAAAACGTACTTGTAAGTACCAAATATACTAGTATAACTCCGTTGCAATACAAACGTTTATCGTTGAGTATATATCGTGTACCTTACTTTAAATATATATCGTATATTCTAATGACTTCAAAACACTATTCAAAAAAGTTTGACAATGGAATCTAGCGCGGATTTATAAAACTACCAACGTTTCAAACAAATTACTGGATTTATAACAGTCAAATATTATAAGCTCGGGTACAGAGCGGATGTTTTTAAAAGCTGTTATTCGGGCATCGCTATGCTCCATCGTACGTCGATTCCTACCAATATTTGCATATAGCTTTGACAATGTTATTCCTTTTTTGGTCGAAACGGCTCAAAATTTGGTTTATGGTGTTTAGACGTTGGTTCTGCAAGTCTGCGTTCCAAAGTCATCCCAGAAATCTTTATTAAAGATCAGGTTAACTTGTTCGCAATTTTTTTTTATTAAAATTTCATTCAAGATGCATACACGACAAATTCAAGCTCAATCATTTATGAATAAAAAATAATATTCACTCCCAGCTTTTAAACACTATTGGCTGCAAGATTTTATCAACATGACTTCGAAATGTTAAGTGTCCATCAGAAGCACAGCGTTCAGTCCTTATGTTGGCAGAATTACTGGCTCACATCATCTCAAAACTATTGCGTAGCGATCATGTTCCCTCACACTAGCGTAGAAAACGTTCTATATGACAATGATGTAATCTGCAATCAATGAAATGAAAATTAATTTGTTTTCATAAGGGATGCTCATATAAGTCCACTAAGCTTGATGACATCTCAAGTGCTGCTTGCATCAATCAAGATGAAGACATCGGTTACTTTGTGTCCAAAAAATAATGCTGTTGATGTCTTCATTGCATGAGTTACAGGTGTGAAGCGGTTGTTTATTGTTTTTTCTCAAACTCGTACTTCAGAAGCATTTGTATCTTCAGTCTGGAGAGTCCTGGAGAATGTACTCTAATTTTTGTTCTTAAAGGAAGTAAACGATTGATCCTGTCTTGTCGTTTGGTTTGACATTTACGTGCAGTGACAAGGCCTGTGTGATATATTTCGATTTATTTCAGCCAGGTGTTGTTTAGGGTTTATTAAACACGATATCACCATCAGTTGTGAATTTAGGTGATTCTTTTTAAGGTATATAATCTTCGGAACAAAGACATTATATTTAACGCTCGCATCATTTTTGTTTTACGTTTGTAATAAAACAATGTTGTGTATTTATAACTTTGAGAGGTATAAAAAAATCATTAATATTACAAAACTTACCGCCACACCCTTTTGCAATATTGCAAAGTTCTTTACTACAGTTACACTCTAACTGACACAGATAACCATAATTTGGATATCGGCAGGGAATATCACACCCCTTTCCGAAATAACCTGCTGGGCATTCTGAAAAATACAGTTAAACACACTAATAACGAAGTGACCAGGAAGGGTGATTTTGCTTCGTTATAAGCGTAATATTCGTTATATCTGTGAAGTTTTCAACATTTAATTAAATCACAGGAAATGAAAATACTTTGCTGTAGGTGTCAATTTATTATAAGCGTGTTCGCTATAATCGTGTTTTAAAGTATATCCATTGTAATAACGTATTAAAACGTACATGTTTCAATTAAATTGACAATAACATAAATTGAAGAGGATAATAAGAAATAAACCTATTTTATTCGTTGTAGAAAATTCAATAGAACTTGTTTCTACAGAGGGCAGAAACCTTTCTGGTGATGAAACTGTCGGTGAACCACCTAAATATGAAAGTGACACGTATTATAAGATCTTAATCAATATCGTTAGTGAAGATGCTTGCTTAATAACAGAAATATAAAATTCGAATTAATATTTTGAATGTACTTTTACATCCAGTAGTTGAGTTACAGTGAATTTCATGACAGTTGCATTGACTTTGACAGTTGTTACCATAGCTAGGGTAGCGACAAGATATTTCACAATTGTTACCAACAAAGCCCAAATTGCATTCTGTAAAAGATAAAATTTGTTAAAAGCTAAAGTCATTATATTTCTAAATCGTATCTACATTAATTAAACTAATTATACTAATGTTAACACAATGTTTTAATAATTTTAAATTCTTAAAAGTTCGCTCTGAAAACTTGAATAATAAAAATAGTATGTATGTACAACAGGCAAAAGTATACTTAACAAGGTTATATAAAATGTGACAAGGAAGGAAAATATAATTATTTTTTTAACAAAATCAACAGTGGTAAAACATCACAAACCCAATGATAAAATGTTATTGAAAGCTTCATGATCTGATATATTATTTGTCTTTCATCACTTCAGAAGTCGACTAGAGAGATATAATAGCATTAAACCTTAAACACATGCAAATGTCACGAACTAAAACGGTTGCTGTCTATTTTATTATTAAGGTATCATACAACACAACAACAAAGCATTTTATAAATATTTATTATTTACCTTGACATTTTTGTAAGGTTTCACTCCATGTTTTGCACTGTTTTGCATTTGTATTAGATCTACAAAATGAAAAATGATTGAACAATCACTATTAATCATCATTTAAATGAAAAATTGTTATAAAAGTTATAGACGATAACAAGTAATAAAACGATTTACCTGACTGGGTTCTGCTCTGATAACTGTATATATAACAATACACAAACGATGCAAAGTAAAAAAGAGGTATGTTTGTTAAAATCGGGACACATTTCTCTACATTCTATTACAACAATAAATGTATCAAAAATACTTTATTCCGCACCACAAACTTACACGCTAGAAAGTATCTAACAAAAAAATTTCTTCCTTAATTATACAGGCTTCCTTCCTGAAACCAATTTCCTGCTCTTAACGCAAACAACATTCTTTCCTATATTATCGACTGAACGTAACTATTTATACAATAAATGAACTCTGGCATTAACAGGTTTTGGTTTTGAAAGAATGCAACTTGTACATATTTAGATCAAGAATAAGTACAAGTACTTAGGATATACACAAAATCTTCGTAAAGAATGTGGTTATGTAAAACAGAACAAGCAGAACTGAAACTTAAATTTATATATGGATATAATGTATAGACATTATAACTTTCTGTAATGCCATTGTACATTTAAAGATACTTGTATATTTTCTTCATGCAGATGTTGTGTCACATCTCGCATTATTTTTTTAAACTATTAGTTATTATGTGCAACACGAAATGGGATGATTTTTAACAGCTGTTTTTTCATTATATATGATAAAACTTATTATGAAGCATTATTATATATTATATGCGGCTGATATTTGTCGCCTATATGTTTCACTAACAAACCAGGTGCATGTGCAATTAACACGTTATTATTTTTCAATTTAGTTTTAGTTTTAAAGGGTCAACCATTTCATACACATTAGTTGGTTTTAGTAATGCATTAAACAATATTATCATTTCGTGTACATATGCTTTTAATGTTAAATTGTTTCCTCATTATTCAATTGCCCTTCATGAAACATATACTAGTTTTAAATGCCTAGCTAAAAGTCATGGATATGACTGTTGTTGTTTTAAATTCTTAATGGAGACTTAAAATCTTTAAATAAACATAAAAAAGTCAAATCAAAAGAGCTATGAAATAAGTGGGCCTTGTTATACGCTTTAATGACCTTTTGAGATTTGTAAGGATAATAGTCTTAATATTAAAACAGCATTTGTTTCTCCATATTAGGTTATTTATCTTAAGAGTTTAGTTTGTATGATCAATAAAGTAAACAAAGTTAAGAAATTATAGAAATAAGTAGTTTATAAACCCACCTTTAAGAAATTGAATAAGGATTGACGTGGTATGTAGATAGAGCTAAATGAAAGAATGAATATGAAAAATGAGACTCGTATAAAATCTAGTAGCCAAAAATCAAACAATTCTCATATATGCAAAAACTTGATATTGAATGAAAACAATATAGAGAGATGGTCATTTAACCTACTTTTCAGACATTATATCTTAGTTCTAATAAGCATCAATTGACCAATCTGATTATCCTCTGCCTTAACGTACCATAGATAACAACATTAGAAAACGAATAATGATAATGATACAAAGACCAAAAATCGGTGACTGTAACGTAAAAAAATATAGGTGGTTATATCACCAAATAACACAGTCACATTGTTTCGTTATCATATACTTAATAATATCATAGTTTTAAATTTGACAATATACATGTATGAGCATAAAAATACCAAAATTAGGTTACTGTGATCTAGATTTTAGTATATGGATATATGAGCATGCTTGCATGGTAAATTACAAATTGTATCATTGTCATTGTTGACAAGATAACTTTTAAAGTTTTATCTTCCCTATAAATTTCTCCGTTCAACATTGAACCCCTCAATGAACCTCAGACAGGTCATGGTTTTAACATATATGTGAACAAATTTAGAATCTTTACCATATAAAGATGTTTATATAATATTTTCTCAAATTGAAGAATTGTCGTTATCGAGAACAAATTCACTTTATATATCTATATTGAAGTTTAAACCCCTACTTAAGTCAGATTATTAGTCACGGTTTAAACAATTTATATCTACACTATCTGGGGATGCTTGCGTTTTAGCAAACCATTGCAGTTTTTAAGAAGGTTTTTAAAAATATTCGACTATATATTTTCATGTTGAACTTTAAACCCCGTCTTCTTGGAAGAAAGCATCAAAATTGTAGCATTGTAGTTTTTTGAGAAGACGATTTTTAAACGTGTCCATGTTGAAGTTTAAACTATATTCCTGTGACATTTTTCCTCAAAACACACCGCAATTGAAAGTATTAATCACCTACAACACACATGATCTCTTTGATTAATATTTGTCAAAGTGTAATTACTATGAATAAATGAATTAGGTTAAACAGAAAAAAGATCGTGTCAAACTGACATATTATTTACATAAAAAGTAGACAATGTGCTATAACCATCTGATCTAATAAGCCTATTTGAGATATTGAGGCAAGTGTTATGATTTACACATGAAGTGTTAACAAGATTATACTATGAATCTGAAAAAGAAGGATTTGATATTATTATCTTTTTCACTAGACTTCCAGCACTATGTTACAGTCCTCAGTTTTCCTCTTCATTCTTTTCTTCCTCCATGGTATTAATGTCGATTTTTTTTCACGTTGTCAGCATCTGTAAAAAATAAATAGTAAAACAGATGCTTTTTTGGCTTTTACCTTATATTCTTTGTTCCATTTAAAAGGAAAATCTATATCAGTGATATTTTCGACTACATTGTACATTTGTTTTTTAGAAAATGTTTATTTTCCTGTTTTAGCTAAAATCCTTTTTTATACTTTGTCTCAAATCTGAAATTTTAAAATCCGAATCTTCTTGTCATTTTTCCTCGTTTCTCATGCAATTTTTGCAATATTGAATCTTGCAACCATATACCTTGATTGTGTCCAGAGCAGGTATATTAATTAGTTTCATTTAGAAAAAAAAGAAATTGAAGTACAACCTGCAAATAGCCAGAAAATGAAACGAAATTACTCTCTGCATTTTATATATCTGTGTTTAAAATGCTTAATATATTTGAGTTAAGGTTTACATTGTGGAGACTGAACAAATCCTCTTGCATACAAGTGACTTTTAACCCTGTATCAAATAAAGCTATTATTTTTAACAATTCATGATTATTTACTTCAATTTGGATGACAAATCGTGCTTGATAACAAATTTTGTGATAACATTCTAAATAGGACTAATATTGAAATTTACCTTTTTTATTTGCTCTTCAGCAGAAGAGGTTTATATTGTTTTCAAAATGTTGAACACTCGTAGTTTGTTTTGTACTTACCGTGGTCTTGACCTTGATCTCGTCTGAAACATTGCTTGAATTGTTGTGCTCTTTACTCTCTATAAATAAACCTCAATTCAAATAAACAATTACGTTAAATTTGATTGTTCATTGCATGTTTGTCCTTTTGACAAGCTTTATTTCCTACAAACTCTAGCATACTGTAGATTCCTAATTAAACGCAAGGAATTAATATCCGCGTAAAATCGCGAGAAGCACCCTTCGCGGATTGAAAAATCTCGCCATTGTTTTTCTTGGAGTTGAGAACTATGAGAAATAAGGATAAAAGTTCTGCGTTCGCTATTTTATATTCTCGCCGTTTGATACAAAACAGCGGGATTGCGGAATTAGGTACTCGCGGAATATATGGAATTTACAGTACTTCTTTCTTATCCTTTAAAAGAGTTTCTCACTGCTTGAATATTGTAAAATATGCTCGGAGTATTGACCCTATTCCGTGAATATTTTACATTTTTTATATTATTTATATTTTATCAACATTCCCGACTTATCATTTTATTTCACCTTTTTGTGGTTCATTTGTCCCACTACATGTTGTTGGCGTTGTGAAAGAATAGTGATTCCCTGATATCATAGAGACAATCATTGTGTTTTGGGTTCTTGTACTGCATGTATTAGGTTCCTCTACTGTTATGGATGAAAATGAAAATGTAGTGCCTGCTTTTTTTGCAGGAATACTAAATTGTTGTATCTTTATGTTTTTAACCTTCATTTTTTATGACTTCAAAAGACGTATTTGTTTTATTTTCATGTTTCAATTTTGAAATGAATATTATTTCATATTCTTTTTGGTAAAAAATCTTGAAATTTGGGCCTTTGCTTTCCTCACTGATATGGTTTCAATATAAACTTACGTCCCCCCCCCCCCCGAATCTGATGGCTATTGTATAATCTACGTAAACTATTACCTGAAAATACAACTGCCAAGGTATGTTTTGCATGATTCGAGCAATTCCTTTTAAAATTGATCTAGCCATATAACAAATTTCACAGGATGAATGACCATCTTTAAGTTCTCCTTAAAGATAGCTTTAAGATGCTTAAAGGGAGCTTAAAGACGATCTTTAAGCCACTTTTAAGCTATATGTGTTGCTTAAAGATGACTTAAAAAAGCGTAAAGATGGCTTAAAGGCAGCTTAAAGACTAACTTTAAGCCACCTTTAAGCCATTTTTAAGGACAACTTATAGATCCTTAATGTCCAAACTTCTTTAAGCCACCTTTAAGCTACCTTTAAGCCACCTTTAAGCCATTAAAAATCTTTTAATTCAATATTGTGCTTAATTTACCAACAAAATATATTAACTATATGCTAATGATAGAAAAGGTATTAAAAACGGTTTTTGTTCTAGAAAATAAAATGAAAAAAAAAATAATCAAAACGCCCAGGACGAAGATTGAACCCGGGACCCTTTGTTTACCAGCATCACCGTACTTCCTCTGCGCCACGGCAACTTACATATTGTATGAGGTTTTTATATCCTATATATCAGTGGATATTGAATCAATGTATTCAATGTGTATTTTTTACTTGAAAAGATTTTTACTTCCATTCAAATTGTAACAATCAATCTTATCTAATTTATAAATTACATGCATGCATATATTTAGAATGAAATACGGAACTTGGTCTTCAGTGAAAAAAAAATATATTATACCTTAATGGAAACCGTTAGGCTTACTTAGTAAATAAATTTAAACTGAGTAGATAAACGTTCATCTAATTCATAGCTAAATGAAATGCAAGGAAGAAGATGAAATCATTTCTTTTATTAAATGCATTGAAACTATTAGGGTATTAGTTCTTCGCAATTTTCCCGGTTTTCATGATCACGGCGCCGTTCCAGTATGTTTAAACATTTAATTGTATACATGATTATTAGACTATCAGTTCTATAACAAACAATATTACCAATTACGGGTGACGTATTGACTGCATGTGGCAATAGCAAATGATGTATACATATACTTGTACATACAATTGTATGATGTTCCAGGCCGGGTATGTGACATATTTACTCTTATACATATATTTAAACAATTAACCCCTATTTATGATCACCGGTACCGGAATTAATTAGCCTCTAGATTTTACTCTTACATATATGTATCTTTAATTTGTAGACGTAACATTTTTAAAACTCAGAGCTAGGAAATAATACTTTGAAAATGAATTACAAATGTAAATAAACTTTAATTCACTAGACTTATTGTATACACGTACATACTAAGATTTCAACGCCTTTAGAAACCCTGACTTGCACCTGGGCACACGACACACCTGTTGTGTATATTTTGTATATTCTGTGTTAGTTCCAGGGGTTTTCTTAAGTTGGACAAACGATAGACTCTAATTAGATATACACAAACGTGCACCTGGGCACACGACACAACTGTTGTGTATATCTTGTATATTCTGTGTTAGTTCCAGGGGTTGTCTTAAGTTGGACAAACAATAGACTCTAATTAGATATATACAAACGAACAAAACTATGTCTAGACAAACAAAGCAGTAATATCCTGCCCGATATAACAAAGGCAGTTGAAAGTCTTTTCATCTTTAACATGTATCTAGCAGATCTAGAATTAGACTTAGAAATAATTAGAATTGAAAAAAAATACATACCTTCAACCAATTATTAAATTAAATCATGCAGTTTGTGTTCATTATCTTTATTTTGTTTAATAGCCGGATGAACTAAGAGAGAGAGAGAGAGAGAGAGAGAGAGAGAGAGAGAGAGAGAGAGAGAGAGAGAGAGAGAGAGAGAGAGAGAGAGAGAGAGAGAGAGAGAGAGAGAGAGAGATTTCACCGATTAATCTATAATAGGAAACAAACATACCCGTACAATAATTTTGAAACAAAAAAATATTATAGAAGAATTTTTTAACGGCAATCTGTGTCCATCGGAGCGTTGTTGATGATAGCGATATGTGTTTAATGGAGCGACAATTAAAACCGCCTGGAACACCCCCCCCCCCCCTTCCTTGGAAATTATATCATCACTCGGATCACCCCATCCCCTCCCTATAAAAGAGCTTTTGCATTTAATATATGTTTTTATTGTTCAGCTTGATCAAACTTGACTTAAAGGGAACTTAAAGATGGTTTAAAGACAACCTAAAGGGAACGTAAATGCCATTTAAAGATGCTTAAAGGTAGCTTAAAGGTGGCTTAAAGGTGACTTAAAGAAGTTTGGACATTAAGGACCTATAGGCTTAGCTTAAAGGTGACTTAAAGGTGGCTTAAAGATTGTATATCCTTTAAGCCATCTTTACGTCACCTTTAAGCCACCTTTAAGGACTTGCTTAAAGATTGTTTTAGCCCTGTGTTTCAAGCAATAAAATCTATGGTACATGTACAATGTTCACGTATTATGAACTAGATATAGTTCCTATAATTGGGTCTGTCCCTATCAACTGAGACATCTCTTAATGAGGCCGGGTCTAATTTGTTCTGCCCTAGATTTTTTAATGAAATTTTTTACAAGAATTTAATTATTTTTTTTAAGATAAAAAAATAAGACATTTACCACAACGTTTGTTAAGGGGTCATCTCAAAGTCTGTTAATTTTTAACATAGGACCCTATGGGATTTTTCTTGAAATGTACCAATTTTGCATATTTTTAAAACTTCTGCCCTAGGGATTTCTTTTTCTGTTCTACATATTAAAGTTATTGTTAAAAGGCACTAACTGGTCAAATAAAAAAAACCCTTTTACATCCTGGTTTGTTCCTGGGGTCTTATCAAAGTTATATTTTATATGCCCAATTTCCCAGTTTGTCAGATAATGGCTATTTTTTATTTGACAAAGACAGAAATGGTGATCTTTATCGTATTATTAAAATATTCAGACATATTTAAGTAATAAATAAATATATAACATCATATATTAAGGGTCATTATTATAAGAAACATGGTTAATGTCTTGAAATAAATGAAATAAGTGATATTTAGGCGGGTTAAGAAAACGTGACAGAGGGTTAGGCTTGCTAAACCCTCTGGGTGCACAACACAGTTTTATATGTAACGTTAAAAGGACGTTTTCAGATGACTGGCAAGCAAAACTGACCCCTATAAAAAAAAATGTAAAAATATGTTACATATATATCTATTTGTTTTCCCTTGGACTGAAATGTCACACTTTCATTGGTTTAAACATATCACGTGATTGACTCATATATATCCATATTTGTTCGGTGAGAAATAATATTAGGCAATATAGCCGTCATTGGCCGAAGCTTCGCTTACTCATTTCAACATTTCATAGTATTTAATACATAAACCGCATGGCGTAACTTCTTAAAGTATTTGGAGTAGTTGCCCTTTGAAATTCTTTAAAATTAGAGTAGTTGCCCTTAGAATACTGACGTCACATTGTTTTGTCTGGAGCAAAAAAAAAATTGGCAGCGTGAAATTTGCTCAAATCTCTGCCGAGGAAAGGGAGAAAACATTTAAAATTGAATACCAACAAAACATTGTAAGTAAACATGGGTGAAGCAAAGATTTTTAAAGAGTATTTGAAAGGTGAGATTGAAAATTTTAAAGAGTTTAAATAACTTAAATTGGACGAGATGTTAAGCACCTTGTACATGGCTTTGCGTAGATCATGGCTATTTGTGAATAAATATGTCGCTTGATAGTCCTCGGGAAAACAGAACACTTATAAGATTAGTTACTGACTCACTACGAAAATATATTGGGTTGATCAATCTCATAGATGGCTCGGCTTCGCCTCGCCATCTATGAGATTGATCAACCCAATATATCTAATCATATCAATAGAAAGATAAATAATATTAACTTTTTATATTTATTTTACGATTACCTAAAAATACAACTGCCAAGGTATGTTTTGCATGATTGACCCCGCCTTCATCAAATCGGAATTTGTCACGTACTGCCCAAAGTCCAAGCTCTTGTTAAAATGGTTCTACGTCCAATCCATTCCATAATAGAGATATGGGTGAATATCCAAAAATATAAGGCATACTTTCCAAAATAGACCAGTAAAGATACAAATAAATCATTATTTTGAGAAGTGTTATTTACATGTATATACAAAGTTGAATATACATACCTTAGGTGAATATATCTTCCAGACTTCTTGGTTAAATCACATGTCCCCAGACAAATATATAGCTACAGTGTAACTGGCCATGTTGTTGCACAAGATTTGATATGTTTTCTTTAGCGGATGTACTTCGTTTTCGTACGAATAAATCTGTCTTGTCTTATTTTGGCCGCCCTGATCTGACAGAACATTTTCTCTCTATATCGCCATCAACTTTGACAATGTTCTTTGAGAAACATCTAATGTTCCAGCTATTTGATATTATTATGAACCTGCTTACAACATCTCAAAAGCTAAAGATTTTTTCCAAGCGACTAAAAATCCCTTTATTTATGCGGACAATGACCATCAGGAGCAATGCTTGCGTGTCTAATTTCAAATATTTACTCAGAATGTGTTTTCAAAAACCGAATAAACACGATGAAACACGTAGTTGCAGATTAAAAAAAAAAAAAAACATGAAAATTTAGATGTCCGTTAAACGAATGTTAACGAAAAAGATATCCGTTAAAAAAATCATCCTCGATATACTGAAATCTTTCTTAAGGCTTACGTTACAAATTGACGGTTACAGCATAGCAGGGCTGTTAGATATGTATGAAATTAAATGGCATTAGTCGCTATATCTTAACTTATATATTTTGTGATATTCAATCGTTGGAGCAATGATCCTTATACGGATGTTTCAAAACTTACCGCTACACCCTTTTGCGAAATTACAACGTTCTTCTCTACAATTACACGTTAACTGACACAAATAGCCAAAAGCTGGATAGCGACAGCGGATATCACACTCATTTCCTGTATACCCTGCAGGGCATTCTAAAACAAATAACAATTGTCATGAACTGATATCAAATGCTTGCGTGTTTGATTTCAAATTTTTACTCAGAATGTGTTTTCAAAAACCAAATGAACATGATGAAACACGTAGTTGCAGATTTTCAAAAAAAAATGAAAATAAAAAACATGAGCATTTAGATGTCCATTAAACGAATATTAACGAATAAGATATCCGTTAAAAAAATCTTCCTCGATATTATGAAATCTTTCTTAAAGGGTACCTGCAGTGCCGGTCCGTTTTTGATATAATAAAGATCAGTGAGTAAAGACATCATCCTGAAAATTTTACAGCGATCACATAAGTAGTTTTCGAGATATTTGGGGAAGCCCCGATTTCACACCTAACGAGTTTTGAATCAAGCCGATTTGGCGCTAGATGAACCGTGACGTAACGAGGGGAAACTCCGCTGTATGAGAAACAGGAATATCGTATGAAAACTGTTCGATTTCTTGCATTGTTTTATCTGTTACTTTATTTCCTTATCAACCCTGGATGACTAAATATATTGTTGTTTGAGTTTAAACCAGTAATTTATCGAACAAAAATGCCAAATTCGGAAAATTGTTTGCTTCATGAATTTAGACAAATGTGTAACACATTTTGCATATAAATGCACAGCATATGTAGGAAAATGACAATTTATCAAAGCAGTATTGTTATGTTGTTAATATTGTCATTCTTTCGAATGATTTTTCCTTGACATTATTTACTGATTTATAATTTTGATGATGCAAATTGGTAACGCGGGGTCTAATTCCTCGTATAAGGCATAAAATTACAAATGATGTCGCCCGATTACTCAATAATATTGATATCGGACCAATAACAATCAAAATGGTATGCATTCTCAACAAACAAACACGGGATTATAAACGGTCCAAGATGGCTGCATGAATAAGTCTGTCTCGTATTCTTTTAAAAATACGATAATGGAATTTCATTTTACATTTATTTACATCCTTAGTCAAAATGTTCAAGTATATTCAGATTTCATAATTATTCGTTGTAAGTATAACAATTTTAGCTACATGGAGTTAAAGCGTTAAATTGCTGACCATAGCGCTCGAAAGAATGTTGCATTTTATTAAGTAAGAAATTAAGACCAACGTAATTACTTCCGAAAAAATAACTTGATTACATAAAAAAGGTTTAAATTGCTGAATTGTAAATTTGGTCATTATTTAAGTGCTTAGATAAGTAACAATAAAGGCATTTATTTCGAACTTCAGTTTACTTTTTGATAGTCTCATGCATGATTCTTTAATCACTGATTGACGGACTATACACATGTATTAGCTTAGGAATGCTTGATTTTACTCAGTCTAATTTTTTTTTCTGTTTTATTTTTAAACTATTGAGTAGCTAATTATACACAAATCAATTTTCCAGTCTAGAGGTGTGAAACCCTCTCTTTGTTCACCAGGCTTGTGTACCATGTGTATACATACCACAGATACACGTGTGTCTTGAGCAGTGGCTTCGTTATGTAACGTGCAACGCGGCCGAGCTGTGTGCTTTACACTGGTGTATGTCTTACACCCAAGCGTTGCACAAGGTCCATTAACCTGTTAACTCAGATTGTTTTTGACCACGAGAATAATATGAACAATTTCCTATTGATTGAATAACCACTAACTGTGGTCGATGGGTATCTCCCGCAAATATAAATCACTGTTCTCCTGCCTTCAAATAATAATCAAATCACTGCGTCAATCTTGCGCTTCCTCCACCCTTGCCTGTGGTGCGTTTCTATGTCTGTGCTCTACTTGTAATGATTTATGCAGGACTTATATCGAAGAGAACAAAAACTCAGAGAGAACACAGTAATCTATTCAAAAATGCCTTATTCAGGTCGTATAAATGGCAATAGACCACTGTGTACCTCTAAAATAGCTTTGTATTATTCGTTGCAATTAAAGGTGATGCATACAACGTAGTCTCCCTGTAATCTGGCAGTTCTGACATATAAATAAAAATTATTAACATTCACCGTGGTGTTTAAGAAAACGTTGGTCTTACGTTTTGGCAAAACTAAAAATAAAACCAATTTCGTCACAGTTAGTTTACCTGTGTTATTGTCTCGGATCACTCGTGTGTGAAAGGATATTATGCAATTAAAAATGAATAATGAACAATAATCATGATAATCTGCCCATGCAAGCGGTTTAGATATCGTATTCATCGGTAAAAAGGCGAAGAGAATAGCAAATTTTAAAATCCTTTAAATAGAAATATGACTGTAATAAAATAATTACGGACACAAATTTCTAAATCTACAATATTTAGAATAACTATGTCAAAAAATCAGACTTATATCAATCATTTTGGCTGAAAATTTGAATTTAATTTGTATAGCTTTGTAAACAAATTTCCCTCCTGTTGACCTCGTGACGTCACTTCCGCTGAAGCCTCGTTATCGCCTAATTCGGTTTTCTCTTGATTAGATTTCCCAAAGCAGGTAGAAATAGCCACTTTGAAGCGGCGTAACTCCGTTATATTTGCATCGATTTCGATGCAGTTCTTTTGCTTTTAATTTTGGTAAATGTACTCTTTGACATAAGTTTCACATCGACTGGGCTGCAGGTACCCTTTAAGGGTAACGTTACAAATTGACGGTTACAGCATAGCAGGGCTGTTAGATATGTATGAAATTAAATGGCATTAGTCGCTATATCTTAACTTAAATATTTTGTGATATTCAATCGTTGGAGCAATGATTTTTTACGGATGTTTCAAAACTTACCGCTACACCCTTTTGCGAAATTACAATGTTCTTCTCTACAATTACACGTTAACTGACACAAATAGCCAAGGCTGGATAGCGACAGCGGATATCACACTCATTTCCTGTATACCCTTCAGGGCATTCTGAAACCAATATTAATTGTCATGAACTGATATCAAATGCTTGCGTGTTTGATTCCAAATTTTTACTCAGAATGTGTTTTCAAAAACCGAATGAACACGACGAAACACGTAGTTGCAGATTTTCAAAAAAACAAAAAATAAAAAAACAACATGAAAATTTAGATGTCCGTTAAACGAATGTTAACGAATAAGATATCCGTTAGAAAAATCATCCTCGATATACTGAAATCTTTCTTAAGGCTAACGTTACAAATTGACGGTTACAGCATTGCAGGGCTGTTAGATGTGATTGGAATTAAATGGCATTAGTCGCTATATTTTAACTTATATATTTTGTGATATTCAATCGTTGGAGCAATGATTCTTATACGGATGTTTCAAAACTTACCGCTACACCCTTTTGCGAAATTACAACGTTCTTCTTTACAATTACACGTTAACTGACACAAAAAGCCAAAAGCTGGATAGCGACAGCGGATATCACACTCATTTCCTGTATACCCTTCAGGGCATTCTGAAACATATATCCATTATCATAAACTGATAGTAAAAAGTATTCATGTAACTTTACATCAAAACTAAAAATCAGGAAATAAGGAAAACACCTAGTTTATTCGTTGTGAAGTATTCAGCAGAATTCGTTTTTACAGAGGTCGTCAAATTTGGTGATGAAAATTTCGGCGAACCATCTCAATATAAAATGACATGTATTATTAAGTTATAAGATTTATCAATATCGTTTGCGAAATTATATGATATGCACTTAACAACAAGTATCACACTTCAGATAAAAATATCTATTCACCTTTACATCCAGTAGCTAGGTGACAGTAAATTTCAAGACAGTTGCATTGACTTTGACAATTGCTGCCATAGCTAGGGTAGCGACAAGAAATGTTACAGTTGATACCGACGAAGCCCGCATTGCATTCTGTAAAAGAATAAATGAAAAAAAGGAATTACTCTACATTAAATATCCATGTAAAAATGTAGGTATCCCGTTATTCTAATTTTATAAAAGGCCTTTTAAATCTAAATATATTACACTATTATTATAACTAAGATGCATGTTATAATACTTTTTTCTTTTAAAGTTTCAAACTTAGCTTATAGAATTGAAGTGTAAATAGTGGCAAAGGTATATTTAACGAGGCCGAGTACAGTTCGAGTGCGCATATCTTTGTGCATTTTTTCATTTCCATATAGCCGTTGGTGCAAAATTATAACTTTCTTTTGTATTGTATTTTAATACAAAATTAATATTATATGCCACGTTTTTGAGTTGAGAAATTGTGATTTTATGATCTTGATTAGGTATAATGCTCAAATGGCGTTTATGAGCCGGTCTCGTGATATGAGTACGACCAGGGACGAAAATACTTGTTTTTCAATAAAAATCTTCATGTACGAAAGCATGAGCACATTACAAACCTGATATGATAAGATTTTCATGAAAGCATACATGTTCGGATTAGTTACTTCTTATCAATTACTTCAGAAGTCGACAAAAGAGACTAGTATTTTAAAATTTTTACACATGTACTTTTTGTTGAACAAAAATTGTTTGCTTTCTGTTTTTGTTCCTAAAGTATCATACAACTTAAAAAAAACCCCACTATTTGAAAACAATAGCGTAAAAAATCTACATAACAATGCAATTAATAAATATTTACCTTGACATTCATTCAAAGTTTCGTTCCATGTTTTGCACTTTTTAGTGTTTGTATTTGTACTAGATCTCTAATCATATAGAAATCACAATAAGTCATCATGTAAATGGAAACGAAAAATCTTTGGAAAAGTTGTAGATTTTATCAAGTAAAACTATGATCTACCTGATGGTGCTCTGTTGCACAGACAGAGCAAAGTAAAAGGGAACCATACACATTAAACCTAGAACACATTTCTTCACACATTTTTTTCACCAAGATAAGACTTAAAAAAAATTTATATTCTTATTTTTCCGCAACACAAAAATATTTGTGTGAACAAATCGAACAGATATTTTTTCCTTGATTATATATAGGCTTCCTTCCCGAAGACAATTTTTCGCATCTCATGCAAGAATTCTTTCGGCTGAACGTGACTGAACGTGACTATTTTATACGTATATATAAAATAAATGAATTTTTGTTTGATCAAATTTAAAAAGAAGTACATATATATTATATATACATTTATATATATATATATATATATAGAGAGAGAGAGAGAGAGAGAGAGAGAGAGAGAGAGAGAGAGAGAGAGAGAGAGAGAGAGAGGAAAAACAATTGAGATATTCACAAAATGTTGATTTCCTGCATATGGTTTTGTGTGCTAAACGAAACGTAAATAAAAAAAACCATTTAAATCATTACCGTATTTAGACTGTAGTGATCTTCTTTTAAGAAGCTTCAAGCAATAAAATCTATGATACATGTACAATGTTCACGTATTATGAACTAGATATTGTTCCTATTATTGGGTCTGTCCCTATCAACTGAGACATCTTTTAACGAGGCCGGGTCTAATTTGTTCTGCCCTAGATTTTTTAATGAAATTTTTTGCAAGAATTTCTACTAATTTAATTATTTTTTTAAGATAAAAAAATAAGACATTTACCACAACGTTTGTTAAGGGGTCATCTCAAAGTCTGTTAATTTTTAACATAGGACCCTATGGGATTTTTCTTGAAATGTACCAATTTTGCACATTCACAGGATGAATGACCATCTTTAAGTTCTCCTTAAAGATAGCTGAAAGGTGTTTAAAGGTAGCTTAAAGACGATCTTTAAGCCACCTTTAAGCTATATGTGTTGCTTAAAGGTGGCTTAAAGAAAGCGTAAAGATGGCTGAAAAGCAGCTTAAAGACTATCTTTAAGCCACCTTTAAGCCACCTTTAAGGACAACTTATAGGTCCTTAATGTCCAAACTTCTTTAAGCCACCTTTCAGCTACCTTTAAGCCACCTTTAAGCCACCTTTAAGCCATAAATAAAAAAAGAATTCAATATTGTGCTTTATTTACCAACAAAATGTATTAACTTCAGGAAAGAAAAGGTATTAAAAACGGTTTTTGTTCTAGAAAATTAAATTAAAAAAAATTTAAAAAACGCTCATGGCGAGAATTGAACCCTGTACCCTTGGTTTATTAGCATCACCTCACTTCCTCTGCGCCACGGTAACTTACATATTTACGTGTGTTTTTATATCCTATATATCAGTGGATATTGAATCAATGTATTGAATGTATTTACTTAAAAAGATTTTGACAAACCATTCAGTTTGTAACAATCAATTATATTTAATTTATAAATTACATGCATGCATGTATTTAGAATGAAATACGGAACTTCGTCTTCGGTGAATAAAGATATTATACCTAGATTGAAACTGTTAGGCTCACTAGTTTCTTAGTTGATAAATTTAAACGGAGTAGATATACGTTCATCTAATTTATAGCTATAAAAATGTAAGAAAGAAAATGAAATCATTTCTTTTATTAAATGCATTGAAACTATTAGGGTATTTGCTCAATTTCCCGCAATTTCCCGGTTTTCATGATCGCGGCGCCGTTCCAGTATGTTTAAATATTTAATTGTATACAATATTACCAATTACGGGTGACGTATTTACTGCATGTGGCAATTACAAATGATGTACACATATACTTGTACGTACAATTGTATGATGTACCAGGCCGGGTATGTGACATATTTTCCCTTATACATATATTTAAATAATTAACCCCTATTAATGATCACCGGTATATTAATTAATTAGCCTCAAGATTTTACCCTTACATACATGTATCGTTAATTTGTAGACGTAACATTTTTGAAACCCAGAGCTAGGAAATAATACTTTGAAAATGAATTACAAATGTAAATTAACTTTTATTCACTAGACTTATCGTATACTCGTACATACTTAGATTCAACGCCTTTAGAAACCCTGACGTGCACCTGGGCACACGACACATCTGTTGTGTATATTTTATATTCTGTGTTAGTTCCAGGGGTTTTCTTAAGTTGGACAAGCAATAGACTCTAATTAGATATACACAAACGAACAAAACTATGTCTAGACAAACAAAGCAGTAATATCCTGCCCGATATAACAAAGGCAGTTGAGAGTCTTGTATCTAGCAGATCTAGAGTTAGACCTAGAAATATTGAAAAAAAAAATACAATCCTTAAACCGTTTATCGAATTAAATCATGCATTTGTAGTTCATTATCTTTATTTTGTTCAATAACCAGATGAACTGAGAGAGAGAGAGAGAGAGAGAGAGAGAGAGAGAGAGAGATTTCACCGATTAATTCATAATAGAAAACAAACATACTTTAATTAGTTTCATGCACAGATTAAGATACAGACACTGCGCTCACCCCTACAATAATTTTGAAACCCCCCAAAATTATTAAGAATTTTATAACGGTAATCTGTGTCCATCGGAGCGTTGTTGATGATAGTGATCTGTGTTTAATGGAGCGACAATTAAAACCCCCTGGAACACCACCCCCCCTTCCTTGGAAATGATATTATCATTCGGATAACCCCTCTCCTCCCTATAAAAGAGCTTTTTCATTTAATATATGTTTTTATTGTTCAGCTTGATCAAACTTGACTTAAAGGGAACTTAAAGATGGTTTAAAGACAACTTAAAGGGAGCGTAAATGCCACTTAAAGATGCTTAAAGGCGGCTTAAAGATTGCTTAAAGGTGACTTAAAGAAGTTTGGACATTAAGGACCTATAAGCTCAGCTTAAAGGTGACTTAAAGGTGACGTAAAGATGATATATCCTTTAAGCCACCTTTACCCCACCTTCAAGCCACCTTTAAGGACTTGCTTAAAGATTGTTTTAGCCCTGTGAAGAGGTCTTTGTCAAATTATAGCGAGCTCTACCGGCAAGGCGTGTGTGAATAGAAAATTCGGACTAGTTGCACATTCATTCAACGGATTTTTTTGGCGTCAGTAAATCGGACCAGTAATGCATCGTTTTAATCGTCCCAGTAGTTCCCTGTAATCTTGGCAATTTTTATCACTTCACACTCTCACGAGAATCAGCAAGACAAATTTAGATAGTAAAAACAATAACGATATAAGAGACACTCAGTCAATGTTACCTCTAAAGTTCACCTCAGTACACTTTCAATCAAAAATAATCGTGTGACGTCACAAACGTTTACACATTGATCCGATATATTTTTTCGGAGTCAGTAAATTTTGACCCACAATTCATAGTACCAATGGTTTCCAACCTCACGTTCCAACATCACGTTCTCCCGAGAATCAAAGTAAAACCTTTGAAAAGCTTATAAGATGTGTAATTTTAAGAACATCATGCTTTTTAAGTAAATAAAACAGTATACTTCGCATACTTTTATTTCTCAGGGGAGTTTTAAAGAGTAAGACGACACTTAACCAACGTCAGCTTTGATGTCACAATAAGCACTGATAAGGGGAAATTACTCTAATTGAAGTTATTGTAAATCTGCTGAAATGACCAAAATCCTCTCAAAATCTTGCAAAGGCTAAGATAAAGAACAGCTGACGAATAAGGACATTTCTTCAGATACAGGAAACAGTTGTAAATTGCACTAATTTGGATGAATGCTCACAAATATTTTATTCACTATAATTACGGTAATCTCCTGATACGTAACGTTATACGTAGCAGCGCCTTTTTTTAAAGGGGGTGGGTGGGTGGATGGCAGCCTCATCCAAAAAATCTGTGCAAGCAAAAAGAAAAATAAATCATGAAAATTCTAATCCTTCAGCTCTTTAGCAGTTCAATGGTTTCTTTATTTTCACTTCCATTTATTACATGCCGGGGGGGGGGGGGGGGGGGCAACACCATGTTCTTTTAACATGATAAGCAAATATTTTTAAGCGTAAATTAAAAATAAAATTAAACATTAATTATTTTTTTTAAAGTGGAGGGGCAAATCCATGGTAAGTCGATTTTCTATGTATAAATTGACAAAAATGAAAAAAAATTTAGGATGGGGTGAGCTCTATGATGAGTCAAGTTTTATATGTAAGTTTAAGAAAAAATGTCTACTGCAAAAAAAAAGGGGGGAAATCAATCAATCAATCATAATCACAATCACTTCAAAAGAGGAGATGCAGTGCAATGAATATTTATATATTAAAATTTTTATTATTTAACAACATTGTATCTGAGATTAAACTATTGTTCTACATATAAATAAATAAATTATAACAAATCTTATAAACTATGAATAATGAAAATTTACTGAAAAATAGGTATGTTTTATTTTTTGGCATTCAAATTTCACGTTGTTAATTTTATTTTATAAATTTATTATAATTGATTGTTTGATCACATGCTGTGCTCGCCCCAACGGTCGCACCGTAAAACATATTAGGAAAAACCCAAAATAAAAAAAAAAAGGATAAAGAATATGGATTTTTTTTTCCAGTAAATTATCGTTTATAGCTTACAATTTATATCTTTAAATTGTAAAAATAATCTAGTTTCATGACCATCCAGGCCCCCTAACAATCAAAGATGATCGAATGCAGATGTGTTCATTTATATTTCTGTGAGCTCTGCAACATCAAATTAAGCTAATCATACTTATATTCATATATATATATATATATATATATATATATATATATATATATATATATATATTCGTGAAACAAATATTAAGCATATTGACAATCCTCTTCAATAATTTATATAACCGTCTAACTGTTAATGACCCCCCCCCCCCAAAAAAAAAAGAAAAAGAAAAAGAAAAAAGAAATTGTCTGATATATCTGATTTCACTAACTGTCAAATTTTTCTGTGAGGGTTTTGACCTAAGCAAGCAACAATCTTCAGGTTTTGTAATGAAAGAAAAAGAAACTGAAGTATAAAAGAGGTAAAATATGATTTTCACCGTTAACAATTAAATAAATAAATCTAGAACCAATAAAGTAATTAATCCAAAAGAGATTAAGGGCTTAGTAACACGTCGAAAGACAACTCTATCAGACGGCAATTTTTTTATTGTTAGTCTCAGGTTTTCATTTAGCACAAGTCTTTTTCTCGACAATACGTCTAATGTATTTAAGAATACTTATTAAAAAAATTTATATCCTAGGTTAGACATATTCATAACTTTAATGAAACACGACTCAATACAAAAAAACTAGACTTGTAAATTGTTTTTCTACGATTCACTATTCAAGATCTGACAGAATCTTTAAAAGGGGTCACCACATAGCAATCTTTTTCATAAAAGTGTAAGCCAATCAGAATCAAGCTTCTATAAACAAACCTTAAAATGTTGATAACTTAATCTCATTTATAATGCTTGAACGCTATTTAATCAAAGTTATATATTTCTTCCAGCCGAAATCGCGTGAAAGATACCTGTCCAATTGGCTATTATTTTATAAAATAAAAAAAAGAAATTACTCATTTAGGTTAATTTTCAACAAAAAAGTTATCTGAAATAACCATATGTTTGAACTACGAGGGTCAATCAAAACATACGAAGACAATATGGATATCCATTATATATTTTTCATAATAGTCATAACTAACAGATTAATTTATGCATCAACACTAATTATATTAATATACGAATTCCATTAAATGAAAAGGTATTTTGGTACGTGTTTTTAAAAAAAAAACCCATGTTTCGTCACCACGGCGCTCGGTAACGTTAAAAAATGACGTCAAGATGACGCACGCACAGTTAATAGAAATACCCAATCTTAATAACACCCGGGGTCTTTTGTGCTTTTCTCCATACAATTGAAATCGGCTCTATATCACTTGACATCTAATTTGTTGACATTTGTTTGAGAATCATAAGTAAGTTCCACGAAGTTTTCATTTTATACCGCATACCGCGTTTACTGTAGGAAAAAAATCTGAACGTCAGATGACGTTGTTTATTTTTTTGACAACATACTCGATCGACTTATTTGCCCTACCATTGAGCATTTTCACAGTTTGTTCCTATTTTTCCCGAGTTAAATCCATATAGTTTATACTTTTCGTTGCGCCGTGATGCCGGCGACGGCAATCTTTTTAGTCAATCTTAAAGAGGACTATCCTTTAGTTACTGATATCTGTTCAACAAAACTATACATCCCGTGGTTCTTTGTTACATGACAATTCTTAACTCAAAGTTTTGATATTATTTAAATTTAAGCCCAATTCATAGAGATATTACTTTCAACGGAGTACGGTTTATTGTTGACATAACACAAATTTAGACCGTGCACAGTGACCTCATTTTTGCAGGATTAGATTCTGAAGAATTCTAAAAAATAAAGGAATATATAAAATTTTGGATTTCAAATTGTTTGAAACTATTGCCAAAGTATGTCTTATAAATTTAACAATAATCTGACGTTAAGTTACATAGCTATTACAAAAATGTTCGAATGTTTTTGATTGACCCTCGTACATGCCATTATGACAGCAATGATTTCTCTGCTTACTTAAAGATTTTGAAGTATCACCATGTACATTGTATAATTGAGGATTGATTTTACAAGTCTAATATTTAAAAAATGATACAGACACCTATGGATTTAAATTCTAGATGTCGTTGTGTTATGTAATTAAACGGACAATTACCATCCTTGAATATGGTACACTAGACTCTCGTTTACGTGATGGAACACAGCAATGAATGTAGCACTCAAAACCCGTTTTGCTAGTTTCCTATGCATTGCAGGTTTGTTTTGAATTTGTGTTCCTGAACTGTTGATATCTGTTAAAACGATCTTTTCATGCATACATGTAGAAAGTTTCAGATAATCGTGTGCTTCTGCTCTTGAATACCTTTAACACATTAGGTTTGATAAGCAACACTGGATGTATTTAAGGTTCTCTAGAATTATACGGCTAGGCTAGCGGGGGTAAAAGCAAATCCTTTCAAATATTAAATTACAGTTCTAAGAAAAAAAGTCAAAATAGGTTTTCCGTAAAAAACAGATTTTTCGATCAACAAAAATGACAGATTGTGGCACACTTTTTTCATTTAACGAGGCCGAGTACAGAACGAGTACGCACGCTTTCGCGCAGCGTTTCATTTGTATTGTGACGTCATCTTTTTGCTTGGTTGACGCCATGGCGTGATAGTTTCAACTGCAGACATTCAGCGAAATGTGTTGAAAATGGCTCGTTTAATGCGTAAAATTAATGTTATATTGTGGAATAAACATAACTGTCTCGAAGTAGAAGCTATATTTGGGCTCGGGTCGAAAAAGTGAAGAGGGTTCAGCAGGCCTAACCCTCTGTCACGTTTTCTTAACACGCCTAAATATCGCTTAATTCATATATTTCAAGACAGTAACCATGTATTTTATATTAATGACCCTTAATATGTGATGTTATATATTTTTGTATTACTTAGATATGTCTGAATGCTTTAATAATACTATAAAGATCACCTTTTCCGCCTTTATCAAATAAAAAATAGCCATTATCTGACAAAACTCGGAAATTGGGCATACAAAAATCAACTTTGATAAGACCCCTGGAACAAACCAGGAGGTAAAAGGTTTTTTTTATTTGACCATGTGATGCCTTTTAGCAATAACTTTAATATGTAGAACAGAAAAAGAAATCCCTAGGGCAGAAGTTTAAAAAAATGTGCAAAATTGATACATTTCAAGCGAAATCCCATAGGGTCCTATGTTAAAGATTAACAAACTTTGAGATGACCCCCTAAACAAACGGTGTGGTAAATGTCTTATTTTTTAATCTTAAAATAATAATTACATCAGTCGAAATTCAGGTAAAAAATTTCATTAAAAAATCTAGGGCAGAACTAATTAGACCCGGCCTCGTTAATGTTATTTTTGCAGAAACATGTACCTTATGCACAGTTGTGTGAAAGGTACAAATTTTCCTATAACAGAAACGAAAATAAGAGGTTTTATAAAAAAAACAAAACAAAACAAAACACCAGACAGGTTGGCAAGTATTCATCGTGTGTATGTTCGGCATTGGAAAATAATGATGTTATAATCAGAACTTTAGTAAATACTGATTGATTTGATCTTTGAAAGTCTCAATGTATTACAATATGCATCTTCACATGTGTTATAAATATTTTGATCAAGTATCATACTTATTTGAAGTGCATATCCATTCGGTAAAAATTCCATAAATGCAGAAATGGGAAATCACTTCAAACCACAAAGTGTTTGTATATGTTCCAAAATAGAATGAGAATATGTCCTTTGATATATTTGACCATGCAATCTATGTATATCACCTGCTGTCTAGTTCATAAAAGGGAATCAAATCAACACATCGACAAAATCTCTCCTCTTTGATTACACACACATATCATATAACATTTTACTTGTTAAAAATGCATTTTCGTGATCAGCAAAATTTAATTTATTATCCTTTAGTATATATGAAATAATGATTTTAGTTACAAAAATAGTTTGATCACTTTAAGCAATTATATGATAAATATATATAAATAACGTTAATGTAAAACGAACAACAACATTGGTTAAAAAGTAAAAAAAAAACTTTAAAATATTACTGTCATTTAAGACATAGAAATAAGTTTGTATTATCTGTTCAAATTAACTTAAAGGAAATGTAAATTTACACTTATAATAAACATTACCGGTATTTCATAAAATTAAACTGTATAAAGTTAAAAGTAAGTGTTTAAAGTCTTGCTCGCAAAGTAAATTGCTTCTTACGACTTGTGCATATTACCTCCTGACATAACTTGTACAACCCTTAGCATCCTCAATCCCTTTGGTAGCATACAACCAGATCTGACAAACTACGGCGCTAATGCTTTTTATTCACATACAGCTTACTCCACTTATATTGAACTCGCTTATTTTGAAATTCCGCTTATTTTGAAATAGAAATAAATCCCCAGATTTTACCTCTTATATTCTTTGCATTGATTTCACGGATATAATGAAATCGGTTATTTTGAAATATCGCTTATATTGAAGCCACTGATCGGTCCCCAAAGGTGATAATTAGTTGTTTTAATAACGGTTAATAATAAGTTCTCCCTGGCGGCTGTCGTCACGGTTGGTGACAGTAATTATGCCAGACTGACCGGTAGATATACAAAGGTGTGAATTGATAAGTTTCTCTTCATGTGTGTTTTTATACTTTTATTAAAAAGTAAAATTTATTCACTGTTTAATGTTTTGTTTTTACGAATACGGATGTATTGAGGCTAGACGTAATATGGAAACCCCACGGAAAAGAAATACCTTATCTCCGGACGCACAATACAAACTAGTTAAGTCTATTGATGAAAGAACAAAGCTTAAATTCGAAATAGCTAAGGATTTTAAGATTATCGCGTGTCCACTTACGATGATATACAAGCAGCGTTCAGCAATATTTGAAGCGTTTGAGTGTGGTGATTTTTCTCTAACGTTTTTCTAAAACGTAAAAGAATGCGATCCGAGATTATGATGAGGTTTAAGATAGTAACAAAACGAAACTTACAAAACTTTCGGATATAATTTTAATCAAACTTTCAAGGACTATTGTTCCATGTAATCCGTTTATTGTAATAGATAAATGATGATCTAATAATTTGTTCGGGTTTGGTTTTCTATGCTTACATCGGGATTGAACTTTCCAAAATGGCGGCTTCACGTCAGTCAATTTCGCTTATATTGAAATACGGATATATTGAAATAATTTGCATGGTCCCCTGAATTTCAATATATCCGGAGTAGGCTGTATTTAGTTCTTCTTTTGTGTTAGGTACCCATATCAACTCCTAAGGTGTATTCATTTCCTACCTCCAGAACTGATTCAGAATATTTCCAGCGTCTACTTGCTAGCTGCAAAGTAGGCGATAGAGATCTACTGGATATCGCCGAACCGCAAACAATCAAATTAGGATTACTCTTGGAGCTCTCTGTCCGACCAAACATGACACCTCTTGTATGGATGGATAGAATGCACAAGTAGAGTAAAGTAATTTGCTTAAGGTAACAATCACGTAACAGCGGTATATATTTGATATAGGGACACATTCGGGGCCACCGTATTTAAATCAGTCGACGCTATCAAATGCGTCAGCACCTCTACTATACATTTGTTAAAAGTTTGATTATTTTATATTCTTTTTAATACTTTTTAAAAGGATTAAAGAACTAAATTCTATACTGCATAGGTTAATATGTGTCACTCAAAAAATGTTGGCAACAAATATAGTTGGGCAATGCAGTTACTCTTACAATTGCTGTTGTGGTTTTGACTAATTAAAATGCCGCTTTACTTAAAAAATCACGTAAGTAATTGGAAATTTGTTCAAAATTCCTAATTTGAAAGCAAATTACATATGCTTTCTATAGATTCAAATCCAATATACGAGTTGTCAAATTGTGTAATTAAAGTTTCAGAAACAGAAACATTTACTACTTGTTTCATTTTTTTCAAAATTGTTTCCAAAACTACATGTATCTTTTACAAAATAAGTATAACACGATAAGTTACGGCTTTTATTGTTTACCATATGTCAACAATTGTTATATTTCTAAAAGGGGAGTTGATGTAAAAAAAACTACATTAATTTTGAACTGTAATATTGTGAAAGTAACATTCCTTATTAATAATTCCAAATTGCAAAACATTACAAAAGAATATGTCTACCACATTCTACATTGTTATGAAATGTGGTGATAATACAATGCCTAATGGATACAAAAAAGAATTCAGATTTTGTGGAATAGAACAGAAATGGAATATTTTTCCGATGATCTATAATGATTTTTCCTGGTAAAAATGGCAACATAAATTATTAATACAAATGAACAAAGTCAAAACGAAAGTAATGACGACAATTACGACAGACCGCATAAAAAGGCTCAGGTTAAAAATAATCTTAACTTTAAAATTTTGATAAAAAATCCAATAACAGAATAACACATTTTCCCGACTGCTTAAATTTTATTTTACACAAAATAACACACTCATTAAACAATTTTGTTTGTATTAGGTTAGATTACAATTCACATCTTATATCTACATAAACATTTCTTGTATCATTAGCAACTCTAGTTAACATTAAAATGAAATCATATGAGCTTTACATGTCACAACAAAGCTGACATTTTAATTACAGTGAGTGCACGCAAACCAAAAAAAAAAAAAAAAAACAACAAAAAAACAAAAACAAAAAAAACCTAGTCTAAATATGCGACTCTAATAAAACCGCTTTTTTTCAAATTGATGTTCTAATAAACATAGTCATGATAATTTTTTCTGAGCAAAGTCTAAAAAGTTATAGTATGAGACAAAATTCATAAAATTCATAAAACAGATAGGACAAAATACCATCTGCATCTATTTTTCATTTCGATAACATGGTAAAATAAAGATTTTCCTCAATAACACATCAACTATGAAGAATATGGAATACTTTACTCCAGATTTCTTTTGAGTTGAGTTTAAAAATTATTGCGAACTAACAATAGGAGCCATACAAAATTTGACATATACAAACTGGAATTGCATAGTCTATGTAAACAAGGGAAGTCGTCATATTTATTCGTTACGTATAACTTATATTTAATTGAATTGCTGACGAGGAATGCAATGCTAAATATAGATAGATGCTGATTTGAACAATCGCCCAAACACTTAGCGCCACTGTACTATACACCAAAGCTTGTAATTCGTGGCCTTCCTCAAAGTTACAGAATATAGACGATTCTAAAATAAAAGAATTTGACGTTATCAAGGCAATGAAATAATAGCACTGATCTAATATATTACAACAGTAAACTGGCACACAGCTTTGATAAAATGCAAATATCAGTATCTGATCTAGCGATTATATGTATCATTTTTTTTTTCTAAAATAAAATTTATATTGTAAAAAAAAAACCAAAAAAACCCCCCACTCAATGATTATTAATGAGCAAAAATAATTACTATGATATGGTGCAATGCTAAACTTCATTTCTCCGTCCGTGTTACATTCCCTTTTGTAACATGAAACAATATATGAAACCAGGGTGAGCTCTTTAGAAATGTATACAAATAAAGTCAAATTTTATTAATATGACAAATTTGTACTACCCTTACTGTAATTTCTGGTAGATCAAATAATCATGATACAAAGTTATAACCGAGCCAAAGGCGGATTGCGTTTAGTTTCGTTAAAATTTCAACGCCATAAGATTCCAAAAATGATGTGCAATAGATACATTATGGCGTCAAATGGCGATTAAATGAAGTATTATGTTCATTCTTAAAAACATTTCATTTTTAAAAATCTGTTAATTGCGATGCACGATGTAGATGAATATTATTCTTTTTATAACATGATAACATAATAAATTTATTTGGACACTGAATTGTATAACAGTTATTTTTGGAGAATACAAGCTGTCGTGCCAATACAAATATGAATAAAACCAAACGCAACATCTGTTAGAAGTTACACACAGCTAAAGAAAACACTAACTTACCGTTACAACCTACTACGTGGTTACAATTTTCCTCACTGCAAATACACTCAGACTGACAATGGAGTCCAAATGATGGATATCGACACGGTTTATCGCAGCTACTTCCAAAGAAACCGACAGGGCAATCTGCAGCTACATTTTAAAGGTGTATAAGGATTAAAATATAGCTATTTCAGGTTATCCCATAACCATTAAAAATATAATATTTACTTGTTTTCAAAGTCATTATCTGAAATAAAAGAATTTGACGTTATCAATGAAATATTAGCATTGATCTAATATATCACAATAATAAACTGAATAAAGAATCAAATGATGTGTAAATGGCACACAGCTTTGTTCAAATGCAAATATCAGTATCTGATCTAGCGATATTTTGTATCATTGGTTTTTTAAAAAAAAAATTGTTAAAAAAGACACTTATTGATAAAATATAAGCAAGAATAATAACTATGATATGGTGCAATGCTAAAATTTATTTCCCTGTCCGTGTTACATTCCCTTTTAACATTCAACAACATGTGAAACCAGGATGAGCTCTTTAGAAATGTACACATATAACGTCAAATTCATTAATACGACACATTTTTACTATCCTTTATGCAATTCCTTGTGGATCAAATAATAATGATACAAAGTTATAACCGAGCCAATAACAGATTGCTTTTATTTTCGTTCAAATCTCAACGCCTTTTAGATCTTAAAAATTAAGCGCAATATAGATATATTTTAGCGTTAAATGGCAATTAAAAAAATATGTTAATTCTTATTAGATATGTAGATAAATATTGTTCTTCTCATAACATGATAACATGTTAATTGTATGTATCTAAACACTGAATTGTACAATTTATTTTTGGAGAATACATTTTGTTGTGCCAATACAAATATGAATAAAATCAAACACGAACATCTGTTAGAAGTTACACACAACTTAAGCAAACACTAACTTACCATTACAACCTACTACGTGGTCACATTTTTCCTCACTGCAAATACACTCAGACTGGCAATGGAAACCAAATGATGGATATCGACACGGTTTATCGCAGCTACTTCCAAAGTAACCAACAGAACAAGCTGCAGCTACATTTATAAGGTGTTTAAGTATAAAAATATAGCTATTTCAAGTTATCCCATAACCATTAAAAAATAAATATATTTACTAGTTTTCAAAGTCATAATCTGAGTAACAGAGATCTTCTCAATGATGAGTGAGGTCGATATCGGTGGAAGTGTAGGTGAGCCATCTGAATTTAAAATAATTGTTTTTTAATGCAAGTGTTTAAAGAATAAATTATTTTGTGAACCATAAAATTGTTTAAACATACCTTCACATCCAGTCGATGGATTGCAGACAGTTTCATTACAGTTACACTTTTTTTGACAGTCCCTTCCGTAGCTAGGGTAGCGACATGGCATGCAATTTATTCCCAAAAATCCACTATGACACTCTGAGAAAAGGAAATGATCAAATTTAAAAATTTCTAAATTTAAATTAATTAAACGAAGCTGGAGATTTATTGTATGTTTGATGTAAAGAAAACAAACGAAAAAAAATTTTTCTACATGTGTCAAAGCTGACAAAAAACTAAAACAGAACAATTAACAAAAGCAGTCTCAAATTGCAAGTAAGATTTCCCCCCTGACCTTTGCATTTACTGAAAGAAGCATCCCAAGTCTTGCACTGTATTCCATTGGTGTAATCTTCAATACTGTAAATTCAGAGTGTTGAAAACTAATTGAC
This sequence comes from Magallana gigas, assembly GCF_902806645.1. Classification (NCBI taxonomy): domain Eukaryota; kingdom Metazoa; phylum Mollusca; class Bivalvia; order Ostreida; family Ostreidae; genus Magallana; species Magallana gigas. The sequence continues at coordinate 29,894,214 of NC_047563.1, read as the reverse complement.
ATTCCGAAAAAGACAAAAGAAATATGAGATTAAAAAATATAGTATGTAATATAACAAAAGAAATGATTGTCAGTAAAAGCAAATATAGCTAAATGAACTGAATGAACTACCTTTCTGGTGTTTGTGATGATAGTCCAACTGACAACAAGACTCGACCAGTAAAAATGAGAACACACATACAAATTCTGTTTTGTGCCGTCATATCTAAAATTTGTCTTGGAATGTGTTGTCAAACTGATACGCTCTCTATTGTCCGTAAATAAAAAACGACGCATGAATGATTTTGCCGCTATTAGTATTTCCTTTATAAAAGGAAATTCTTGTTTCCCTCGTTTTAGAATCTAAATAACAGAATTTTTTTATTTTTGTGACGTATTAGTGATTTAACTTTTCGTGAATATTGTGAATATTTGTTTTCACTAACAATTTATGATAAACTCTGTTTTTTTTTCATATGAAATCGTTTTTGAGAGCAGATATTTGAAGTTGTATTTTCAAAGGCACACTGAAGGGGGATGTTCGCAAATGAACCCCCCTTCATATTTTTTCGTATTTTTAAATTTAAATTTTATTTATTGTCTATAATACATAAGCATGTTTGTGATATACATGCACATGTCACAGTGTAGGAACGTAAGTGTACAGTTTTGGGTAGTGATGTTTGTCGAAGCGAGAGAACAAGTAGCGCTGCGAACATTATTTTGATCGTACAATGTACATTGTAGATGGAAAATACATTAAAAACTAATATCTGGAGGGACATTATCGCTATTTTATACGGTAGTTAACTAGAATAAGTTAAACTTTATGCTCTTCATTTCAATCTTAAAATTTTAAAATTTCTCTTTGGAAAACATTTTTATATTTTATTGGATCAAATCAGTGCAAACATTTAATAAGTTCGAATCAAAATTTCTAGAGAAGTGTTTCTCATTTCTTTCACAAAACATGTTGTTTCTTGTTTTGAAAATATTTGCCAAATACGATATATTTCACACAAAAAACCTACATATATATAAAGGAAGCAATGCATTCTTTGAATTTGAAGGTTTTTTTATATTTGTTTTTTTTTTTATCATGCCTCGATATTGCTTACTGTACGCGAAGTCTTGTAAGTATGTAGGGGTAGGTCTGATTTGCAGATGAACATCTGTATGCGTAGCCTCGAACATTACAATGAGCTAAAATACTTCTGTTGACTGAAATTAAGTTTTGTAGAACTCTTTTCTTTTTTAAAAAGGGTTAAAAAAAACTTATTAAGAAAAAAATCGGACACAAATGTGTACAAAAAACCAAACAAAGCCCATTAACTTGTAAAATGTTATTTCCCGCGCTTGCGCGGGATGTCATATAGTTATTTTTTTTATATCAAAGGTTTTGATATCAATTGCGTATAGGCCTTATAAGCCACCTTTTGTTTTTAAAATTTGACCCTTGACCCCGCGCATGCGCGATGCGCGTAGGGCAGACCCACAGCCATTATCGGAAGAAGTCAAGTGAATCGCAGCGTGAAATTAATCGGATTAAGCCGTTACAATGAGCTTGTATTACAAGTCGTTGCTGGAGGCCCCTCAGCGGGAGTACAAGGAGAAATTATTGAGGCTTGGGATCAAGGATCTGTGTTTTGATCCGTTCATAGACTGTGAAACTTGGGAGGACAATGTAACAAAATGGCCGGACGTTCAGTTTGGGGAAATTTACTGTTACCATGTAGACACTCCAGGACAATTTACCCGAGAGACATCGAAAGCTTACCGTTCGTTGGAGGCCTACAACTTTTTTCACAGTGGGTGGGTTCAGACCGTGTTGAGTTCAACTTTGGGAAGTGACAAGTGCTTTTTGAAGGCCAAGGTCAACAGATCGCAAGCCCCGTCCGAGAAACCTCACGAAGCATGGGTGTGCGTGGACACAGACTGCACCATTCTAAACGCACACTGCACATGCATGGCTGGGTAAGCATCTATATCTTTTAATGCGTATGCCTAAATTTTAATATGTAACAGGGCATACAAATAAATAGTTGATACAATGTGATATACAAGGTTAAATCGGATTATCAACAGGTCAGTAAACAGCTGTTGAATGAGAAGGGGAAAAAAAACTATTTTATGTTTGTTACCATACATGTTGAGTACTGAGATTCTGTAAAATATTCTTATGCAGAGTTTCTTGTGATGGGCAATACATTTTGGAAGAACTTTTTCATAACTAAGTTTGTAACGACTACTGTAAATTAAGATATACAGCAAAACTCGAATATAACGAACACGGATATAGCGAATTTACGGCTATAACGAATTATTATTCATGTCCCGGCAAATTTCTAAAATAAACCTATAGAAAATTGATGTATATAACGAACACGGCTAGAACAAATTTACGGCTATAACGAAGTAATTTTAAGACCCCTGCTGGCAAAATTTTAACGTATTTTATCATAACGAATTTTTTCCATTTCAAAATTCATTGAAGAAACATGCAATTTTAAGATGCATAAATAAAATACTCAAATTCAAAGAGTATACGGAATTTTTTTTAAAAATTGAAATGAAATGGTTATATTGACATTTTTTGTAAATGACATTAATACTAATTTTATAACTTACGATAGTTTAGAAAACTGTTAGCCGGAAAAACCCTTAATCATTTTATAACGAATTCGCTATAATATTTTTTACGAATTCGTTATTAACGTATAGCGAATTACGGCTATAACGAAGTTTTTTCTATGGTCCCTTGAAATTCGTTATAAACGAGTTTTGCTGTATGTACAAAAGTTTATGCAAAAGTTGTTGCTGGTGTTCGTAGACTACTGATGTACTTTTTATGCCATCCTATTGCCAAGTAAATGTTGCATTAATAATTCATCTTTTAATTTCAGATTGGGTGAGGTATGTTCCCATGTTGCTGCCATCCTCTTCAAGATCGAGGCAAGCGTTCGACTGGGTTACAACAAGGTAGCTTGTACTTCAATGCCTTGCTTATGGAACCAGAACTTTACAAAGAAGGTAAAGAGCTAGAGCCACGAAGCATCAAAAAATGCCCTATCATTAAAAATTACCATATTTTGGTAAAATATAGGGTAGGATCTTAGCTTTTCATAACTCTTTTTCTTTTTTCGATATCTATCATACTTTTTTTTATAAACGGAGTTTACAATATGGCATTGTTTTGATGAAAAATGTAGAACAGACGTCATTTTTGTTAAGTAACGTCATGAAATGATAAAACTACGTATGACTTGAATCTAATAAAATAAACAAAAAAACATCAATAAAATTATCATGTAGACATTATAATTAATTTATGAAAATAAATTTATTGATGAAAATAGCATGAAAAGCTTATTTACAATATAGTTTAAAACATATTACAGGGACCAGTGCTGAAGGTCAATATAACGGCGGTACATTTATATATGTCAGTGTCTTAAAAGTTCTTTTTTCTGCAATTTGAAACTGCATGAAGTAATGCTGATGATGCGCAATGTATAACTGAGGATTAATCATTGAATTCTACCAATGTAATCACAAATTATTAAAAATAAATATATAAATATATGAGAGATACGGTAATTGAATTTAATAGAGATATATGTAATCTCGAATTTTGATGCATTACTGTAACAGTCTGTGTACATTATTCTACATGATTATTTTACTTGTTTCACGGCTTCGATATTTTCACCCAATCCTGGCGCTTTACAGCAGTTAGATGCCAGGGTTCAGTTCTTTGAAATGTTTAATTTTCCCAGTTTCCCGTGGGCTCACCGTGCGTTCATGTGCGCTCTCCGCTCCGCTCCGTTCCCGCTCATCGTGCACAAATCGCCCATCGTGCGTTCACAAAGATTTCGCCTTGCATGCGCTCACTGCGTTCGTTCAGTGTTCACTTATTATTTAGTCAGATAATATTATATTTAGGCTTATAACAATACAAACATGTAGTTTATTGTTATTATTTCCTGATTACCAACGAAACACAATGTAACAATACCGCCCGGGGCACTCCGAATAAATCGTTCATCTTGCGTTCACATAGAGTACATATATCGTTCAACGTTCACTTTGCGCTCTGCGTTCGCTCACAGTTCACCGTTCATAAGCACTATCCAAATTCGGCTCAGCGTGCACTCGCCGTTCGTTTAGAGCACAATCACTGTGCGCTCACCGTTCACGAACTGTTCAAGTGAAAAATAAAACCTTTTAGCGACTGTGTTTATGTAATGGATGTACTAGTATGCCGAAAGCAGTTCTGTATGAAATAATATAAAACAGTTTCGAGGCCCGTTATAGGGCCGAGAACAGTGATATTTTTTCATACAGAAGTGTTTGAGGCATTTATAGCCATTGAATATTATTGTTGATTCCTGAGACAGTCTGATTTTAAAGAATAATAGTGTTGTAACCACTGATAATGGTCTGATATCAAGAAGCTCTCTAATATATCGGACTGTCACAAGTAAAATTTTTGACTGCTGGAGCAAAGGAATGACATTACAGCAGTGTTTTAATTTTATTAATTAAATGAAAAAAGAATATCGATTTCTTTAAAAATATTCTTATGAGTTAATTATTCCTTATAAATGCCATAATGTCTATTCATTTACATTTCATTTTTTCTAGTGATATTCATGTCCTTTGAGAATTGTTACAAGTGATAAGCTATCCGTAAATGTCTTGAGAATTAAGATCATATTTCAGAGAGAGAGAGAGAGAGAGAGAGAGAGAGAGAGAGAGAGAGAGAGAGAGAGAGAGAGAGAGAGAGAGAGAGAATGTGGGTTTACTATTTCGGAGCGAAGATAGGTTAAAATGAACATTTTTATTTAAAACATCAAGCAGTAGCACATAAATAATGTTGTAAAATTGTCTTGAAAAGTCGAGTTCATAGCAAGCCTGTAGAATTTGTGTTATCATATCTATAGATTTGTAGTGAACTCGGCCGTAAATCGATTTTTGTTAGAGGGTATGGAAGGTGGGGGGGGGGGGGGGGTGAATGGAAACAAATACTGTTTTAAATCTCACGATCTGTTCTCATCGTTGTTGTTTTTTTTAAAGAAAGGGCCCGGCAATCTGATTTTTTTCTATATTCCATACAAGAAAAACTTTAATTAGATTTAATTCGCATAAAATAATCAAAGATGATTTCAATCGAGAATTTTATAGGCAAAAGTAAGTCACCGATGTACACACATTTAGGGTGATTTTTTATTTTATTGGACAAATTATCAACAAAGACATCGCAATTAGGATTAGACTTCTATATAGAGCACATGCTGATAATGTATTCTAAGCTGTGTATACCAAAAGCCGTCTTCATCGAAACGGACACAATCGATCTAAAAACGGGACTGGCAAAATTCGTTTTAATTTCATGAGAAAAAAAAACTTTAGTATAGTGAACAAAATGGTATGTAACTTTGGTACAATCTCTAAAAAATGCTAGCCGCAAACCTTACCTTAAGCAATTACATGATACATATATGAAAAATGTTCATGTAAAACAAACAACAACGTAGGTTAAAAATTAAAAGAAATTTCAAAAAATTACTGTCATTTAAGACGTAGAAATAGGTTTGAATTATCTGTTAAAAAGACAAAAATGAAATAAAAAATGTAAATTTACACACATAATAAACATTACCGGTATTTCATAAAATCAAACTGTATAAAGGTAAAAGTATTGGTTTATAGTCTTGCAAAGTAAATTGCTTCGTACAACTTTTGCTTATTATCTCATGATATAACCTGTACAATCCATAGCTTCCTCCACCCTCTTTGGGGGCATACAACCAGAACTGCCAAATTACGGCGCTTATGCCTTTCATTCACATATTTAGCTCTTCTTTTGTGCTAGTTACCCATATTAATTCCCAAGGTGTATTCGTTTCCTACTTCCAGAACTGATCCAGGATATCTCCAGCGTTTACTTGCTAGCTGCAAAGTAGGCGATAGAGATCTATTGGATATCTCCCGACCGCAAACATTCAAATTAGTATTACTCATGGAACTTTCTATCCCACCAAACAAAGACACCACTTTCATGGATGGAGAGAGTGCACAAGTAGAGTAAAGTAACTTGCTTAAGGTTACAGTCATGTTACCGGGATATATATTGGTAGGCACACATCCGGGGCCACAGTATTCAAATCAGTCGAATGCGCCAACACCCCTACTATATAATATGTGAAAGAGTGATTTTTCAAAATTATTTTATTAATGCTTTTGATAAAGATTTAAAAAAATACATTCTATACTGCAAAGGTTGATATGTGTCACATCAAAAAATGAAGCAATAAATAAAGTTGGGAATACAGTTACTCCAACAGTCGCTGTTATGAGTTGTTAAAATGCCAATTTATTAAAAAAAATACGGTATTTGGCAATTTCCTCCGGATTTCTAATATGACAGCAGTTTACATGTTTTCTATAGCTTCAAATCCAATAAACGATTTTTAAATTGTGTTTATTAAGATTTAAAAACATAAAAACTTACAACTTGTTTCATATTTTTCTAAATAGTTTCAAAAACTATCATTTACAGTATAAATATATCACTATAACTTCCGGTTTTTATTGTTTACCATATTTCAACAAATGTTTATGTTCACCAAAAGGGAATTAATGTTTAAAAACAACACTTGAAGTGTGTAATTATGACAGCAGCACTCCTTATTCATAATTCCAAAGTGCAAAACATTATAATAGAATATGTCTACCACATTTATTACATTGTATGTATGAAATATAGTGACAATACAATGCTTAATGAATGCAAAAAGATTCACAGGTTATGGAGAAAAGAACGGAAAAGGAATATATTTCCGATTAATGTTTTTTTTCTATGATGATCTTTCCCGGAAATGACAATGATGACGACAGATTACATAAGCTATTTGAGCTTTTGGCTCAGCTACGTTAAAAATAATCGTAACCTTTAAATATTTATTGATTATTTATCAACGGGAAATACATTTTCCTCATTGCTTATCAAGTCTAACTTAATATGACTTTAAAAAAAAAATAACTATGAAAGGAATGAAAATGATTTGAAGATTTTATAACACAAAATATCACACTTGTTGAACACTTTTTTTCTTTGTATTATGTTAGATAACCATTTATTTCCAATATCTACATAAAACTTTTTTGTGTCTTTAGGAACTCTCATAAACATTAAAATGAAATTATATGAGTTTTCACATCACAACAAAGCTAACTTTCAGTGAATGCACTTAAACCATAAAAATAAATTCTAAAATTGCAACTCTTATGAGAACATGTTCATAAGTCTTTCTGAGGAAAGTCCTTTGTCTGCCGGTAATGACATACTTTATCATAGTCCTAAAGTTCGTTCTTTTTAAAAAAAAAACAATTAAAGAAAGGTTAACGTATTAGAGAGAATACATGTAACAGATAATAATATACAGTCTGCATCTATTGTTCAATACTAAGGGCAAGTTGCCTTGGATATCGATAACTAAGAAACAAAAATATTTTTCCTAAGAACACATCAACTGTGAAGAACATGGAATACCTTATTCTAGAGTTCTTTTGAGTTAAGTAATCATTGCAAACTACTAATAGGAGTGTTTTAACCATGTCCAGCAAAATTTGACATTCATAAACTGGAATTGCATAATCGGAAACAGAGGAAAACGTCATATGTTTTCGTTACGTATAACTTATATTAAATTGAATTGCTGACGAAGAATGCAATGCTAAATATAGATAAATGCTGATTTGAAGAATCGCCCAAACACTTAGCACCACAGTACTGTACATCAAAGCTGGTAATTTGTGTCCTTCCTCGGAGTTACAGAGTGTAGACGTCTCTAAAATAAATTAATTTGACGTTACCAATGCATTAAAATAACAGCATTGACCTAATATATCACAATAAACAGTAAACTGAATGCAGAATCAGATGATGTGTTAAAGGGCACAAAGCTTTCAAATTGTTCAAATACAAATATCTGTATCAGATCGAGCTATAATATGAATCATTCTTTTTTTCTCTAAAATAAGATTCCTGTTGTTAAAAAAAAATCCACTTAATAATTAGGTATGATATAGTGCACTTTCTTTCCCTGTCCGTGTCACTTTCCTTTTTGTAACATGCAACAATATGTAAGACCAGGACGTTAGAAGAGTATAAAATTCATCAATATGACACAATTGTATATTCACTCTTTCTGGAATAACTTAAAATCCGTGATTTTAAACTTCAAATAATTATGATACATATGTCGATGTTATTACCGCGCCAACGACGGATTGTTTTTATTTTACATAAAATTTCAACACATGATGTCGTTTCCATACACATACGAATAAAATTAAACACAGCATATGTTAAAAATTACACATAGCTAAAGCAAACACTAACTTACCATTACAACCTACTACGTGGTCACATTTTTCCTCACTGCAAATACACTCAGACTGGCAATGCAATCCAAATGATGGATATCGACACGGTTTTTCGCAGCTACTTCCAAAGAAACCGACAGAACACGCTGCAGCTACATTTTAAGGTGTTTAAGTATTAAGATAAACATATCTTAATTATTTTACATAATCATTCAAAAATTTGATATTTACTTGTTTTCAAAGTCATTATCCGAGTAACAGAGATCTTCTCAATGATAGTTGAGGTCGATTTCGGTGGTAGTGTAGGTGATCCATCTGAATATAAAATAATTGTTTTCCATAAAGTAAGTGTTTAAAGAATAAATTATTTTGCGAACCATTAAAATTGTTTAAACACACCTTTACATCCAGTCATTGGGTTGCAGAAAGTTTCCTTACAGTTACACTCATCTTGACACGCGCTTCCGTAACTAGGGTAACGACATTGGAGTGTGCAATTGAATCCAAAAAATCCATTATGACACTCTTAAAGAGAGATAAAAATAAATTGAAATGTAAAACATTCAATATTCAAGTTAATTAAACAAAGCTTAAGGTTTATTGCAAGTTTAATGAATAAAAAAAGACAATCTATGTACGTTTATGCACATGTGTCAGTGTTGACAAATCCCAAAACAAAACAATCGGTAAAAGAGTTTCAGATTGCAAGTAAGATATTCTCCCTGACCTTTACATTTACTGAAAGAAGCATCCCAAGTCTTACAATGTATTCCAGTGGTGTTGTCTTGAAAACTGTAAAATCAGAGGGTTCAAAACAAATTGAAAAAAAATTAAGATATTATAGTCCGTAATATAACAAAAGAAATGATTGTAAGTAATAACATGAACTGAACGAGGTACCTCGCCGGTGTTTGTCTTGAAAGTCCAACAAACAACAAGACACAACCGGTACAAAGAAGAACATAAACATAAACTCCCTTCTGTGCCGCCATCTAAAACATTTGTCCAGGAAGATATTTTCGTACTATAAAGCTTTTAAAAACACGTATTAATTAAAACGACACGTCAATGATTTAAACAAAATTACTGTTTCCTTTTTAAAAGGAAATTAATATTGCTCTCGTGTTTTAATCCAAACTACAGACTATTTAACTAACGTGAGTTATTGGTAATTTTACATTTCAATAAAGTTTTGTCAATACCTGTTTTACTTAACAAACCATAACATATTTTATCTTTATTATAAATCATTTAATAACTAAGAGGAGAGAAAGGAATTGATCTTTATTTTAAAGCCAACCTTTAACGTACAAAAAAAATTACAAACACAATACACAAGACTCACAAATACATATTACTAATACATGGTTTCCACATATGTTAAATTTGTTCTTGATTCATTAGTAACAGCAACTGGGAAAAAACATTGTTATTATATTTCAATGAAACCCTTGTTGCAACCACTATTGAAATAAAACCACTATTGAAATAAATTATTTCAATAGTGGTTAGGAATGTATTTCATTAGAAAAATCACCTTGCAACCACTATTGAAATAAAACCACTATTGAAATAAATTATTTCAATAGTGGTTGGGGACGTGTTTCATTAGAAAAATCACTTTGCAACCACTATTGAAGTAATGATTCAATAGAGGTTAGGGATGTATTTCATGATAAGAACTATTTTACAGACACCATTAAAGTTCAACTACTATTAAATTTATTTTTTTTAATTGTAGATGGGAATGAATTACTTATAAATATAACTATGTAATCACTATTATGTAATGCATTTGGAAAGAAAGAAGTGTTATTATATTTGCAAACTATTTTGAAATGCAAGAAATCTAACGAATAATATCAAATACACAATTATGGTACAATTTTCTCTGCTGTGTAGAAGTAAATAACCAATTCTCGCAGTTAAACATGCATATACATTTGTTTTTATTTAACAAACAATTCAAATACACAATTAAGGTACTAAAGACTTGCATATTTTATGGTACATGTAATAGTAATCAAGACTATGATGTAAATGTACTTATTTTAGGATTTTCACTGTTGTGCAGAAATAACCAATCCTCGCAGATTAACATATGAAATTGTTTTCATATTTATCTTTACCTGTCTCTTTCTATAGATATATCATGTTTTATGGAAATTGTAAAAAAAAATGTACTAGAAGAGAACGTTGTAAATTGCCAGAACTTCTATTCAAAACCCCTGCATATTAAAAAATAATTTATAGCTTATATATCATTATAGATTTATGTAATAATGAATATCACTATAAAGATAAATAATTTCAACGATGGTTGGGGATGTACGTCATTAAGACCAATATTGAATGAAATATAAATTATTTCAATAATGGTTGGGTATGCGTTTCATTATAACCACTATTGAAATAAATTATTTCAATAGTGGTTAGGTATGCATTTCATTACAACCGCTATTGAAATAATTTATTTCAATTGTGGTTAAGGATGCGGTTCATTACAACCATTATTGAAATAAAATATTTTAATAGTGGTAGGATGTTATTCTAATGCCTATTATTCCGACTGTGCATAACACTTTAGGTTCCAGATGACAGGTGGTATGGGAAACATGACTATACTGGCACTGTACCAGTTATCGGCTAAAATTTAACGTTTTCTTTTCGTAATTCCTTATTTCTTGATATTTTTGGATAAAACTTGACATACTTTAGAAAGTGAACTCCTTATTTATCAATCTGTTAGTTTATATCATTATTTAGAACCCAAAACATCTTGTTTTGTGCTTTTAAGCACGCCCCGAATTTGCCGAGATTTTACGATTTACTGTACCAGTTATCGGCTTCGTGATAATAACATAGTAAAAATCCGTGTTCATGTTGATTTTATACTCTGCTAAATGTAGTTTGAATTATGCCCCTTTGCTAGGTCAGACTAAAGTATTTGGGGTCATGATACATTATAAACAAAACTCATAAAAGAATTCGTTTATTATCATACGGTAATACACCAAATCGTATACTATTCAATACATAATTGTGCAATCAGGCGTTCAATTGCGCTACGAATTTCTCGGAAATTCGTGAATTCCTTTTGTTTATACATGTTAAATGTATTGATTTTCTAAGTCAAATCAAAGAAGGGATATAATAACGTATCACAAAGAGGTAATATTCTATTTTTAACTTATTACGTCACTTCCCCCACTGCTGAAAGTGCAAAGATGTAAAATTAGCGGTAAACAATGATCGTTTAAGCTCATGTAAAAAACATATTCAAGAAAGTTTTCAAGCAAACTTACTTTTCTTTATTCGAAAAAGACGACTGAATTAAAAAATCTTGGATTTTTGCGTGCTATAAACCCGAACTCTCAGTTTAGCCGATAACTGGTCTTAGCCGATAACTGGTACAGTACCAGTATAGAGGTAAATCAAAGAACATCATAATCAAAAAGGAATTCATCATCCCATAAGACATACTTCTTTTCTTAAGAAACTCCCCTAGCAGAAAGGAAAGTGTTACAAACAGACATAATAAAAGACATAAGACTAAAATGCATCATCAACCACTATTGAAATACTTTATTTCAATAGTGGTTGAAATGAAAGGTATCCCCAACCACTATTGAAATAAAGTTTTTCAATGGTGGTTGAAATGAATCGCATCCTTAACCACTATTGAAATAATATATTTCAATAGTGTTCGTAGTGAAGTAACCCCCAACCCCTATTGAAATAATATATATTAATTGTGATATTTATAATAATATTTATCAATATATAATTATTCAATATACAGGGGGTTTGAATAGAAGTTCTGTCAATTTACAAGATGTACACAATTGTGCAAATAATATACAATGTCATAGGACATATGTTTGTAGAAAGAGAAATGTAAAGAAAAAAATGTAAATTTTCAAAGAAAAATTAATGAAGAAATTCATTCTAAGCTACAATTGAAATTAATGTTTTAATTGTAGTTGTACTTCAACAGTGTCTGTAAATTGATTTTCAAAATGGAATACATCCCGGAATACTATTTAAATATTCTATTTTAGTAGTGGTTGTATTTCAATACTGGTTGTAAAGTAATTCTTCAGATGAAATACATTCCCAACCAGTATTGAAATAATCTATTTCAATAGTGGTTTTATTTCAATAGTGGTTGCAAAGTGATTTTTCTAATGAAATGCATTCCCAACCACTATTGAAATAATTTATTTCAATAGTGGTTTTATTTCAATAGTGGTTGCAACAAACCCTTGATAAAACACAAGATAGCTTTAGATTCAACTTTTTGTTTGTTTAAAAATGTCTTGCGTTTGATTAAGAATCTTACCGTTCAGACCCATGCCTATGAAGAACTAGTTTTGCATTGTTTTCGCCAGAAAAACCAAATTCATGTAAACTTTAAATAAACTAGCTTGAACTGAGCTCATCTAACTTAATTTGTTTCACTAACGTGAATTTTTTAAAGCTGAACACTTCTCATTACGAGGCACTGTAACACAGTTATATAAACTCTTCAATTTCTTTACCACCATTCCAAATTTTTCTCTCCATGTGTAGCATTTATGGACGTTTTGTTTTATTTAAGCATGAGAATTAAAGAAAAATCCATTATTTTTTTCAAATGGTAGGAGTAAAATAATTGTATGCGTAAATAATAAACTACTATTACTATTCATAAAAATGAAGAAAAAAAATCACAAAGTAACAATACCCTGCAATATGTTTTGTAAGGCGTTATGCTCTTCTATTAAAGGAAAAAGTTTTGTCGTGAAATGCAATGAAAAATACAAACTAATTCGGATCTGAATAGTCACCCAACCGCTTAGAATCATGGTTCTGTACAACACTGCATGGATTCCGTGATTTTGCCTGCTGTAACCGGATGTGAAGGAAAGAAAGAAGAAATATTAATGGTACATGTAGTAATGATCAGGAATGTAGTTTAAACTTTATTTCATTTTGAATTGTACATCAATATAAACAATAAATAATACAAACAGGATTCGGAAACATTTTTTGATTTAAAGACTGAAATATACATCAAAATACATTCGAAATATAAACACTGATAATGTTTTTATAAAAGACACAAACATTTATTTTATGCAAATAAACTATAAGTTTGTATAATTCTTCTTAACAAAGTTTTAGTCTCACAATAAACTTTGTCTTTAAAAAATGCTCTTATTTCACCGTTTTTGTCGCTTCAAGGGTATACACATAAAGGTTAAAAACGTAACATTACGTATTGTACGTACTGCGCACTGATAATTGAAAGCTCCCTGTTGGTCAATGTATATTTTTATGAGATATGTAAATTTAGAAACAAGTGAAAAAAAACCATTATTTGATTTTTTAAGTGTGGTAAAAGGGCATTGAAACGAGTTTATCTCGAATGTAACAGTTTCAAAAAAAAAATATTTGATATGTACAATGTTCTATTAATGCAAATGTAATTTTAGATGTCAACTTAAATTTCAGTGTCAGTCGTCGAATTATACTGCATATGGAGAGCTCACAATTCTTTGTATTTAAAAAAATTTAAATCATTTTTGTTACCAGAGTGTTAAATAAAATTTAAAAATATTAGGTTTAAAACTAAACTGAAGGCGAGAGATACTAGACATTATATATTTTCAATCACAACGAAATGGCAGATGGATAAGATCTGTTTAAAACAAACCTCTTACCACAATATTTCAATATTGAAGCAATGTAAACTAAAGCATGGCATGAAAATTGTTAACATAACAAAGAGAGTACTTTCGTGCTTGTAACTCGACATTTGACATCCGCATATTGGTTAAATAATTGAAATACCATATTGAATTTCATTTATTGTAAACATTGAACATTAAAATAATTGGAACAATCTTCTCAAATCGTGATTATATCCCTTTTATATGATTACGAGGAAAACGAATGTTTTTTAAATTTACATTTCGTCTAACACATCAAACAATTCAGAAAATGGAGATAGTATTTGACAATCATTTCCAATTAAACCAGCGGGATATCCCACAGTAATTGTTTTGTAAAGTCTGTAAATGTTTAACAGAATGCATTGTTATTGAGATACATTTCTGGAAATGGAGATGGTAGTTCTTACCGTTTTTAAGATCTCGAGGTGACAAGGTTTAGTTTTTTGTCGCGGGACAAGAACGGACAAACGGAAAGGAATTTTGGAAAAAAATGAATAATAGAAACGCCTCGAGATATTATCATTTTCTGTCATCCCTAAAAAATTCATGAAAATCTATCTAGCCATCTCTGAGAAATTCTGCCGAAAAAAGGGAAAAAAATAAGAAAGATAAAACACTACAATCACTATAAGGTCTTACGTTGAAAAAGGAAGACCTTAATTAACTGTTTAATCCTGTTCTGTTTTCTACATAACCTTTAATACATTATGTTCAATAACGCAAAATGACATTCATTATAACTCAATTAGCATTATACGGTTAGACTAGCCGGGTAAAAAATCCTTTCCAATATTAAATCACAGTTTATGGAAAAAGAGTCGAAATGGGTTTTCATAAACCCCCCCGCCCCAGATATTTTTATTGACAATAATGGTAGATTGTTAAACAATTTTTTTTTCACTAAAGTTTTATTTTTGGAGTAATTAGTAATAAATAAGATAGCGTACCTTAAGCACAGCTGTGCGGAAGGTACGACTCTTCCCATTATAGTAACAAAACAAAGGCTTCTACAAAAACAGACAGGTTGGCAAGTTTTCAATGTGTGGGTGTTCGGCAGCGGAAAATAATAATGTTATTAAACACAACTTTTAAAACTATGGATTGGTTTGATTCTTTAAAGCCTCTTTATATTATCATCTTCACATGTGTTTTATTTTTTGACCAAATATTATACTTATATATCCTAAGCGCTTATCCATTCGGTTTAAATTTTTAAATTTCATAAATGTAGAAATAGGAAATCAAACAAGAAAGTGTTTGTATATGTTCCCAAGTAAGATGAGAATATGTCCTTTGAAAAATTTGACCATGCAATCTATGTATATCACCTGTTGTTTAGCTGATGAAAATGAATCAAATCAACACATCGACAATATCTATCCTCCGTGATAACACACAAATATCATTTAACATTTTACCTATTAAAAATGCATTTTTGTGATCAACGAAGTTGACATTTAGAACACTTTTGTAAATATGAACCAATTATTTTTACTTTCAGAATTAAGTGTATCACTTGAAGCAATTATATCATACATGTACGAATAATGTTTATGTAAAACAAAACAACAACAAAGCTTTAAATATAAAAACAAAAAACCTTCAAAATATTACTGTTATTTAAGACACAGAAATAAGTATGTATTTACTTTTGTAATAATTTCATAAACATTCATTTCGTAAAATTAAAATGTATAAAGGTATACGAATAGTCTTGCTCGCACGTCGTTTACATGTTACCTCCTGGGGAGACCTGTAAAATCCATAACATTCTCAACTTTCTGGACAGCATACGACCAGAGCTGCTGAATTTTATTGCTAATGTTTTTTATGCACACATTCAGCTCTTCTTCTGTGCAACAATGTAGGTACCAATATTAATTCCTATGTTGTATTCGTTTCCTACCTTCGGAACTGATCCGGGATATCTCCAGGGTCTACTTGCTAGCTGAAAAGTATGAGATAGAGATCTACCGGAGTTCTCCAAACCGCAAACGAGCAAATTAGGATTACTCTTGCAGCTCTCCATCCGACCAAACGAATATACCTCTGGCATGCAGGGAGAGACTTGACTGCACAAGTAGCGTAAAGTAACTTGCTGAAGATTACGATGTATTCGTTTGCTACCCCCAGAATCGGTCTAGGATATATCTAGCGTGTTCCTGCTATTTGGAAAGTATACACTGGTGCAATGGGGATCTACCAGATATCCCCATACTGCAAACGAGGAAAATCAACCAACATATGATTTGTAAAATGTGTAATAAATACTCAGAGACGGGAAATTTTACTCTTTGTTTCATTTTTTTTAAAAAAGTTCCAAAACTATATTTTACAATATAAATATATCACTATAAGTTCCGGTTTTTATTTTTTACCATATGTCAACAAATATTTATGTTTTGCAAGTGAGAATTGATGTATGAAGACAACACCTGAAGTGTGTAATTATGACAGTAGCATTCCTAATTCATAATTCCAAAGTGCAAAACATTATAACATTATTAACATTTTATGTATGGAATGTGGTGATTATACAATGTTTGGTGGATACAAAAATGATTTGCAGGTAATGTGGAATAGAGCGTAATCGGTATATTTTCCCAATGAATGTTAAGTCTATAATTGTCTTTTCTGGTAAAAATTGCACCATAGAATAATAATTCAAATATTAAAAGTCAAGACGAAAGTAATGACGACAATGACGACAGACAACACAATAAAGCCACTCAAGTCTTTGGCTCATGTTAGCTAAAAAAAACCCGTAACTTTTCAATTTGGATTGGTTGTTAAATAACGGGAAATTCATTTTATTTATTGCTTTTCATGTCAATCTGTATATGATTTTTTGTAAAAATAACCATGAAAATAATAAAAATCTATTTTAAAAATTTATTACACAAAATATTACACTATTGAACAATTTTTTTTCTTTTAATTGGCTTCGATTACCATGTATTTCTTTTATCTATATAAGTATTTCTTGTATCGTAATTAACTCTAGGAAACATTAAATTTAAATTATGTAAGCTTTTACATCACAACAAAGCTAACAGTTTAATTAAAGTGTACTAAAATCATTGCAAAGAAATCAAAGGATTCTTAAAATGCTACTCTAACAAAACCATCGTTTTTTCAAATTGATTTTCTAAAGAACATGTTCATAATAAGTCTTTCTGAGCAAAGTCCTTTTGACTTCCGGTAATGAATTAATTTATCATAATCTTAAAAAAAGGTAAAAGTTTGAGACATAATACATAAAAAAAGATAGGACAAAATACAGTCTGTATCTTATTCTCAATACCAAGGGGGAAAGTCGCCTTAAATATCGATAACTGATTAACATAAATATTTTCCCAAAAGACATATCAACTGTGAAGAATACAGAATACCTTACTTTAGGTTTTTTTTTTAGCTGAGTTTAATAATCATAATGAATTACTAATAGGAGTGTTTAAGCCGTGCCATACAAAACACGACAGACACAATCTGGAACTGCATAATGTATGGAAACACTTGTGCTCGTTACGAATAACTTAAATTAAATTGAATTGCTGACGAGGAATGCAATGCTAAATATAGATAGATGCTGATTTGAAGAATCGCCCAAACACTTAGCACTACAGTACTATACATCAAAGCTTGTAATTTGTGATCTTCCTCGTAGTTACAGAACGTAGACGCCTCTAAAATAAATGGTTTTCACGTTACCAAGGCATTAAAATAATCGCACTGACCTAAAATATCATAATAGTAAACTGAATGACGAATCAAATGATGTGTAAAAAGGTGCAAAGCTTTGAGCAGATGCATATATTTGTATTCGAGCGATATGTATCATTGGTTTTACTAAAATAATTTATTTTTTAAACCTCTTAATGAAAATGAATCAGCAGAAATAATAATTATGATATTGTGTAATGCTAAACTTCATTTCCCTGTCTGTGTTACATTCTCTTTTGTAACATGCAACAATATATGAAACCAGGACGTGCTGTCTAGAAATGTACAAATATAAAGTCAAATTTATGAATATAACACAATAGTATCACTCTTTTTAGAATTACTTCCAAAAAATAAATTCCTTGTAGATCAAATAATAGTGAAACAGATTTCGATGTTATAACCGCGCCAACGACAGATTGTTTTTATTTTCCTTAAAATGTCAACGCCTATTTAATCCCAAAACTGATGCGCAATATCTACAGTTACGCGTCAGATGACGATTAAATGAATATAATGTGATTTTATAAAAACGTTTTCTCTTGATTTTTGTTTATAGAGATTCATGATGTTGATTAAAATTTTTCTGTTCAAAATCTATCAATTTTATCTCGACAAAGAATGATTTTATATTAAATTGCATAACAATTTTTTGGAGAACACATGCTATAGTTTCAATACATATATTAACAAAATAAAACACAATATATTAAAATTACACACAAATAAAGCAAACACTTGCTTACCATTACAACCTACTACGTGATTACAATTTTCCTCACTGCAAATACACTTTGACTGGCAATAAAAACCAAATGATGGATATCGACAGGGTATATTGCAGCTACTTCCATAGAAACCAACAGAGCAAGCTGCAGCTACATTAAAAAGAATAATCATTAAGATAAAGCTGTTTAAAGTCATTCTAGAACCATTCTAAAATATGATATTTACTTGTTTTAAAAGTCATCATCCGATTTACGGGGATCTTCTCAATGACCGTTAAGGTTGATTCCGGTGGTCGTGTAGGTGATCCATCTGAATATAAAACTTTTGTTTTCTATAATGCACTTGTTTAAAGAATAAATTATAATGTAAAACATTAGAATTGTTTAAACATGCCTTCACATCCAGTCGATGGATTGCAGACAATTTTATTACAGTTACACTCATTTTGACATGCCCTTCCGTAGCTAGGGTAGCGACATTTGGATGTGCAATTAAGTCCAATAAATCCACTATGGCATTCTAAGAAAAAGAAATGAAAAAATGTACATGTTTCTAAATTCATGTTAAAATTTATCAAACTAAGCTGGAGATTCATATTATGTTTAATGTAAAAAAACGATATACATCTATGTAGTCATATACTTGTGTCAAATTTGACAAAACAAGAAAAAAAATGACAAAATAGTTTCAAATTGCAAGTAAGAATTTCCAACTGACCTTTACATTTACTGAAAGAAGCATCCCACGTTTTGCAATGTATTCCATTGGTGTAATCATCAACACTGTAAAATCAGAGTGTTGAAAACTAATTGATATTCCGACAGAGAAATATGGCATTAAAAAATATAGTATGTAATATAACAGAAGAAATGATTGTAAATAAAAGTCAGTATAGTTACATGAATGAACTACCTTTCTGGTGTTTGTCTTGATATTCCAACTAACAACAAGATTCGACCAGTGAAAATGAGAACACACAAAAAAAATCTGGTTTTTGCCGTCATATCTAAAATTTGTCTTGGAATGTGTTGTCAAGCTGATACGCTCTCTATCGTCCGTAAATAAAAAAACGACGCATGAATGATTTTACCGCTATTAGTATATCCTTTATAAAAGGAAGTTCTTATTTCCCTCGTGTTTGAATCTAAATCACAGAATATTTAAATTTTGTGACGTGGAAGTGATTTTAATTTTCGATAAATTCTTATGAATATTTGTTTTTAAGAACAAATTTATGATATACTCAGTTGTTTACAAAAGCACACTTAAGAAGGATGTGCAGCGTATGAACCCCCGTCATATTTTTTCAGATTTTTAAATCTTTAAAGTGAGTCTGTATGTGCGCAGCTGGACAGCTGCTCTAAGAGATTAAAAAGGCGTTGTCTTGTTCTTGTATGCATGCTTTATCAAACAAAATGACATTGAGGACTTCATATTTTTTCGGCATTAGTTTTGGCCAGTTTCGAGCAGAAACAAGGCTGTTCAAGAAATGTTTACATTCTTATCGTCAAATGTACAAGATGGCCGCATATTTCCCTTAAACCAATAGCATAATTAACAGAAATGGTTACAAACACAATGCACAAGACTAACATATAATATATTATGTGTTTACTATGGTGTCCATACATTTTAGTTCTTCCAAGTTTTGTTCAATTTTCTTCTTTAGAAGCAACTAGAAAAAAATATAAGAATGTTTTAAGTAAACCCTTCATTAAAAAAAAGATGAAGATACATTGTAAAAGTAATTAGAATCGATGTAATGTTTGTTGATAAGTGTTTTTTGTTTATACATAACATCGTTGGATGATTGATTTAATGCCTGTATTCGCAGTTATGCCTTACAGTAGAGAAGCCAGTTATACGTTGTACGTTTTAAAGTCAGTTGGATACATTAATCTAGGTTACGTAAACTTGGGAAAATTCAACTGACAATGTGGTAATGTGATGACATCCGTGTTTCACTATTTTGCACTGATAATAGAAACTACTGTGAATTGTCTAATTCAGTAAGAAATTTGGTGATACAATCGTTAGAGAGAAAAAACCAACGTTTTAAAGCTACGGAACTTTGTTCAATAAAAAGCTGAATTTTTTATTTGATTGTAAGGTTAGTTGATTATGTGTTCATAATTCTAGCTTTTTTATGTTCTTTCATAATGACAAAGGGTAAATACTTTTTTTAAATTGAGTATTCCACTCTATAATCAATTGATATAAAATACGTACAAATAATACGATCATGATCATTAAGTGGTGGTACCATTTTAACTATTTGACAGAACAGTAGCTAAAACCCATGCATAATAGTCAGAACAAGCGTATCTTTACAAATCTTGATTTTCAAATCATGGATATTGATAAAGGGTTTTGAAAGAATATTTGTTGGTGAATTAATCATATTGTTCAAGGCTATGACAGGTCTATTCGGATGCCTCAAACAAGGATGTATAAAACGCTGATCTAGAACGGTAGAACCAAAGACAACATTAAGTTATGTATGGTATGGTAACGGTATGTAACAATTCCTCTCAATGTACCACTCCGTCCTTTAAGAGCACAGCAACCACAATAATTTTGTGTTGTGTTGTGCTATGTTATTTGTTCCAATCAAGTTTGATATGGAATTGGTAGACACTTTATCAGAGAATATAATAATTTGGCTTTTATCCATAATTGATATATGTAGGAAGGGACTGTAACTGACGAAGTTTGCTTGACGCACAAACATTACCCCCATATTTCGATTAATTATAATTTTATTTTAATACGCTGTAGTATTTTTGAAATTCATATAATCATAAAAAATAATATGAAACAATGAATCTTATTAAATAGATGTATTAAGAAACAGACAAATTTTCGAAAATCCCTTACTTAACATCGTCAAACAAGTTCCTTGTGGTTTGAAAACGCACAGATATATATAGAATTAGAAATACGACATTTTTCATGGTCGGACATATTATCATTGTTTTAAAATCTAAGAGCGCCCTTTCACTTTGATTTTGATTTTGAAAAAATACGATAAAGATAATAGCAAACTAAAGTAACATTATACCAAAACTAAGACCTTTTTTCACATAAATCTCAGTCCATAGCTAGTTATGTTTATACTTCTCCCTTTGTCTCCTCGTTTATTTACCATTTAAAAGGTTTACATAAAATATATGTAAAAAAAAAATCTTATAGAGAGAGAGCGAGAGACAAGTAGAAATTAGTCATAACACGTGCGTACTGCTCACGCAGTAAGTACTTCCGAGAAAACACTCATTTAGGACACATTATTTCATTGGGCCATCTTTCTGCAAATCAATGTTTATGGCGATGATAATATCTTGTTTCATAACAGTTAAAACATAGGTAAGCGAAAAACTATGTTACCGTTCTTAGACTTAATTTAAACGTTGACTCAAACACAGATATATTCTTTGCATTTATTAATAATAGGTGAAACATTTCTGAATAATACATATCACATGGATCATACAATTAATTGTAACAGTTTGACATTAAGAAGGTTTTATCACACAGGAAATGCGTTTTTTATAGCAGTTGAGGACATATTTTAATCAATTAAAATGTCTTTAAATCTTATGAATGTTCGATAAAAAAAAGTTGCTTTACTCTATCCGAAAATATAGTACAAAACCAAATTATGTATTGATATACCAACAATTTAACTTTTGTGTCCGTGTAATGCTTCATATAAATCATTTTATTCAATTACATGATATTTTTTATCAAAATCACATGAAACTAAACCACACGAGAGACAAAAATATATCACACATTGGACAGCCGCCCATACTCCAAGAACTATGGTAATGTAAAACATGGCTTCGTTTTGCTTAATACGTTTATCAGCGGCACAATGCGTCGGAGACACTGTAACATAAAATCAAAACAAGGCCTAGTATTACTTTATTATATATGCTTGTATGATAAAATTATCGTACATTCGAGAAGCATAAATATATACTTTGTTTAAATTAAAAGCATTAAAATAATAATAATGTCGATTTATTTCTTATATATATATATATATATATATATATATATATATATATATATATATATATATATATATATATATATATATATATATATATATATATATATGTTGTTTGTGCACATTTCCCTGATAATGGTTAATGACGTTGAATGTTGCAGAAAGTAAAAAGTGCAATAAATGCACAAAAAAATCAAACAAAAAACCCCCCAAAAACCAAAAGCATAAATTTAGCTACAGTGCTGCTATCGTGAAAGTTGACAAAACTATCCTATCATATATCCTGTATCTGCATCCTATCCTGCAAATAAGCTCTATCCTATCCTATCCCATACTATCAAAATATAGGAATGCAAGTTATATGAAACGAAATTTAAAAATAAAACGATTTTATCAATTAATGTAGTACTCAAAATGAATAATTAAATCTTAAAACCGAATATTCATCGAGCGGGATAACTTACTTACCTGTGCTACGGTAAAATTAAATCGTACGCGGGATGGACACAATAACGTAAACAAACAGGTAAGCGATTAGATTTTTGGATTAATTATATTTATGCATAAAAAAACAGATAAATAACTTCGATGCACTTATTGAGGAACTGTTTAGTCACATATTTTTATCAAATTATTTTCTTATCACATATAACTGAGCGTAATTCTCATTATTCGAGCGATTCGTTCGGCGATAAATGTAAACACGATCTGAATATAAATAATTCCTTCAGGAAGTTTATATCGTTTATAGTTAAACCACTCGGTGTTATTTTAAAGTATAAATTCTTAAGTATTTATAGCTAGCTAACATTTATTAATTCGATATGTTCAGCTAAATATCGGACAGAAATATGCGTCCCTGTTATTGGGCATCGAAGAAATTATATTAAACGTGAATCAATGTCTGATTCTTGTATACATGTTTATCTTTTAAAATGCCAAATTAGTCGTTTATAAATTCAAGCTTTTATTAATTTGCAGACTTTAAATGAAGTAAATACAGAAATCTATTTCTGACGTTGTCAAATGTTGCAACGAATTCTCGCAGTAACTCTGTACTTGCGTACGAATTGACAAAGATGTAGCGCCGACATTTTAGCGCGCATTAATGTTAAACACCGCGTCCTTGATATAATAATTATTCTTAACTGGTTTAACTTGTATAACGTATTAAATTGACATTAAAAATACATTGTTTAGCCAATTTTCATTTCGCAAAATAACTCTGAAATTTATACTCGAATCTGATTGGCTACAGGATGCAGGATAGGATAGGATAGGATAAAATTTAACTTTTATATTTCTATCATGCATCGTGCATCCTGCATCCTATCCTATCCTATCCTTGTCAACTTTCAGGATAGCAGCACTGTACAGTAATATTAGTACTAAGACTGTTCATAAATTGATTCAGATATGTACAGTTATTATACATGTAAACAATCAATAAATAGCTAAGAATACAAAAACGACAACAGCAAAAACAACACTTTACCATTACAACCCATTAAGGGATCGCAGTATTCTTCACTGCAGTCACATTGGCTTTGGCAGCCAACACCAAACGCTGGATACTGACATAGTTTTTCACATTCACTCCCATTGTTTTTTTCCGAGCAATCTGAAACTACAATGTTTGCGCGGGATAAAGTTCTGCCATTTAGTTGACTGACCTTTACTGTAATGTCTCGAAAGGTAACTAAATGAAATAGTTATGCCATTTAATTACCATTCAGTCACATTTCAGTTGACTGAATGACAGAAATTAATCCTGTTTTTTGTTCTTTTTTAACTACATATACCATGTCAGACACTGTCATGTGTATTTATAATTGAAATGTTTTTTTTGCTTTAAACGTTTGCACATAAGGATCAAATATTCTATTTAAAACAAAGTATGCTACAAATTAAGCATTATTCAGTTATAAACGGTTACCGTTAAATATACATTTAAAAAATACTCTTCAAAATAGTTTAGACTAAGAATAAAAATGTAATAAAATCAATAGCGGATTTATACAGCCACTAACGTTTCAAACAAGTCACGGGTTATTTAACGTAATCGGACATAGTCAAATCATTTAAGGAGCGCATATGTTTTTGTGAGTGGTAATGCAGGCATTGCAGTGCTATCTCGTACTTCTATTACAATCCCTAATTTTAGTTTTTGCGACTTTATTCAATTTTTGGTCAATTTGGCCCTAATTCTTGGTAATGGTGTTCAGAGGGTTAGTTGTGTAAGGTACCCTACAGCTGGACGTCAAAAACATAGGCATGGTTTTCCGGTGTGAAGACGGTTCGTTATTGTTCAGTCTCAAACACATACCGCAAAAGAATTCATCAGTTCAGTCCGGAGTGTGCTGGCGGAAGTTCTTCGTGTTCTTTGAGTAAGTGTACGATTGATCCTCACCTCTCGTGTTTTACATTGACGTTCATTAACAATGCATGTATGATTTCGATCCTTTACTAAGCAAGATGTTTAAGGTTTGTTAATGATGATATACTGTAACCTGTAGTTGTAAACCTAATAGCAAACTCATTACAGGTAGATTGTCCTCGGATTTATGACCTCTTTCTTATCGCTTACACTTTTTTAATGGTTGTTTTTTTTATTAAACAATGTTGTCTATTTTGAAATTTGTTTGAGTAGTATTAGAAAAATAAAAGAACTTTAACATTTCATACCATCACATCCTTTTGTGAAATTGCACCGTTCTTTGCTGCAATTACACGCAAACTGACACAGGTAACCAAAAGACGGATAACGACAGCGGATATCACATTGATTTCCTGTATACCCTACTGGACATTCTGAAACATAAATCCACTGTAATATATATAGACGGAATGCAAAAATATACATTTTTACAACAAGACTATTAGACAAAGAGAATAGGAAAAAAACCTATTTTATTTGTTGTAAACAATTCAGGAGTATTTCCTTGCTTGGAGGATATCAACACTGCAGCTGGTGATGAAATTGTCGGCAAACCATCTAAAATGAAAAAGAAACGTATTCAAACATTATAATTACCTTTGAATCAATATCGTTTACAATAATGTATTCTAAGCAACAAAGTTCACATTACATTGCTATTTACCTTTACATCCAGTAGCTGGGTGACAGTCAATTTCAAGACAGTTACATAGACTTTGACATTTGTTGCCATAGCTAGGATATCGACAAGGAATGGAACAGTTGATACCAAAGAAGCCCACATTGCATTCTGTACAATTAGATATATAATGTTAAATAAGGTCAGTATATTTCATGTAAATAGGTAAGCCATCCGTTATTCTAACATTTGAACCATTACTTTCATTCGACTAAAGATATAAGGTATTTTTAAAGTTACAGAATTTAAAAATAAAATGGGGGTTGCTCTCTAGTTTGTTCCTAAAGTCTAATAGAAGTGAAACAACTGTTATTAAATATCACGAAAAACCAATTCAATAAATTAATGGAATAATTAAGAACTATTTACCCTCACATTTGGGTAACATTTCATTCCATATTTTGCACTGGTTTGTATTTGTATTTGGTCTACAAAAAAAACACGGTTAATCATCATTCAAATAAAACCAAAAATCGTTATAAAAGTTTTAAACGATAACAAGTGAAATTAGAATTGTTTTTTTCTTCAACAAAAAGTAAGGGCTTTTGAACATCTTTTTCAATTTTTTATTTAAAAAGTCAGAAAAAAATGTGATTTTAGTTTAACACTGATATTACCATTAACGGTTTTCACCGACCCATAAAACCGGAAGTTGTCAATTTTTTTTACTGGAACTTAGAATATAACTTCAGGCCTATAATACACTTGTCATTAAAAATTGCTATAGGACTAAATTCATATTTGTTTCAATATTATTTCCGGTTTTAAAAAATCGCTGACAAAACTTTGTCAAGAAAAATATTACATGTATTAATAAAAGATAAGAAAAAAACAAAAGGTCTGTTCAGACGAAAGTCGAAAAACCCTAATTATGACTTACTTGACTGGGTTCTGCTCTGATAACTGTGCATTTGACAATGCACAAACGAGGCAAAGTAAAAAAGGATAATGCATGGTAAACTCTGGACATATTTCATCACATTCTTTCACAACACTTATTGTATCAAAAATACTTTTATACCGCATCGCAAACATATATAAAGACACTTTTCCTTAATCATAAGGGTTTCTTCCTGAAACGGATTTTCCGCACTTAATGCAAACATTCTTCCCTATATTTGCGACTAAACGTCACTATTTTAAGTGTTTATACATACATGTACTTTGTTAAAGTTTAAAATGACGCATGCACATATCAAGTATAAGCAGTTAAGATATGCATAGTTGATTAAAATGTTATTCCAACAGAATAAATGAAAGCAAAACTAAAAATCAAAACTCTACATTTACATTCACCAGGTATGATTCCCATATTTTTTTTACGAAAATTGATTGATAATTCATAGCTTAGAAAATGACAGGACTGCAATCTACACCACACGCCCCGTTTATCGATAGGTCAAAACCATCACCGACCAAAGAAAAATCACGGACTGCCCGAACTAATCATGTCGAGGTCAGACTCAAATTCCCATAGAAAACGATTTGGCTGTAACGTAACGCACTGATCTACATTGACAATATTTAGTTATTAAGGTCTTCCGTTTCCAACGGAAGACCTTATAGTTTTCGTACAGTTTCTTCTTATTATTTTTTTTCCCCACAAATTTGTGCACGCGATTTCTCGGAAGCTATCCAACCGATTTACACAATTTTGTCACAGATGAGAGGAAGTGATCTGAATTTATTTTGTTTTTAATATTTTTGCCGTCGTCACTTCCGGTACCGATTTTTTGCTGATTTTGTCACTTTTTCGACCCATTTTGTGCACGCTTCATCTCGAAAACTATGAGAGATATGAATATGAAATTTTCAGGATAGGTAGACCATAGTCTGAAGTTGTGCCTATTTTTATTGTTTTACGCTATTGGCGCCGTTTTTAAGAGCTCACTATGGCTCGAAAATTGGGTACGAATTTTGTTCCCCTTTTTTGTACACACGATTTCTCAAAGATGGCTGATAGATTTTCTTGAAATTTTTAGTTCATTTCCTGTTGTCCGTTTCCTGTCCCGCGACAAAAAGCTTGTAACATTGAGATCTCAAAAATGATAAGAACTTGAGCATTCAGACTTTGTAGGATTATAGAACTATAGTTGTAGATGTCTTTAAATTATTTTGTTTTGTTCGTCATAACTTCCGGTCGGCACCGGAAGCACTTAATTTTTTTTTATTTTGCATTTAATTTGTTTTATATAGAATTGAAATAAAGTAATAATCCTTACATATGTCATGTATCCGGTGTTAAAAAAAACAAAAAAATTGTACTTCCGGTGAGATATCTCAAATATCTCAGAAAGCGTTTTTTAAATAAATGTTTTACCCACGAAATCTCAGAGAGTCAAGTGATCAATACACAAAACTTATATAGATAATAGACATTCGATAGAAAATGTGTTTAATTGCTTTCATTTTGTCAACCGTCATTTCCGGTCCTCACCGGAAAGGTTAAAACAAATCCAGCTGTTTGAAAGTTTACCTGTTTTTCTTTGACAATTTTAGTACGATTAATAAAAAATAAAGTACAAGTGTCTAATGTTCAAGAAATACTAAGTTTTTATTTTCACTGAGCATTTCCGTTTGTCCGTTTCCTGTCAAGAGACAAAAAACAATGACTCCACGAGATCTCAAAAACGGTGATGACTTGAACAACCAAACTTTGTGGGATGATAGCCCTAAGTAGGTATCCATGTTTACATTATTTTGTTTGAATCGTCGTCACTTCCGGTCGTCACCGGAAGCACTTAAAACTATGTTTTCCTTATTATTTTTTTTTTACATGGAATGAATACATGTATATCATTGCACGATCTTACATATGTTAAATAATCAAACATATTCTACTTCCGGTGAGTTATATCAAATATCTTACGTACCTATCCTTTTTACAAATTTGATACCCGCGAGGTTTCAGTCACTGTAAGTGATTTAGACACGAACATTTATGAATGATAGACAATTGATTGAAGATGTGTTTAACGATTTTTGTTTTTCAACCGTCACTTCCGGTACTCACGAGAAGAGTTCATACAATTCATGATTTTAACAAGTTTAACCGATTGTCTTTGGTGTTTCATCTAGAATAATAAACAGTGATGTACACTAGGCAAATGTTTAAAAAAACACCCTAGCTTTTATTTTCATTAATCACTTCCGTTCGTCCGTTTCCGGTCTCGAGACAAAAAATCTAGTTTCACCAGGATCTTAGATTTGGCAGAGAGTATCGATATTTCATTGTATCATATAAAACAAAATCGGACGGAATACCTACTCGTTACTCATAACGAGATCTATTTTTTTTTCTTTTTTTTTTTTTGGATAAATTTATAAATTGTTAAAAAAGATGTAGATTAAAAAAATGTCTTTGGTGCAGGTTATGAAGATCATAGCAGAAAAAAAAATCATATAGCTATTTTTTCTGCAATGCCGCTCCTTGATACCCCACATAAACACCAATGAAAGTTTTTATTGTTTAAACATTGACATCTATGGACATTTGAACCTTCTTTAATATGATCATACATTTAAAAAAAACCCTCTCGCATGCAAATGTGGTGTTACATCTCTCATTATTAAAGGAAGTGAACATGAAAAAAATAATTGATGCTTAATAAATTTTAAAAGCCTTTTGAAACTCAAAAATGAGGTGTGTTACCTTTTGGTTTATTTCTATCAAGAGATTTTATCAATTTAACACTCTCAGTGAAAGGTTTATGGAGGTAATCCTTTATTCCCCAGCATGCATCTGTTCTCTGACGTAGATAAGCCACATTGCTGCTGATGACTGGGTCAATGTTGGAACTTAGCCAGTGTTTATGTACAGAATTGATAAAAGTTACGAAGAAAAAATATGCCTTGATGTGAAGAAAAATTTTGTGTACTATCATGAAAAGACAAGGATTTAGTACATTTCTATAAATGAAGCTCAGAGAACTATTTATGATTTGTACTAAAAATGAATAGATGAACTAATTTGTGAAATATAAGACCATCACATTCCAGATGTGTGTACGGAGATGTGGCTGTCAGTGTTTACATAAATAAAATGCTGTTTTTAGATTCCAATTTAAATTAATATAAAATTGTAATTTCATTTTCTTTGTGGGGTTTCTTACCGTTACTTTTTATTTAAATGCACTGGACATTTTTCTGATTTGTTTTTTTATTATACAAAAGATCTTGATGATATGTACGCCGGTTCTATTTATGCTGTCAGAGGAATAACAGGACTAAGACACTTTTTAAAAGTCAGGATGCTGTGCAATGCACCTTGTGTGCTCATTTATGTAGCACACATAATGTTCAAACTCATAAACAAGAAATTCCCGAGTGCAAGATAAAATAGGTCACTATAACACCGATCCACGGACATTCCATTCTAGTTACATGTCACATTAACTGCTGGTGGGAATGCATCATTCTGAGATCCAAAATCTGTCTCCATAAAGACTGTTTAAAATGACAACTATTTACATTCCTTTCAAGTTTCCATTCACATTTTAATGATGGCATTTTATCTCTGTTACTAAACGTGTGTAAAAATGCAATGTGTCTCACTGACGGCAGCATCAGTGCTGTCCTCTCTTAGATGCTTAGAGATAACCAAGCAGGGAGATATGATTTTAACAATATGGCAGCGCTCATGGATTGCAAGAATTAGTTATTCTAAGTGGTATATCTTTTTACTGAGGAAAGCTCTGTCTAAACGGTTTTCAGATATCATTATACACATCAAACAGACAAATTTGAGCCCTTGATAATTTTTTCATGTTCACTTCCTTTAATGTGAACTGTTGGTAGTTATGCGCAACAAGATATGGTGCGAATTTTAACAGTTAAAAGTTTCATTTTGTAATAATAAAACTTCAAATGTCATACAACGATCTTGTCAGCAAATTAAATCTTCCACTGGGTCGCATGCTGACTTTTTCATACTAATTGTTAGACCATAATTAATCAACTAATTGTCAACGGACTTCTACATTTTTTCCCGTTTACGACAAAGAGCACACGGCTGTATGAACGGTCAGCAGAGGATGCTCACTCCTCCTAGGCATCTGATCATACATCTTTCTTTTTGGAGGTCCGTGTTGCTCAGCTTTGAATTTGTATTTTGTTTTATGGATATTTGAGGTGGTTGACGGTTCGTTATTGTCATTTTTTCATGCAGTGGATACTAGTCACCTTAATATGTTACTAGCAATCCGTATCCAAAATGATATGCAGTTTAATAACTAACCTCTTGCTAATATTTTAAAACACACTAGCTGGTGTTAGTAACGCATTCTATACATTTGCTTTCAATGTTTTGATAATTTTTAAAATTGCTTCCTGGTTTTTCAAATACCCTTCTCGAAATATATGCTATTTTTGAATGCCTAAGTATTGTAAAAACCAACAAAATGGCGCAGGACTACAGAGCAAAATTAATCACAACTGGAATGGAATAGCTATATGTAGATGTCAGCAGGGGCAGCAACCAACGACAGGAACAGATGGAAGAAGTGTATCCAGGCCTGGTGTGTCAGCGTGCACGAAGAGGTTAAGTGAGGAAATTATACATGTACATGTACAAAATGAACATATCTTAAGATATGTCTGATTTAATCATCTAGATGTCATTAAAACTAAACGATTACATTTCGGAACAGGGTAATCCTAAAGTTTAACTACTTCACCTCGTTGTTGTTAAAATATAAACATTGTGTTACTTGATTAAATCATAGATATGGTTCATGCGTTTGGTGTACAAAAGGAATGGGTGTCTGTTTTTGCAAAAACTTTGTATATCGTGTCAATCTAAGTCTGAGTCATCTGTCTCATGTTTAGCTATTTTACTAGAAAAAGACATCAATGGTACAATGTAATCTAACAAAATAATTTATGATATACGTTGTGACTTCAAATTTTTCTATCGTCAATTTTCCTTAATTATGAAGGAGTATACATATCATGTACCTTCATATTGAGTCTTGTCTCTCAGTTGATTCAATACGCAAGGGCATGCTCTACGCATGAACAAGGCAGGCTACAGACGAAATAGTTAATTAAACTAAATTATCAACCGTCTCGATATACATGTAAGTCATCATTTCGAAAGTTCATCGTCGGCAGCAAACACAATCTTCTGCTAGGTCGAATGCTGGGTGGCGTTTTTAATGCTAATTTTTAGGCCATTATTTATCATCAGATTTTTGTTTTCCCTGACAGTGAGCAGAAGGAGGGTGTGACTGGTCAGCAGAGGATGCTCACTCCTCCATGGCACCTGATCCTATCTCAAATTTTTGTAGAGGTCCGTATTTTCTCTGCTCCTGTTTTGTAGTTTTCCTGTTGATTTTTGCTCTAGAACACTGTTTTTATCACCACATTTCTTTTCAAGGAAATTCTGCATAAAATAGTAAAGTCTCTTTCACTATTGATACTATTACTAGGTCGAAAAAAATAATTTTTAGACGAAATTTTTTGGAATTTAATCAAATTATTAGCTGTTTGGTTTTTTCTCATTTATAAGGCACTCATCTGTAAGTCATTGTTTTCATTATAAGGCACGTAGCATCATTTTTAAAAGGAACTTGCGGTACCTTTTTAAATCTTGACTACATGTTAACTTAATTAAAATGTGAAAACTCTCTCTCTCTCTCTCTCTCTCTCTCTCTCTCTCTCTCTCTCGCATTTGTGATGCTGAAATAGTATTCCAGTTCTAACCGGAATTCAACGATTTCTGAATGCATTGCTGGGTCGTTCATTCATCAAAGATCAATTCTAATGTTTATTATGCTCATCGACGAACTCTATTTAGGTAAAACTATAGCCCAAATTGGTTAGAGTTAGTACTCCAATTTACTGATTCAGACTTCACAATGGAAAATAAGTAAACAGTGTATTGTTTCTATTGACATCATTATTTATAATTAAAGTAGACAATGTGCTTTAATAATCAGATCTGATATGCTTATCAACTACTGTAAACCAACTTTTATTCGCGTGCGAGAAATTTTTGCGAGGTTTGCGAGGGCTGCGTCATCGCGAATATTTCTCGCTGCGATTAATCTAGTTGTTATGACAAAACGGGTCTGGGTATGGCTTGATCGCGAACATTAGTCGTCGCGAACTACTTTTGCAAAAGTAAATCGCGAAATAATGTCGTGGCGAATAAAAGTCGATTTACATTATTGAGGGGCCAGTAATTTGATTTACACATGATGTGTTCATTACCTTAAACATGAAAGTGACGGTTTTACTATCATTAACTCTCGCCCGGAGTTTGATTTACAAAACTTCTCTTTGCTACTGGTAAAAATCGCATTTTTTTCTGTTTAATTCTGCTCTCTTTCTATAGTATTCATGGGGAATTCCTATCTACTTCATCCGTCTCTGTAACAAAAACATAAATAATAAAAATCATTATACGTTAATATAGATGGTATAACCATTTATACCACTATTTTTAAAAGTAATTTTCGATTACTTTATAATAATTTCATCTACATAATTATTATACTGGGTTCCTTTTGTGACCAGAATTGATACTTATATTAGTTTTATTGCCAAAAATTGACACTAATATTTTTCTTGCTTATCCTTTAAAAGAATTTCTTACTGCAAAATATGCTAAAAGTATCGATCTATATATTGCAAATATTTTACTTTCAAATTTCGGACTTCATATTTTACTTGGCCTTTGTATACTGATTTCCTAATGAGACAGGAACTTGTGATTTTAGGTTTTCCAACTGCATGTCTTGCTACATGTATGGGCGAAAATTAAATGTAGTGACTGCCTTCTTTAAGGAACCCTTGTTTTATTTGTTGTATTTTCATGTTATTAAACTACATTTTATATGTATTTTATATGGGTAATTGTTTGATTTTCATTTTTAAGCTTGCACCCAATAGTACATCATATGATTGCTAGTAAAAACCTGGTAAGTTGACTCTTTGTTTACCTCACTGATATGGTGTTCTATATAATCTTACGTCCTATTAAAATCAGACATTGTTACGATATTACATAAGCTACTTAATTTATTCAACACAAATACTACCAATTTTGCATGGTTAGAGCATTACTTTCATATAACATATACCAAATATATGGTGGCATATCTCTGCCCCTTGTGTTCAAGTTATTTTTCTATTAATTATGTCGACATGCGAGATAACTATTATGACATGCAAGATAGTTATGTCAATATGCAACATTACTATGTTGACATTCACGAAAACTGCAATCAAATAAGAGTTATAAAAAATCTTAAATATTGCCAACATGTGACATCCAAGATGCAAGATACGCTACCTATTGATGTCAACATGCAACTTATTTATATTAACATGCAACTTCTTTATGTCGACATGCAACTTGGTTATGTTAACATGCAAGAGAAATTTATTGACATGCAACATTTTTATGTCGAGATGCAACATATTTATGTCAACATGCAACTTAGTTTAGTTGACATACAACTTATAAGTTGCATGTCAACATATTTATCTCGCATGTTAACATAACTAAGTTGCATGTCAACATATTTATCTCGCATGTCAACATAAGTAAGTTGCATGTTGATATAAATAAGTTGCATGTCGACATAAATAAGTTGCATGTTGACATAAATAAGTTGCATTTCAGCATATTTATCTTGCAGGTTAACATAAATAATTTGCATGTCGACATAAAAAGGTAGCATCTAGCATCTTGGATGTCACAGATGGGCGATATTTGAGATTTTTTGAGATTTTGCATAATTCTTATCTGATTGCAATTATTTTGCATGTCAAAATATTTATCATGCATGTCAACATATTTGATTGAAAAATAACTTGCACACAATGGGCAGAGATATGCCACCATACAAAAAGCATTTACCTGTAAGATGAGTGAACGAAAATACATTTAATGAGCATTTTGATAACAGTTTACTAACAGAGAGCTTAAGGAATACCGTATAAGATATTGAATAAGTTTATGAAAATCTAATAAATAATCGAACTGTATTCGTTTTCGCGAATGATGTGAAGTTGGTTATGAAATTGTCGGCGAACCATCTAAATATGAAAATAACACGTACTATTAAATTATCAGATTTGAATCAATATTAATTGCGATAAAACTTGCTGTGAGCGTAACAAGAACTATCGAACTTCAGTTAATAATTTGTATGCACGTTTACATTCAGTAGCTGGGTAACAGTAAATTTGAAGACGGTTACATCGACATTGAATAAAAAATACATTATTAATCGTGTAAAAAGTAATTTATACGGTTATTCTAACTTTCAAAAATGATTTTCATGAAAGTGTATATGGTTGGATTAATTACTACCTTTTATATACTTCAAAATTCGACAAAAGAGATTTACTTAAAAAAAAACTTTACACATGTATATGTTTACGTACAACTTAACAAAAAACTATTTAAAAACAATAACGTAAAAAAACTACAAAACTATGTGTTTAATAACTGTTTATTTACATTGACATTTGAGTAAAGTTTTATTCATGTTTTGCACTGTTTTCTATTTGTATGTGTAAACGGAATGTATTGATAACATGTTTAGAATTTAACTAGTAAACTATTTGATATACCTAAAGGTGTTCTGTATGCTCTGATAGCTGTACACATTGCGACGCAAAAGTGTAAACTAGAATTATACTCATTAAGCTTTGGACACATTTCCCTATCTATCAGAAAACTTATTTCTTAAAAATGCCTTTTTCCCGTTACATAAACGTTTTTGTGAAAAAAATCTAACAGATATATATTTTTCATTACCTATGTAAGCTTCCTTCCCGAGTTCAATTTTTAACACTTCACGCAATTGTTTTCTTCTGAATGTGACTGAACGTTACTATTATTATAAGTATTTACACCTTGAATAGATATTCGTTTCAAAAAAATAAAAGTTATTTATAATTATATCAATGATAGGGCAATGAAATATGCACAAAATATTAGTTTGATATACCGTTTTAAAGTAAGAAAAAAAGTATTGAAACTCAAATCGATGGAAAATAGATTTTTTTTAAATGTCACACTACATTGCAACATAACTTGAATATATACTACATGCAGATGTGGTATAAAGTTCCGTCTTAAATTTGAATGATTGATAAAAACGTGACAAAAAATATGGAACGATTTGTAACACTCGGATTTTCATTTAAATTAAAAAAACCCTTCACATTCCATGCAAGTGGATATCGCCCATGTTTTACTGGCAAATTATGTGGAAAATAATGTTTAACTGTTCAAATGTTACTCGTTAAGTTGGTGTTGGTTTCAAGGGTCAAATATGTAATTCAAACCAATTGATATTAATAACGCATTAGCCAAGTTCATAACATTATATACATTTGTTTTAAGGGACAGTTGCTTTATCAAGGTTCATTTGCTGATCTCATTATATTTGTTTTTTCCCTAAATTATCCTCGACAATAATTCTGCTGTTTTGTAATTTTGTTTCAAAATTAATTAGGGATATCCAAATTCTTTTTTCTTAATTGGGAAAAACAAAATTCACAAGATTAAAAGTAATGGCTATAATTAAACTTCCTTCACGTTATAAATTATGTAAGGTATACAGCCTTTATCTTTACCTTACGGATGGCGTTCACACCGAATTGAAAAAAACAACAACAACAAACAAACAAATTAAAAGATTGAGAGTACTAAAAATTGGGCCAGTTTGATGTGTGTACTTGTATATTATATTTTTAAACATAAATTACACACTTGGTTGTTTTAGAACAAGAAATAATTTATTGAATTTTACAAGTTTGGCAATAAAACAACATATTGAATGAAAACAATTAACAGGAACATTAGGTGGAAATAATAATCATTTCCGAAAAAAAAACACGTTATAAGTGGTATATTGCGTTACACAAGAACTTCGTTCTCTATTTGGAATAAGATTAAGTTAACCAAAAAAGTTTATCTTATATGTTATACATACTCAGGGATATTGACTGTCTGTTTGTAAAACAAGATCTGCCTGTGGACCTTTTCTTGTGTACTGTTAAACAAACATGTGATACATATAACACCACTGCTATAATTGCCAGACAAACAAAAATGGTATTGTTTATTGTCTGGAAGTACGACTGATTTTTTTTCTTGGTTGCATTTCTTGAACTGTTTTGGATGCCAATTGTCCCTTGAAAACCTGCAAAACAAATAAGGAAAACAAATGATGGCTCATGGATTATAAACAAATTGCTTTTTGTTGATTTCTGTTCCTTTTAACAAAATTGTAAAATGTGCCTAATTGTAATCATAAATCTGCGTAAGACGAATGAAATATTCGGTGTAGAGCTTTTTATTTTATAGTACACGTACCCCTTCATACCATTGCTTTGTTTTGTACAGAATCAACATCATATGATAAGAAAAGGCGTATATTTTTCACTTTATATAAAAGGTTAAATATAACATGTTGCTTCTAAATTTTTTGACAACCTTTAGTAACCGCCCTGTTTTAGCCTTTAATGGGTAAATGTACGGGAAAGTAAAAAGCTTGTACATAAAATGATACATGTACTAAATTAATTACTTGAATAATTAAAGCACAAATTAAATATAAAAAGAAAAGTAAAAAAAACTATATAATCTTACTTTTCTCTGTGACCTGAACTGTTGTATCATTTGGACTGATGTATTCGGATGGAGTGGGATTAAAAATATTTCTGGAACTTACTAAAAGTACAAAACGTTTAAGCGCTGCTTTAAATTTATTCATTTAATTATAGATGTAACAAAAGATTTTAAACTATAAACGAAAAATAAACTTGCATGCTAAATAGAAACGACAAAATTCACGATGTCTGAATAAATATTCAACATTTTTTTTTAAATAAATAACTAGGAAAACAGGGTAATGGTGAAATTCATCCATATATTGACAATGATTTATTAAGAATGCAAAACTATTTATTCGCCAGTTGGATGGATGGAATGTGGTTTAAATGATAGAGATTTTTAGAGGCAAAAGCTAATTAATATAATAAACTTTGGGGAAAAAAACTTTTTTACAGAGTTGTCTTTCTTTCATAGATAAAAATAATTTTTTTTTTTTTTTGGAAATGAATAATAATTCTGAATTGCTTGGCAATTTGTAAGAAGGAGCATTATGCAACTTTTGTGAAGAAATCGAAAAAAAGATGACTCGTAATAAAAGGTAAGTTAGAAAATATACGTTTCTATGGATTTCAATGCTCACTTTAAAAGGTTAGACACTTTTCTATGTTTTAAAGAATTTTTATATTCCTAAGATGAAACTTTATCAGTTGATTATCTCTTTATAATCTAACAAACAAAGGTTCAAATGATCAATCTATGTACTGGCTATCAGTTATGAAATAGGATAGGTAAGATCGTTTTATCTAACTTACCAATAATGTAACATAAATAAAAAATAACGTACAGTTTCTTTGACATCCATAAGCTGGATTGCAGTCCACCTGGCTACAATTACAAACGAGTTGACAATCCTTTCCGTAATTTGGATAACGGCAAATTGTTTCACATTGTCTTCCAGTTCTCCCAATATCACATTCTGAAACAACATATTAAACAAAACAAAACTATAGAGATTTAACTAACAATAAGCATGTTTTGAATAATAGAATATGTACATTCGCATTTGGGTAACTTGCAAGATAAAGTAAAGTTTAATCAACTTCAAAACCAAGGGAATAGAATTAGATAATATTAAATATCACAAAGACGGTATGTCCATTGAAAGGTCTTCTGAATGTGATGGCGTATTATTACATTTGTACGCCGCCGAAAGTACTGGTTATTTCTCCTAAATTCGCTTAATTCACCCATATCTCTAACAACAAAATATATGTTCTATTTTAAATCCAATATATTTTCAAGTATTTCACGTCTTTGTCATATTTTATGAAATACATTGAAAATGTTAAATTATATTTAAAAGAAAGAAAGTAATTATAATTCAATAAAGACACACAATATTTTATTTGTTTACTTTGTATATCATTTTACTTGTAAAATCAAATATAGTGTATGCTTTCACAAAAATGGCTCTATACATTAGGAGTCGCACATCAAACTGATTATTAGACAAAGAATACCACTATCATATTATGATATGTTTTGTAGAGGGGGCTTTTATAAAATGATGTGATTGATCCTTTTTAGATCAACCTATCCTACAAATATTATATTCTAAAAATGATTATTACGAATAAGAATTGACCAAAATATACATTGAGGGCAAAAAGTGTTGCAACACACATGGCTGACGTCATCACAACTTTCCTCGCTTCAAATTTTATTTTTAATGCTGACAGTAACAAGTCAACTAAAAACGCAAAATTATATATTGTCGAAGGAAAAGTCATTGGTAATCTAAACAGTGGAAGAAAGTGACATTTTTGGACAAAACACAGGTGGTGATTGGGCAGAATAATTCCGTTAGTTTGTAGAGGAAAACATCCGAGAAGCGGAAGCCCTTATGTCTTAACCAACGCAAATCGCCATTGAAAGTGAGATGCTTATTATTTTTTTTTAATGGCATTGATGTTACTGTACCAGTTACTGGCAATTTAAACTCCTTGAAATATAATAAACTATAAGATTTTCTTTTATGGCCTGTTATTGCCAAAGTTTTCGGAAATCGTCCATTATTTTATAAAATGAAAATGCCACCCTTCGTTGTTTCAAACAAAGACATACATGGAAACGTGAAAAAAGAATTCACAAATTTAACTGGCTTGCACCATCCCTAAACCTCAATATCATAGTAGCAAATTGGCAAAATGTTAGCAGTTAACCGTATGTCTTTAGTCATAACTGGTAAAATTGGTGATTCATAATTTACACAAAACTTATTAGTATAAAGATCAATATGAAACTTGCACAGAACCTTGAATCGGACAATCAAAAGAAACCATTTCTAAAAATGACAATGTCTAACGTATCTAACTGAATGATGTTCACTTCAGTAGCATATATACCTAATAATCCCAACATTTGGAGCTGATAGCAGAATTTAATAAGGAATGTATTTTAATGTGTTTTATTATTTATCAATAGTTTTAAATAACTTTTACGTTCAGTTGTAAACTAGCAACTATTTTAAACGCTAACTTCTTCATTAAAAAAGACCCATCTTTTAACCAGAATAAATAGAAAGCGTGCATATAAACTGTTTTATCTATTTCCTGCTTTAAAACTAAAACTTTAATAGTTCACTAAAAAAGAAACTTATTTTGTCACAATGCTGTTATAATTACAACAAACCATGTACGTTTGGAAAATTTACATAATAACATTGTTTACAACATTGTATAAAACAAAGGCATGGGAGATTCAAATTGCAAGGAATCAACGTCTTGAAAACAAATTACAATTAACAAATCATTTGAATAGATCTTACCATAAGTTTCAATCGGATTATTATAATTTGTTAAATTTGCATTCCAAATGTTTTTTGTTCGAGAAAAAATGGAAGTCGTAAATAAAGATATATAATTTTGTAGGCTTTAAAATTACATTATTCACTTAATCAAGTCTTAAGATAGGAGTTAATTAACATTGTTGCATACGTGTATATTCACATCCAATATCTGCATTGCAGTATTCCTTGCTACAATGACATCTTAACTGACAATCTTTTCCGTAATTTGGATAAGGACAATATACATCACAATTTGATCCAACTCTCCCAACCTCACAAACTGTAAAACAATTTAAAAGAATCGACATTTTAAAAGCAGTTTGATACAAATATAAATTATTTTTAACATCCTACGCAGTTATATGCATCTTTTATGTAAGAAAAACTAGCTTACCAATCGCAAATTGTATTTTCAAAACCAACATGTATAACACAAACATATGATGCATTGTGTATACAGAATGTATAACTCATTAAGGTTTTGTTATGTATATTCCTGTCTTCATGATAAAATTGTGTCCTCTTCCCGATATCCTAGAACTTATATTTGCAAAAAATATTTCCTTTTATAAATTTACCAAAAAGCAAAGAGCAATTATTACTGTGTAAATTTAATTTAACGTGTTGAGATGTCATATTTATGACGTCATGTTTATAATTATGTATGAGTTAATTGACACCAACGTAAATATCAGAAACTATTTCCAGTGTTCAAAAGTACCTGCAAGTAAATGTAATACACGGAAGTGGATATGATAGCAGGAATGTATTACCATGATGAATTTCAAACAAACACAGTCGGTGCTTGCAACATTGTTACATGACATGTAATGATAAGGAAGAGTGTTCAAAATCAAAAGTCCAAACAAAAAATAAAAAACAGCAAAAGAGCAAACACGGGCCTCTAAAAAACAGAGGTACAGACCCTGAAACGTACTACTACACCAAAAAAGCGTGCGACTTTCGTGCGAGAAACGTTTCGTGTAAACCGTTTAGCGTTTCGTGTAAACCGTTTAGCGTTTCGTGTGAAGCGTGAAGCGTTTCGCGTAAACCGTTTAGCGTTTCGGGCAAAGCGTGCAGCGTTTCGGGCAAAGCGTGTAAATCGTTTCGGGCAAAGCGTGCGAGAATCGTGTGAAACGTTCATCAGATTTCATTCGGAACTCTCTGACAATTTAATTGTTTCAAAATAGCGCTCGTGTTAAACATTACTTAAAACTGTTTGTGATTGGCAAAACTCCTTAGTAGATATTCTCGTGAAATAAAATCGATAAGAAATGATATACCTATCTTTTTACAAAATTGAATTAATTTTTAACAAACAAATTAAAGAAAAGTACACGTATTGAAAGAAGACTAGTTACTGAGACTAATCGGCTGTGTACAACCAGCACACATAACCTCGGACATCGGGTAAGACCTGCACCTGGCTGAACCTGTCAATCAAACTCTGTGTATTCGTTTTCATTGGATGGTCAAGCGTCTCTTCTTTTGTCAATAGCCAATAGAAATTTAATGACTTCAAGGTAATCGGAATCAGTATTGGATGATACACACAATTTAAATGATAGATTATTTAACATTAATTTGAACAAAGTTAAATGTAAACATATATAGAAAAAAATATACTCATCTGTTCATTTCTATGAAATGCAGGAAGTAAATTCTTCTGAATCCCGATTAAAAATATTTCTACAAGTTATTATTTTAATTATTTAAACACTGATAACGGAAAACAACAAGTAATTAACACACTGAACTTTTCCTAAAATGTACTCATTCAATTAATTATTATGGGAATCTATATCCATGGTACTTAATTCAAATAGATTATGATAGATATATTGTACGCCGTTATGCGGGGCGCCGGTTATGTATACGAATATTGAGACAAAAACTTAAATCAGTTTTATTTTTTGTTCTTTCCGAAATCTGAAATAATAATGACAACTTTCTTTATTGTTTAATCGATTGATTTTTTTTCTGTGATTTTATGTACGGAACATATATTTACGCGAATGATACGACATAATAAAAAAATTATCGGTTGTTTTATAGCATTTTTCTAACTTGTGTGACTAATTTTATTTTACGTAACTTTCAAAATTATCAATGTAAATAATTACAGGTTTATTTATTGTATTTTTACATCGTATTCTCTGAAACCAATAAAAATAATAATGTGAGAAGAAAAAACAAATCCTGCCGAATACTGAAAAACCGATTTCAGTTTGTAATCATACAGATTTTATTTTTGATATTGAATATTGTGTTACGGTAACTTTTAACTATCTGGAAATTTTGTTATTTACGGCACTAATAAGAATCATGGATATTTCTTTTGAGCAATAAATATATTTATAGAAGAAGTATTTTTAGCTAAATCTGTAAATAATTTTTTTTTTTGCTTTAAATATAAGTACCAAATCAATTCAATTAATCAATTCAATACTTATGTACATATATGTTTCTAAAATCAGTATTTCTATTATTTCGTGTTTTCTTAAAATTAATTCTTACTAACAGATTCAGGGTAAAAATCCGAGAGAACCCGAATCAATCGGGATAAAAGCGTGTCCAAAGCGTGTGAAAAGCGAGCAAATCGTTTCGTGCGAGAATCGTTTCGTGTAAACCGTTTAGCGTTTCGTGTAAATCGTTTAGCGTTTCGGGCAAAGCGTGCAGCGTTTCGTGTAAACCGTTTAGCGTTTCGTGTGAACCGTTAAGCGAGCGTGCAGCGAGCGTGCAGCGAGCGTGTGGTGTAGTAGTACGTTTCAGGGTCTGTAAGATCAGGTGCCATGGAGGAGTTAGTATCCTTTGCTAACCGTTCACACCCGCCGTGTGTTCTTTTTCCTAATCGGGAAAACGGGGAAAATCCGTAGACAAATTTTACAATGTCAAAAAAGGAACTAAATGTTGTAACGTGCGTGTATGAAACCAAGAAATATACACTAAATAACTTATCTACATTTAATGCGCATTTAATAATTATCATGATTAATAAAGCATTTGATTTAAATGTGATAATGGCAATTTTTTTTTACCAAAGTATACTGCCAACGCATGCCGTATCGCTATTTCCGGGTCAAATGACCTAATGTTTGAGAACAGGAAGGAAGTGGCTAGAAAAATAATTCATTTATATTCTTCCGAGAAACCTTTAAATTAATTGATGCAGTAGAGGAAAATTAAAAACACAACAGGAAGAATCACCGCGCGAAACAACAATTTGTACTTTGCAGTCAATAATATATTATTCTACCTCAGGCTTACTCTATCGACACTTTTGCCATTCAATTCTAAAGAAGCTAATTTGCCTTAATATATTCTGACATTTTCTTTATAAGGTCAATTTTAAACAAGCATATGATCTGTCTTTTGCAAATCTTATAAGAAGTATCCCGTGCTTATAAATCAGTCACCGATATAGATGTAGTCACTTAGATTTGAGCAATATTATTGCTTTATGATAGACCCAGTGTTTTAGAAATTTGTGTCTAAACAAACTCTTTTTTAATTTGAACAAATTAAACAACGGATAAAGTTACTACAGAGGCCAAACTATTTATACTTTTGCACGTTTATCTGTCAACCGAGAGCCTCAGCTCACAAGGACAAAAAATTCAACAACCAAATTTTAGTGCAATGAAGTTCAATCTCGTAATTTATTAAATTATGCGCCAAAATACATTATATTTTGTTATAATTTAAGAAAATCTGATGGAATTATAAAATGAGAAAGTCTTATTGATATACATAGAAAATATACAAAAATATTACATTTTTTCCTCAAACAACCTCCAAAGATTTCACAAAAATAAAAAATTATTTCAGTTTACAAAACTTTTATTAAACATTTATTTAGAGTTATATATTTAGTTAACAAAAAATATAGTTTATGTAATTTTACCAGCCAGTTTTTTTTTTTTATAGA
Organism: Magallana gigas; assembly: GCF_902806645.1. Classification (NCBI taxonomy): domain Eukaryota; kingdom Metazoa; phylum Mollusca; class Bivalvia; order Ostreida; family Ostreidae; genus Magallana; species Magallana gigas. The sequence goes on along the minus strand of NC_047563.1, from coordinate 29,850,194 downwards.
GTCTTGAACATGTATTTCCCCATATTTTTTGACAATTTTTTCAATATTTTTTCTGCATTCATTTAAAAAAATTCAAAAGTACCAAATATACATAATGTTTCCATAAATTGCACCTTGTCAACTGATTTCGTTTAATTGAATACATACATGTTACAGCATATTGACATTTTTAATGTTGGATTACAGTAAACAATTCACATAGAATATCGCCATTAAGTAAATAATTTCCGTTTAGTTCTACATTCTGTTCTGTTTTCTCTCTGATATTAACAACACCAAAAGTACATAACGAATCTCTACTTGATCTCTGGAAATTTGTTTAATCTTTGTTTCATGAATCATATGATTATATGTTGAAAGTACAACTTGTGTGTAGTTTGTATTTTCCAGATAGAATCGGATGAGGAGATTATTACTAACGAACGAATACTACCAAGGGATGTCCTCTCGGTATTTCCGGTTCAAGTGACTTCATGAATGCGTTCAGGAAGGAAGTGGTTCAAAATAGGATAATGATACCTAGAAACTTTAAAACAAATTTGTGCAGCTTGGGAAAATCAAAACACCACGAGAGTAAAAAGCTCTGTTCAAACAACGAATTGTATCTGCAGTCAAAAATATCTTACTCTGCTCAAGGCTCACTCTACCGACACACCACAATTGAAGAGAGGCAGATTTGTGTTATTTTATGCTCAAATGCACTATTTAAGGTGTGTTTTGAAATAACATTTGATCTTTTTTGCATATTATCCGGTCCTTATAAATCATTCACCAAAATAGATGTAGATTTGTGCAACATTATTTTATCAATTTTAGTTGTAGAATGTTACAATCGACAATTTTTAGGATTATAGTCCTAAACTAGTACTATGATTTTTTTAATCAATTTTAATTAAACTGTGTTAAATTGACAGTCATGTAATATATATACATGTATGTAGATGTTATTGTTTGTCAAGAATTCATTCATTTTACATATTAAACAAAATGTACCAAAGTGATTTTAAATGTTTAACTTGATTAAAATATATAAATAATTTTAATAGGAACAATGTATATTATTTCAAAGCAAGCTAGAACGTAAAATAATTCAGTGGAACGTATGTTAAACAAGTACGCCTGGGACCTAAAAAAAAGGCACCGGTGGTGAATGTCGTACAGTTTATCTAAGATCCAAGAGAGAAAATTTCGATAGATATACTGACCTAACAGGCACTGCTTTTTCTTGGCAGTGCATTTTTACGTCTTTGTTTTTTTTTTTAATTAATCACTTAAGGATGAACTGGTACGTTGGAAAATGGCGCTTGGCTAAAATCGGTCTTAGTAGGTAGCACGTTCTATTACATTAACTGTACAATAATGAACTAGCAACTCGTCAGCAGACACATTACAATAACACCAAAATATCCGGATCAGTCGACCTGATACATGTAAGTAATCCTTCCTAAACATATTCCTCTCTTTAGATACAACCTTTTGAGATAAAAATAAGCACCGTGTAAGTTCTGCGCTATATTATACATGTATTAGGGTGTAGGTAATCCCCGCATGTATAAGAAAGTTGGTACTAGAGTATGAATCCTATTTGCACTTACCAGAGTCAGAAAAGCTGCCACAAGAAAAAAACAAACCGTGGAGTGGACCTGGTTAATTCTGATTCTTCTAATAGCTTCAAGTTAAGTTTTTATAACACTTTTAAATAGCTTTTTGCTATAACAAGGTATATTTGTCATATTTCGCCTCTTGCAATACTTGACTGAACATTGAAACAACGGTCGCCATATCATACATATAAACATCTGAAAATATGTTGGTAATGTTTTGGTCGTTGAACTGTTTACACTGAGCAGATGTTTTAATGAATACTGTTGTTGAAATTTCATAATATTTTCAAACCAGTTAAGTTTTATTACTATCTGCTATGATTTTGCATTAAGACAAAATCGATTTTAATATTTTTATGGCTTAAGAATTGAAGAACCTGCAGACTGAAGGGCAATATATTATATGTTAATGTACACCCTCATTGTACAATTTAGCAAAATATGATTTGTTTTGTCTAATAGCAGTGTGTGCTACCTCTTGACAGATCTAACAATTAAAAGTATCACGTGGCCTTTTATATGTTTATCTTTTCAAAAAGACAAGTCATAATATTCCCAAAAAAGTGTAACCAAGTTTATAACAAATGTTTATGTTAATACAGTCTTAAAGATAAGAATTGCGATTAGTTGACTTTTAAAGAATGAACAGTAAATGTAAAGTAAATACAAGTTTAAGCAATGTAGTAATTTGAGAATTGGTATAAATACACTTTGTTACGTTAAGAAGTATTACATTAAATCATATTAAAACTTCTTTGTTTATGATCATTTTTTCCAATTTAACTTTTTGAAACACTGCTGTTCAATGTTTCCAAGACGGATTTGTTCATTTGTAATTGAATTTTTTATTGTTGCTTAACAACAGTTAGAATAATATATAACGCAAGTAAAATCAAGACAAGGAGCGCGAGACTGATAATAACATGGTCTTTGATATCTTGAGAGAGATCTGTATTTCTACGACGAATTTCCAGTTCATTCCTTGAACCATTTCTGATGAATGTCTTTGTATTCAGGACTGTCGTAACATTTTCTGCAATGAGGGAAGAAATGCATAAGAAATAATCGAACGGACAAAATATAATGCTAGTGTACGATATATAAATTTATGAAGAGTTGACTATGCCGACCTGCATATGATATCTATCACTGAGGATGAGAAATATAGAAACATATATACAAGCTTAAAAAATAAAAATACAATTTAAAATAGTTTTATAAGTAGTCTTACTGTGTTCCTTAATTTGATTTGTTGCTTTTCTAGAACGTATGATGTCATTGTGTCGCCTTAAAGATGGCGTTAGAGTACGATTTTCCTGCTCTATAAAATAGTAAGTAAAAATTACTTAATTTTCTTAAAAGTGTACTTTTTTTAAATTAAAAAATTTGTACAGAAACAGTTGAATAAATATACATACTTTAACATCCAGTAGCCGGATCACAGAGTTCCTTGTTGCATTCACATTGTAATTGGCATTCTTTTCCGTAGCTTGGATAAATACAAATAAATTATTTGTAACTTCACAGTAATGGCCAATGCGCCCATTGCTACATTCTAAAATATATACTTAAATAAACAAGACACATAACTTAAAAGTTTGAATTTCGATGTAATAATTTAATATATCAATATACTTACCAGACTGCAACCGTTTACATCCATACATTTAGTGACATTGGTTATTACTACAGTTACATGTAAGCTGACAGTTTCTACTCATAACCAGGCATTTGACATGTTTGACTACAATTTTTTTTCCATAATACCCATCTAAACAACCTTGAAGATAATCACATACTTTTCAAAATAAAAAAATGTATCCATACTATTTTATTAGGAATTCAACAATTCTATAGCTTACATAATAATACATACGTGTGCATTTGTTTTCAGTATAATTCCACTTAAATCCCACACAGCACTCTAAACCATGAGGTCTACAAGATATATTCAAGAAGGCTCAAATACAAAGTTTTTAACTGTAACTAAACTTGTTTACTAATTAAAACAGTATTCACAACCATAGTTGATAAATATCCAAACAAAAGAATTCCTATTAATGGATTTTATTCTATCGTATATTTATTTGCTTTGCATCGGATTTTTGTAAGTATTTACATTTTGTGATCATATTTTTATAAGCATTATTGAACTTTACAAGCCTATTTTCTATTGGCGACGCTATATCAAACGGTTAAAATCTTGAAATATTAGTTAATTTTTTGTGTGATACTTTTTACACTCTCATCAGAATGTTCATACAGCATGAATTGACAGAAGGAATGTGTTGCTTATGGTTTAAAAAAATCAAGGCTGAGATAATTTTGCCAATTTCTCCTAGAAAGCTGACGTATCGAATGTTACGGTAGAGGCGTTATGATTTTCTTCCGCTTTCAGTAAATATACCATAATTCCTAATACTATTAAATTGCATTAATTTTCATGGTAAAACCGATCACATAATTCATTATGTAACACTGTTTTCTAAGTATTCTATTTAAATTATTACCAGTTAAACATGTTGTAATTCTTATTTTTTGGTTCCCTATACACCTCGATTTCATGTCTTGCTTTCCCTCTAGTTTAATCAGTGTTAGGTCGGCTTTTAGAATGAATAAGTATGTCCTTCTAAACTGGAATGCTATAAGGTCTGCTGGGGTAATAATTGTAAAAGAGCTTTGAGAATGCTTTAGCATTATAAAAGCGCTATATGAAAAATTGCAATTATTATTAATAATTATTATTTAGGAAAGATCAGCTTAAAATTTTTAGAATTCAAATGAGAAAGGGGGATATCTTGGGATAATTAATGAAGTCAAAAGTATTGTAAGAACTGTAGCCATAAATTTTTATTGCTTAATACATCAGTATATTTTGTATTATCGTATAATTAGGATGTAAAACATATTTTTACAGTGACAAAAGTAATATGGTTTTTGAATTTAGAAAAAGTAAACTAATAAGCATACTGACAAAAAACCCAACACGCCTGATGATATAGAAAATATATAGTTAACATGAAATGTTCTCTGTTAATTATCTATGAATATGAATATTTCATTATGAATTTACATGATCAATACTTTTTAAACGATGTCGTTTGGGTCAATCTTTTTTATACATATTTTTATCTATCTGTTACAGACAAAATCATTTAAATGATTATCTTATTTCAAAAGATATATGTAATGCATATGGCGTTTTTGAAAAGTACGTTATTTAAAACCCTATGCTCAGTTTTTTCTAAATAAATGATTGTATTAAGATATAATATGTATATTCGTAGTAGCAAATGGAAAAGAATCAATACTTCTCTTAATAAATTGATGACTCTATCTTAGACAACTTACCATTTTCTAGATGTAAAAAGAACATGTGCAACAAATAAAGAGATCTGCACATTAATCAAAGTAAATTTACATGCGTGCATCATATCAGTCAGTACGTTTTGATTATTGTTACATTAGCATATAAAGAAGACAATGTAAAACACAATATATGATTATTTCAGATTCATGCATTTTTTTTCGGTTTTTTAAACGATACTTCGTTAACTCTCATGCATGTCAATACATTGTAAGCTATGATACTTAGATACTTACTCTTGACATAAATTTGAATATGTAACGACACGGTGAAATAATAGCGAATAAATGCTAATTATGGCCATAATAGGTCCCATGGCTGATTTTGACGTGACTCTAACTCATTTGATAGTTGACTGCCAGTGTTTCCTATATTGGTTTTAACATCTTCTTAAAATTTAATGCAACTTTAGTCCTCTATAAACTATACAAATCATGATATTTGATTTCCTATGGTTTGCCTGATTTTGAAAAAAAATAATGAAAACCGGATGTCAGTACCACTCCCTGCGAAGCTGAATATCTATATTTATTTAGTGTATATGAAAAAAAAACTTAATCCCATATTAACAATTGGCATAAAATATAGACAGTAAATATACATGTATTGAACTTTAATGCAAGTTTAGTGAATCATTTACCAAACTAATTTACATTTTTTTACTTTTTCAATTTTCGCCAATAAAGTATTTAAGGTTCTCTGATCCTCAGGTACCAACAATTGAAGGTGTAAATTTTAAAGCAAATGACATTTTACAGTCTCATACTAATGATTATAATAATAAATGAAGCAATTATATATATTATTTCCATGCGTTTTTCAAAGATAATGTATTATCACCCATATAGATTTTTATAAGGAAAAAAAAATGACTTCAAGGTTTTGCTAATTTTAATTAGTAGAGTATGATTACACTTGACTGCTGCACATAAAAACATTAGTAGATATGTAGATGTAAAATAAATAAATGAAAATGTGCTGTATCCAGTATTATAATCATGGAAATAAAAGAAAATATCTTTACATCATGTATGAGAAAGAGTTATCTTTCTTTCAAAAAGTCAACAACAGATGTAATAATGTTCCTGCGCTTTGTTACTCTTGGTGTTCCATGAAAACACTCAAGGATAATATATCTTATAATAGATACTAAAAGTGACATTTCACACTTTTATTTGAGGTTAATACAATGCGAATACACATGAATCTAATATATGGACATGTACAGGTGAATCTCGATAACTCGGACTTCAGGGGACCATGATTAAACTTGATCAACAGCTCGAGAGCTCGAAAGTTTTAAGGAATCCGGAAATTTTCGTTCCGGTCATTTTTGGTTTTAAAATTATAGTAGCCGGAAATTGATATTTATAACATGAAAAGATAGTCTAACATGATTTCACTCGTATTTTCTGCTACATTACTTCAATTTAAACAATACAGAGCTTAGTTGTGTGGTTTTGTAGTGTATTTTTTCACGTTAAAATTTTTTTAAGCATATTATGTTTTCTTAATCATTACTTTAAAATATTTTAAATAAAGAGGAGTTTACCGTAAATTTATAAGTTATTACAATAAATAGATCAGTTACAAATTACCTATCTATCCTTTGAAGGAAGCAAGGGGTAGTGTCACTTACGGAATTAACCAATTAACACTACCTCGCTAGCCCCCAGGAGTTCACTCAACCATCCATGTAAAGGTCCACGCAGAGCTATAATTATACGCTTGATCGGTCGCGTGTGTACACAGCAACCACTTGGAGTTATCAAGAGTGAAAAACAATGAAATAAGGAATAAGGAATTATTCTTTGAGTATTATGAGGTGATAATTTCGGTCGGGGCGTGATCAAATCCAAAGAAGCCCGAAGGGCTTAATGGTAGATTTGATCACGCCCCGACCGAAATTATCACCTCATAATATTAGTCAGAATACGAATAATATTGATTCGTGTCGAGGATTCCTGCAAACTTACAATCTTGTGCGCTCACTTTCTTTATTCGTTGGAAATCATCCTTGACATTTCGTTAAAAGTAAATAAATGCCCGCGTTAATACATGACTTTAGTTTACAGTTTGTTTCAAAGATGGACTATCATTATGAAATCAAACTTTTGTGACTACCCCGAAATATTTTGTATTTTGCATTTGATGTCTGATTTATAGCTTATCTATAGATGAGAAATTCTATCAAAACACATAAACAGTTATTTTAATGTTAACAGTGATAAAGAAATAAAAAAATAACTACATTTCATTTGTTAATAATTAGGCAATGCTAGCACATTTAAAACCACACTGTAAATCTCTGAAGGATACACAAAAAGACAGACCTGTTAGCGACAGTTCTACGGTATACGACAACGTTTTTGTTTAAGGAATTCTTAACATACATTGATAAATAGTTAAACCAATGTACGATATAAAAAACACTGCTGCAACAATTATTAAGCCGACTGTAACACGATAAAGCAAATTATTTGAGCCGGTATGAGCTCTCTTGCATATTCTCTTCATTGAGCCATTGTTGAAACTCGAGTGTGTTGATATACCTGTTGATTAAATCAATAGAAAAAAATATGCAGATGAACGTTTTTATTTCAACGGGTACTTATGAATAACATGTTTACGCCTGTAAAGAAAATCTTGAATTGAATCAGTACACATAAATAACAATACATCGCCCTCCTTTTATATTCTACGCAATAGCTGATAACTTCTTACACAGATACATCTTAGATCAAATTTTTACCAAATGAAATCATCGCTGTCGAAATATTGGCTTTGAATTGGAGATGTGTTTCATTTGAAGAAGAGTCTAAACGGCGAATGTGTATCTTTTAGTTTTCAAATGTATTGTGAAGTGTTTGCCTAAAACCTGACCTCATAATTTTGTTGTTTTTTAGAACCATGAAACGAAAATACTAAAAGAATGGGCTTTTACAACACTATTAGAAAGACAACAATAAATTGACGTAAACGGAACTATTGATACTGTTAGACCTTGTATAGCCTTTTGCAAAGTGTTGATTTGAAAACCCTTATTTTAATAAAAATGGCATGCATTTGAAATTTTACCATATCTCATGACTGAAGAAGTACCGTTTTTGGATTTTGAAATTTGAGAAGCTCCTGCCTCCCTGGAAATGATTGTAGAATTTGTACTCTCTGAAAAACATTTAAACTCAATAAGCATAAACGATTAAAACCAATACTCGTATCTTTTAAAATGATACTTAATATATTTATTTCTGAATTTATCTTTAAAAACTATTAAACGTAGATTTTAGATCTTTACTATTATATGGTCCTAAAGGAAACGTTGAATAAATTGAATGTGGAACACCAGTAATTTCCTTCCTGTGTGATGCTCTTGTTGTGCCTGTCAAATCATTTAAGGAAACACGTCACACAACTACACAAAGCTTATCGCGTGGTTTTTAGGTTGATTATTGCATTTAAATGAATAAATGTTTATAAGTTAACACTCTGACTTTCCCACTTGTAAATATGAAAAACAAGCGACGTTTAGTTGATAAAGCTCACAGGGATATGATCTTGGTTGATGAGTAATAAACCTTTTAAAGATGTATCAGTAAAGCATTTTAAACTTTATATTTTATGCATAGCATTATACAATAATGACTTACTGTTACATCCAATAGCAGGATCACAGAGAACATTCTCACAATGACATTTTTGCTGACATTCTTTTCCGTAATTTGGGTATGGACAAAGTATTTCACAATACGAGCCTATTCTCCCAGTCTCACATTCTACAGTATACAATGAAACAATGTAATAGGAATGTTATAAAAGAGAATTTGAAGATAGTATTGATAATCACAATAAATAAGTTGATACCGTAAAAAATAGATTACTCTGTACCTGACACTGAACGTTTACATCCAAACGCAAAGTGACAATCGTCATTGCTACAGTTGCACATGAACTGACAGTCGATGCCAAAGGTAGGAGCTGGACATTGTTCTCTACAGTCTTGTCCAAAAAAACCGACATTACAACCTTTAAAGTACATTTGTGTTTATATATATAGAACTTTGTATCACGTTGTTAAAAATTGTGTTTGTTTTTCTATTTGAGATACAAACGTGTGCATTTATTAATGGTTTCGTTCCAAACATATCCAAAGCAGCAATCAGGACCATTTGGTCTTATAAAAAACAGAAAAATGAAAATCAAAGTACAATTTAGATTTAAATGATAATCTAGTGTAACATGAGTATGTTAGTATCATTACCTTGAAAATGCATCTTATAATTGCCGTGTGATTAGAATATCAAAAGAAAATGCATGCATTCGTCGAAAAGGTGGAGTAACAGACATTTACCCTTCACATGGGTGTGAATATGTGTCGATGACACGTAAAATTGCGATCAAAATGCTGCCTAATTTAAACATATCTTCAATCAAATTAATGTAAATATTTGTTGTCTATCAAAATTTCCGTCTTCCTAGTTGATTTTTAGTTTCATCCTTGAAAATGTTCATGTTCTCGAAATTTGATTTCGGTTTAAAATACTGCACTTAATTGATACGTTTTATGTATTTATTAACCAAGGAAATGCTAAAACCTCACAAGAGTAAATAAAGTATTGGCTATTTGTACACCTCCTTCATCATTTAAGACTTGTAATGTGTACAGTGTTTATCTATACATGCAGGATGAAGTTTACACCTAATAGAAAAACCCCCCAAAACAAACAGGATGTTGAGATTACTGAAAGTTGGGCAAGTTTGATGTTTGTGTGTATAATATTTTTGAACAAGAATGACAGATTACTATTTCAAACTATAAAAGTGATTGTTTTTTTTATATGAAACAATCATTTACTGACTTTTGATCCAGAGATAGGCAATGAAACAACATATTGAATGAGATTAGTTAACTGGATTATTAGGTTGAAAGAATAATCATTTCCGAATAAAAAGTAATCTTAGGTATATTGCCTCACACGAGAACATCGTCCTCTTCTTCTGTATGCATTAGAATTAAGATGGTATGGGACACCTCTATGTTGTGACGCATTGTTTATCGAATAATAAACCAATAAGATAAAATCTAATTATATAAGTAGTTTCTTTCTTAATATTGTCACTTAACATTGTAGCGCAGTGGGTTGGAATGTGTACTACGAATCTGTACGTCAGGAGATCGAATGCCGCTTTAGGTTTTACATTTTTACCTCTCCAGAAAATTTAAAAAGCTATTTCTTCGGTTAAATAGTGTAAAATTGGAAAATACCAAGCTGCTGAAAGTATTCTAATTTTTATGTACTTTAATACACATTAATATCGGCAGTTGTCCCTATCACTTTAGGTGTGCAATGTCTTTAGCTAAAATGTTGAGGTTTTTATTCTTTGCGTATGAATAAACTGTACAGCACCGTAAAACACAGTATTGATGCAAATATTTCCAATAACTTGACAACAAGCTTGCTAACCGCTTTCGAGTACTTTCAGTACTCTTAAATATATTATTAGTGTACATTGCTCATTTTACGCGTGTACTTAATTCCACGTTTTTTTTTTATTATATCGCTAGAATATAAAATCGCGATCAACAATTTTTGGTTATAAATTAACATTACAGTTTAAAACTGTCTGAAAAATATAAGTAAGAATCTAAAACCCGCAAGAATTGCTTTTCACGATTTTACGACAAACTATTTCCTCACGTTTAATTAGGAATCTACAGTATGCATTAGTTGTTCTGTATTTTGGATACTGAGAAATCATTTTGATTGGTAACAAATCGTGAACAATTGTTCATAAGTTGTTTGGATGCTTAATCATAATATGCATCACATCATCAATAACCAAATCTAAACATTTATCTAATTTATATTCTATCTATTTCAGAAATATGAAAACAAATCTTAAAGGGGAACACTGGATAATCTTCTGTAATCAGTCTAAATGCTGTTTTTAAATATACATGTATATTTACATTCCCGCTTTAACAGCATACTAGTATATTTAACGTTTTAAAAAGAATAGGAGGTTCGTTATATTTTAGAAAAAAAAATAATTCGTGTAACAGTATATGGAGTACATCATGTTAATGTTTTTGTCATTAGGAGCAAATCTAATAAAAAAAATATGAGGCGCAAAGCAAATGTTTTAAAAAATATCAGAAGATTGTAAAACTATGAAATGTGTCGGAAAACTTTGGCATATCAATATTGAAAATGAATGACAAGTTTTAGCTATGAGCTACATGTGGAATGATGGCTCATGAACTATAAACAAAGTTCTTTTTGTTGATTTCTGTTCTGTTTTACAAAATTGTAAAATGTATTTGATTGTAATCATAATACGGAAATATGCGTAAGACAAATAAAATATTTGCTGTGAAGCTTTTTCTTTAGAAGTACGCGTATCCTTTTATACCTTTGGTTTTTTTTTTGTACAGAATCGACATCATAAAATAAGAAAAAGCGTCAATTTTTTATTTGATATAAAATATTAAATATTACATGTTGCTCCTAAGTTTCTCTTTCTTCGACAGACCGCCCTGTTTTAGCTTTGAATTGGTTATTGTACGGAAAAGTGAACGGGTTTTACATAAAACGATACATGTACTTGTAAAATGATTAAAGCTCCATTTAGATACAAAAATAATTAAAAGACTCTATAATTTCTTGTTTCATTTGGGCTGATGAATTCAGATGGAGTGGGATTCAAAGCATTTCTGGAACTTACTAGGAAAAGGACAAAACGTTTAATCACTACTTTAAATTTATTTTAATCATAGATAAAACAAAAGGCATTAGAGTTTAAATGAACAAAAGTTGCATGCTAAACTAGAAACGACAAAATTCACGATGTGTGAATTCTAATCAAGGTTCAAGTGATCAATCTAAATACTGGCTATAAGGTAAGAAATAAGATAGTTAAAAACGCTTTATCTTACCAAACCAATAATGTAACGTAAATAAATAATAACATACAGTTGCTTTGGCATCCATTAGCTGGATTGCAGTCCTCCTGGCTACAATTACAATGGAGTTGACAATCCTTTCCGTAATTTGGATAACGACAAATTGTTTCACATTTTGTTCCAATTCTCCCAATATCACATTCTGTATCAATATATTAACTAAAAATATAGAGACTTAATTAACAAAAAGCATGTGATGAATTATAAAATATGTACATGGCAATTGAATCGCTTTCGAAAAAAAAAATATTACTTAATCATCTTCAAAACCAAAGGAAATGGAATAAGATAATAATTTAATTTTAATATTATATTTTTACCATTTACTGTGATCTTTAGAGAAGTTCTGTCGTGTGACCCGATATCAGCAGTCGGAGTTGATATTATAGAATTTTTGGAACTCACTAGTAAAGTAAAAATTGTTGACTGCAAAAAATGTGTTGTCAAAAAAAACAACAAACCATAAAGTGTAATATTATGAGTTCTTACACCTACTTATAAATTTAGCTAAATTTCATGATTTTTATTTAATTTTATTGGATAAAAAATGTAAAATACTACTACGTTTGTTTTATTCTGTTTTTATCAATAATTAAATCTTTTCACCACATTCAAACTTATATGCCTTGTATTTGAAATATATATTGTACATGTGTATATACAATTTCTCTTCACTCAGTTATTCTTCAAGTATCTTTATTATTCTGTGTATATATAAAGTATCGAATCTTGTGAATTAAAATAAATATTTGTTTAATTGAAAAATGTACCCAGTACATTTATCCATGAGAAAAAAAGTAACCTTAATAAGTATATATTAACTACCCATTAATCATTTGTAATACTTGGTAAAAGCATAACTTATTTCGCTTTTCTATTTCAAGAAAAGGTTTAAAGATAACGTTGGTTATGACTTTCTATATAAAAGAAAATGAAACGTCTCGGTTTTAGCATGTTTTGCAATTACTTGTCATGTTTAGCAAGTTAATGCCAAACATGTATATAATATTGAAGTCTCTAGAGTTGATAGGATTAGAGATGTAACAAACTGAGAAGCAAATAATTATCTGATCGGACGTTAACTGTTGAATTTCATTAGATGAAAACATTCAGTGGAAAGGAAGATATAATTGTATATGTGCATTCTAATACGAAATTGAAACACTTGCATAATTTTCAATTAAACATTAATAAATCTTACATAAAAGTTATAACTATAACACATAATTGTATACAAATACTTTGACATCCATACGCCATATCGCACTCCTCTTGAATACAATTACAAGGAAACTGACAATCTTTTCCGTAATTTAGATACCGATAAAGTATATCACAGTTTGCTCCAGTTCTCCTCAAATTACATTCTGGGGTAAAAACCAAAGAGAGAGACTTGTGAATATGTTGTTTATGTAACAACTTGTACAATTGTTTTTTAAAGAAGGACCATGGGAACTTTATATTTATACATGTAACTATGGTTCAATAATTGCTAATATCAGGTAGCACAAGCTTCCCTGGCGTAGTAACTTAATCCACAAGAATGATTTTAAATGAAAATAATTATTAACTGATGCCTTTTGATGACCGTGTATGAGTTAAAATGATGCCTATTTAAATGAATAATCCTAAAATGAAATAAACAACAATAAGCCGATAGACCTGGCTATATACTTAAAAATTGCACCTGATAATACACGTGATTAATAATTACACAATACTTATCGGTTTAACGATTAATATGAAACTTGCAAAAGACCTTTAATCGGAAAATCAAGAGAAACCACTCCTTGAAATGACAATGCTTACCGTTTCTTACTGAATGATGCTTACTTCAGTAGCATATGGACTTGATTATTTTTTTTGATTCATCAATAGTTCTATACAACTATTGACTCAGTTGAATTATATAAACATCATGACGAATACAATTTTCGTTTTAATGCTCTTTATTGTAAAGTACTCGCACCCCTTCATGTTTTGTTTTGTACAGAATCAACATCATATTATAAGAGAAAGCGACAATTTTCACTGGATATAAAAGTTGAATATAACATTTTGCTTCTAAATTTCTCTTTTTTTTGACAACTTTTAGTAACCACCCTTATTAAGCGATCAGTGGGTAAATGTACGGAAAATTAAAATGATTGTATATAAATTGATACATGTACAATGTACCTAATTAATTACTTAAATAATTAAAGCGCCATTTAGATATAAAAAGAATAGTCAAAAAACTATATAATCTTACTTTTCTCTGTGACCTGAACTGTTGTATCATTTGGACTGATGTATTCAGATGGAGTGGGATTTAAAATATTTCTGGAACTTACTTGGAAAAGCACAAATTGTTTAAGCGCTGCTTTAAATTTATTCATTAAACATAGATATAACAAAAGGTATTAAACCGTAAACGAAAAATAAACTTTCATGCTAAACAGAAACGACGACAAAATTCACGATGTCTGAATAAATATTCAACGTTTTATTTAAATAAATAACTAGGAAAACAGGGTAATGGTGAAATTCATCAATATAAAGACAATGATTTATTTAGAAAGCAAAACTTCCCATTCGCTATTTGATTAAAATATAAGTGTATGGAATGTGGTTTAAATGATAAAGATTTTTTGAAGTTATAGCTAATTCATGTAATAAGCTTTGGGTAAAAACTACAGAGTTGTCTATCTTTCATTCATAAAGATAAAAAATAAACCTTTTTTTTGAAAAGTACAGAAATTATGAATTGCTTGGCAATTTGCAAGAAAGAGAAGCCTTATGCATTTTGCGAAGAAATTGACTCGTAATAAAAGGTAAGTTAGAATATATACGTTTCTATGGATTTTAATGTTCACTTTAAAAGGTTAGACACTTTTTTATGTTTAAAAGAATTTAATATTCCAAAGATGAAACTTTATCAGTTGATTATCTCTTTATAATCTAACAAACAAAGGTTCAAATGATAAAACCATGTACTAGCTATCAGTTATGAAATAGGATAGGTAAGATCGTTTCATCTAACTTACCAATAATGTAACATAAATAAAAAAATAACGTACAGTTTCTTTGACATCCATAAGCTGGATTGCAGTCCACCTTGCTACAATTACAAACGAGTTGACAATCCTTTCCGTAATTTGGATAACGGCAAATTGTTTCACATTTTCTTCCAGTTCTCCCAATATCACATTCTGAAACAACATATTAAACAAAACAAAACTATAAAGATTTAACTAACAATAAGCATGTTTTGAATAATAGAATATGTACATTCGCATTTGGGTAACTTGCAAGATAAAGTAATGTTTAATCAACTTCAAAACCAAGGGAATAGAATTAGATAATATTAAATATCACAAAGACGGTATGTCCATTGAAAGGTCTTCTGAATGTGATGGCGTATTATTACATTTGTACGCCGCCGAAAGTACTGGTTATTTCTCCTAAATTCGCTTAACTCACCCATATCTCTAACAACAAAATATATGTTTTATTTTTAATCCAATATATTTTCAAGTATTTTACGTCTTTGTCATATTTTATGAAATACATTGAAAATGTTAATTTATATTTAAAAGAAACGAAGTAATTATAATTCAATAAAGACACACAACATCTTATTTGTTTATTTTGTATATCATTTTACTTGTAAAATCAAATATATTGTATGCTTTCACAAAAATGGCTCTATACATTAGGAGTCGCACATCAAATTGATTATTAGACAAAGAATACCACTATCATATTATGATATGTTTTGTAGATGGGCCTTTTATAAAAAGATTGTTTCATTGATTCTTTTATTTTTTGGATCAACCTATCCTACAAATATTATATTCTAAAAATGATTATTACGAATAAGAATTGTGATAGGTCAATTTGACCAAAATATACAATGAGGGCCAAAAGTGTTGCAACACACATGGTTGACGTCATCACAACTTTGCTCGTTTCAAATTTTATTTTTAATGCTGACGGGTAACATGCAAAGTCAACTAACAACGCCAAATTCTATGGTGTCGAGGGAAAAGACATTGGTAATCTAAACAGTGGCAGAAAGTGATATTTTCGGACAAAACACAGGTGGTGATTGGGCAGAATAACTCCGTTAGTTTGTGGAGAAAAACATCCGAGAAGCGGAAGCCCTTCTGTCTCAATCAACGCAAATCGCCATTGAAAGTAAGATGAGTATTTTTGGGGTATATTACATGTACCTACGATGGCATTGATGTTACTATACCAGTTAATAGCAAATTAAACTCCTTGAAGTATATTAATTATTCGATTTTCATTTATGGCCTGTTATTGCCAAAGTTTTCGGAAATCGTCCATTATTTCATAAAATGAAAATGCCACCCCTCATTGTTTTAGACAAAGAAATACATGGAAACATGCAGAAGGAATTCAAAAATTTAACTAGCTTGCACCATCCCTAAACCTCAATGTCATAGTGGCAAATTGGCAAAAATGTAAGCCATGATGTTAACCGTATGTCTTTAGTCATAACTGGTACAATTGGTGATTCATAATTTACACAAAACTTATTAGAATAAAGTTCAATATGAAACTTCCACAGAACCTTTAAACGGACAATCAAAAAAAAAACATTTCTAAAAATGACAATGTTTAACGTATCTAACTGAATGATGTTCACTTCAGTAGCAGATATACCAAATAATCTCAACATTTGGAGCTTATAGCAGAATTTAATAAGGAATGTACTTTAATGTCTTTTATTATTTATCAATAGTTTTAAATAACTTTTGCGTTCAGTTGTATAAACTAGGAACTATTTTAAACGCTAACTTCTTCATTAAAAAAGACCCATCTTTTAATCAGAATAAATAGACAGCGTACATATACACTATTCTATCTATTTCCTGCTTTACAAATAAAACTACATGTATATATGTAGTAGTTTCACTAAAAAAGAAACTTATTTTGTCACAATGCTGTTATAATTACAATAAACCATGTACGTTTTGAAAATTTACAGAATAACATTGTTTACAACATTGTATAAGACAAAGGCATGGAAGATTCAAATTGTAAGGTATCAACTTCTTGAAAACAAATTACAATTCACAATTTATTTGAATAGATCTTACCACAGGTTTCAATCGGATGATAATTATTTGTTAAATTTGCATTCCAAATGTTTTTTGTTCGAGAAAAAATGGAAGTCGTTAATAAAGATATATAATTTTGTAGGCTTTAAAATTACATTTTTCACTTAACCAAGTCTTAGATTTCAATACACAAGAAAAGAGTAAATTAACATTGTTGCATACGTGTATATTCACATCCAATATCTGCATTGCAGTATTCCTGGCTACAATGACATCTTAAGTGACATTCTTTTCCGTAGTTTGGATAACGACAATATACATCACAATTTGATCCAACTCTTCCAACCTCACAAACTGTGAAACAGTTTAAAAGCACCGACATTTTAAAAGCAGTTTGATAAAAATATAAGGCATGATTACCATCCTAAAGCAGTTACAATTATTTTATATGTGAGAAAAACTAACTTACCAATCGCAAATTGTATTTTCAAAACCAACATGTATAACACAAACAGAAAATACATTGTGTATACAGAATGTATAAATCATTAAATATTTTGTTATGTATATTCCTGTCTTAATTAAAAAAAAGTATTTCCTCTTCCCGATATCCTAGATTTTATATTTGCAAAAAAATTTCCTTTTATAAATTTACCAAAGTGCAAAAAGCAATTATTAGTGTGTAAATTATACTTAACGTGTAGAGAGGTCATATTTATGACGTCACTCTTTATAATTAGGCATGAGTCACTTGTCGCCAACGTAAATATCAAAAACAATTTCCAGTATTTAAAAGTACCTGCAAGTAAATGTAATACACGAAAGTGGATATGATAGCAGGAATGTATTACCATGATGAATTTCAAGCAAACACAATCGGTGCTCCCAACATTGTTACATGACATGTAGTGATAAGGAAGAGTGTTCAAAATCAAAAGTCAAAACAAAAAATACAAAACAGCAGCGGAGCAAACACGGGCCTCTAAAAACAGAGGTAGGATCAGGTGCCATGGAGGAGTTAGTATCCTTTGCTGACCATTCACACCTGCCGTGTGCTCTTTTTCGTAATCGGGAAAACGGAAAAATTCGTAGACAAATCTTACAATGCCAAAAAAGGAACTAAATGTTGTAATGTGCGTGTATGAAAACAAAAAATATACACGAAATAACCTATCTATATTTAATGCACATTTGATAATTATCATGATAAATAAAGCATTTGATTTAAATGTGATATTGGCATTTTTTTTACCAACGTATACTGCCAACGCATGCCGTATCGCTATTTCCGGATCAAATGACCTGATGTTTGAGAACAGGAAGGAAGTGGCTCGAAAAATAATCCATTTAAATTCTTCCCAGAAACCTTAGAATTAATTGTATAGGAAAATTAAAAACACAACAGGAAGAATCAGCGCTTGAAACAACAATTTATATTTTGCAGTCAATAATATATAATTCTACATCGAGCTTACTCTATCGACACTTTTGCCATTCTATTTTGAAGAAGCCAATTTGCCTTAATATAATCTGACATTTTCTTTGTAAGGTAACTTTTCAACAAGCATATGATCTGTCTTTTGCATATCTTAAAAGAAGTACTATGTGCCTATAAATCAGTCACCGATATAGATGTAGTCACTTAGATTTGAGCAATATTATTGCTTTAAGGTAGACCCAGTGTTTTAGAAATTTGTGTCCAAACAAACTCTTTTTTTAGAATTTGATAAACGGATAAAGTTACATGTAACAACGGATAAAATTACTGCAGAGGCCAAACTATTTATATTTTTGCACGTTTGTTTTTCTACAGAGAGCCTCAGCTCACAAGGTAAAAAAAAATTCAACAACCGTATTTTAGCGCAATGGAGTTTAATCTCATAGTTTATTAAATTATGTGCCAAAATACATTATAATTTCTTATAATTTAAGAAAATCTGATGGAAGTCGTAAAATGAGAAAGTTTTATTGATTTACATAGAAGATATAAAAAATATTACATTTATTCCTCAAACAACCTCCAAAGAATTCACAGAATTTCATATTTATAAAATTTTCTAAAAATTTATTCAGTTCACAAAACTTTTTATTAAACATTTATTTAGAGTAATATATTTAGTTAACAAAAAATATAGTTTATGTAATTTTACCAGCCAGTTTTTGTTTGATAGAGTCTTGAACATGTAATTCCCCATATTTTTTGACAAGTTTTTCAATTTTTTTTCTGCATTCATTAAAAAAATTCAAAAGTACCAAATATACATAATGTTTCTATTAATTGCACCTTGTCAACTGATTTCATTTGAATATATACATGTTACAGCATATTTACATTTTTTAATGTAGGATTACAGTAAACAATTCACATAGAATATCGCCATGAAGTAAATAATTTCCGTTTAGTTCTACATTCTGTTCTGTTTTCTTTCTGATATTAACAACACCCAAAGAACATAACAGATCTCTACTTGATCTCTGGAAACTTGTGTAAACTTTGTTTCATGAATCATATGATTATATGTTGAAAGTACAACTTGTGTGTAGTTTGTAATTTCCAGATAGATGCGGATGAGGAGATTATTACTAACAAACGAATACTACCAAGGGATGTCCGTCCTCTCGGTATTTCCGGTTCAAGGGACTTCATGATTGTGTTCAGGAAGGAATTGGTTCAAAATATGATAATACTATCTAAAAACTTTAAAACAAATTTGTGCAGCTTGGGAAAATCAAAACACCACGAGAGGAAAAAGCTATGTTCAAACAACGAATTGTATCTGCAGTCAAAAATATCTTACTCTGCTCAAGGCTCACTCTACCAACACACCACAATTGATGAGAAGCAGATTTGTGTTATTTTTATGCTCAAATGCACTATTTAAGGTGTGTTTTGAAATAACATTTGATCTTTTTTTGCATATTATCCGGTCCTTATAAATCATTCACCAAAATAGATGTAGATTTGTGCAACATTATTTTATTAATTTTAGTAGTAGAATGTTACAATCGACAATTTTTAGGATTATAGTCCAAAACTAGTACTATGATTTTTTAATCAATATTAATTAAACTGTGTTGATTTGACAGTCATGTAATATATATACATGTATGTAGATGTTATTGTTTGTCAAGATTTCATTTATTTTACATATTAAACAAAATGTACCAAAGTGATTTTAAATGTTTAACTTGATTAAAATATAATAATAATTTTAATAGGAACAATGTATATTATTTCAAAGCAAGCTAAAACGTAAAATGATTAAGTGGAACGTATGTTAAACAAGTACGCCTGGGACCTAAAAAAAGGCACCGGTGGTCGATGTCGTACAGTTTATCTAAGATCCAAGAGAGAAAACTTCGATAGATATACTGACCTAACAGGCACTGCTATTTCTTGGCAGTGCATGTTTACGTAATTTTTTCTTACTTAATCACTTAAGGATGAACTGGTACTTTGGAAAATGGCACTTGGCTAAAATTGGTCTTAGTAGGTAGCATTTCTTTTACATTAACTGTACATTAATGAACTAGCAACTCGTCAGCAGACATATTACAATAACACCAAAATATCCGGATCAGTCGACATGTAAGTAATCATTCTCAAACATATTCCTCTCTTTAGAAACAACCTTTTGAGATGAAAATAAGCACCGTGTAAGTTCTGCTCTATATTATACAAGTATTAGGGTGTAGGATAATCCCCGCCTGTATAAGAGAGTTGGTACTAGAGTATGAATCCTATTTGCACTGACCAGAGTCAAAAAAGCTGCCACAAGAAAAAACAAACCGTGGAGTGGACCTGGTTAATTTTGATTCATCTAATAGCTTCAAGTTATGTTTTTATAACACTTTTAAATAGCTTTGTGCTATAACAAGGTATATTTGTCATATTTCGCCTCTTGCAATACTTGACTGAACATTGAAATAACGGTCGCCATATCATATTATAAACATGTGAAAATATGTTGGTAATGTATTGGTCGTTGAACTGCTAACACTGGGCAGATGTTTTAATGAACACTGTTTTTTTGAAATTTCATAATATTTTCAAACCAGGTAAGTTTTATTACTATCAGGTACGATTTTGTAATTAGACAAATTAAGGATTCTAATCCTTTTATGGCTTAAGAATTGAAGAACCTGCAGACTGGAGTGTAACTTATTGTATATTCATGTACACCTTCATTATACAGTGTAGCAAAATATGATTTGTTTTGTCTAATAGCAGTGTGTGTTACCTGTTGATAGATTTAACAGAAGTAAAAGTAACACGTGGCCTTTAATATTTTTATCTTAACAAAAAGACAAGTCATAATATTCCAAAAAGAGTTTAAGCAAATTTAGAACATATGGTAATGTTAAAGCAGTCTTAAAGTTAAGAATTGTGATTATTGACTTTTAGAACCATTTTAACAAGAGCTTGGACTTTGGGTAGTTGGTGTGAAACAGCATTGTGACGTAGGCCTGTCTATTTCATTGTAGGCCACCCAGCTATTGCTCTTTGAAACTAACAAGATTTGTCTGGCTTTTGAGCAATGACTACGCAATTGGTGTATATTTCACTTGAAACCAGCGTCATTTTAACTTGTTTTGACGCAAGAAATAGATAGATACGTCCTGCTGAAAGTCCAAGACTTTGTTGAACTATTTCTAAGAATGAACAGTAAAAGTAAATACAAATTTTAGCAATGTAGTAATTTGAGAATTGGTATAAATACACTTTGTTACATTAAAAAGTCATATATTGAAAATCATATTGAAACTTTTTTTGTTTATGATCACGTTTTCCAATTTCATTTTTTGAAACACTGCTGTTCAATGTTTTCAAGACGGTTTTGTTCATTTGTAATTTTTGTTCGTTGCTTTACAGTTAGACTAATATATAACGCAAGTAAAATCAAAACAAGGATCGCAAGACTGATAATAAAATGGTCTTTAATATCTTGAGAGAGACCTGTATTTCTACGACGAATTTCCAGTTCATTCCCTGAACCATTTCTGATGAATGTCTTTGTAAACAGGACTGTCGTAAAATTTTCTGCAATGAAGGAAGAAATGCATAAGAATTAATCGAACGGACAAAATTGATACAAGTGTACGATAAATAAATTTAAGATGAGTTGACTATCCTGCATATAATATCTATCACTGCGGATGAGAAATATAGAAACTTACAAGCTTAAGAAATAAGAATACAATTTTAAATAATTTTATAAGTAGTCTTACTGAGTTCTTCAATTTGATTTGTTGCTTTCGTAGAATATGTGATGTGATTGTCTCCCCCTGAAGATGGCGTTAGAGTACGATTTTCCTGCTCTATAAAATAGTAAGAATTACTTAATATTCATAAAAAATTGTACTTGTGCAGTTGACTAAATATACATACTTTTACATCCAGTAGCCGGATCACAGAGTTCCTTGTTGCATTGACATTGTAATTGGCATTCTTTTCCGTAGTTGGGATAAGGACAACTAACTTCACAGTAATGGCCAATGCGCCCATTGCTACATTCTGAAAAAATATAGCTAAATAAATAAAAGACGCTTAACTTAAAATTTTGAATTTCGATGTAATAATTCGCGATATCAATATGTTTACCAGACTGCAACCGTTTACATCCATACATGTGGTGACATTGGTCTTTGCTACAGTTACATGTAAGCTGACAGTTCCACCCATAACTTGGCACGGGACATTTTTGGCTACATTTTTTTCCATAATACCCATCTGAACAACCTTTAAGATAATCACAAACATTTCAAAATTAAAGAAAAGCATTGGTACTATATTATAAGAAATTCAAAATTCTATGTATCACATAATAATACATACGTATGCATTTGTTTTCAGTATAATTCCACTTAAATCCCACACAGCATTCTAAACCAATAGGTCTACAAGATATATAATAACGAAGACTCAAATACAAAGTTTTTAACTCTAAGTGGACTTGTTTTCTAATTAAAGCAATATTCACAACCACAGTTGACAAATATCTAAACAAAAGAATTCCTATTAATGAATTTTATTTTATCGTCTTTTTATTTGCTTCGCCATGGATTTTTGTAAGTATGCACATTTTGTGATCATTTTTTAAAATAAGCATTATTGAACTTAACAAGCCTACTTTCTATTTGCAACACTATCAAACGGTTAAAATCTTGAAATATTAGCTGAATTTTGGTGATTTATTCTTTACACTCTCGTCAAAATGTTCATACAACATGAATTAACAGAGGGAATATTTTGCTTTATGTAAAAAAAAAATCATGGTTGATATAAGGTTGACAATTTAATCTAGAAAGCTGACGCATCATATGTCACGGTAGAGGCGCTATGATTTCCTTCCGCGTTCAGTTAATATGAAATTATTCCTATTACTATTAAATTGCATTAATTTTCGAAGTAAAACCGAACACATAATTCATTATGTCACACTGTTTTCTAAGTATTCTATTTTAAATATTACCAGTTAAACCTGTTGTAATTCGTATGCATAATAGACTAAAAATACTCTACATGCTTTTTGAATTGTTCCTTATACACCGCAATTACATGTATCACTTTCCCTGTAGTTCAATCAGTGCTAGATTGACTTGTAGAATGAAAAGATATGTCCTTATACACGGGCTATTTAGGAAAGATCGGCTTAAAATTTTCAAAGAATTCAAATGAGAAAGAGTGATGTCTCGGGATAATAAATGAAGTCAAATGTCTTGTAGGAACTCTAGCCGTATAGTTTTTATTGCTAAATACATCAGTATATTTTTTATCATTATAATAATATGATGTAAAACTTAATTTTAGAGTGACAAAAGTTACGAGGTTTTTGAATTTAGAAAAAGTAAACTAACGAACATACTGAAATAAAAAACAACAAACCTGATGATGTTGATTATAAATTGTAAAAAAGATATGTTATCTATTAATTCTCTAAATTACAAGTACATTTACATGATGAATTAACATGACCAATACCTTTTAAATGGCGTGGTCTGGGACGATATATAAATACTTTTTATCTATCTGTTACAGACAAAATCATTTCAATGCTAAACATATTTTTAAAAAATATATGTAATGCATATGACGTCTTTGAAAAGCCCGTTAATAAAAATCCTATTCTCAGATTTTCCAAAAAAATCGAAGTTAATAATAGTATTAAGATGTAATTTGTATATTGCTGATAGCAAATAAAAAGGAATCAAGACTTTTCATAATAAAATGATGATTTTATCATAGGCAACTTACTGTTTTTAGTTGTAAAAACAAGTGCAACAATGAAACGGATATGCACATTAATCAGATAAAATTTACATGACATTATGTATGTTTAAGGAATGACTCATATTCAGTTAGAACTTTTAGATTAACAGTACATTAACAAACATGCATAAATACATGCATAAACAAGAACATGTAAAACACAATATATATCATATTCAGATTCATGCATTTTCCCGTTTCTCTAAACGATACTTCTTTAACTGCCATGCATGTCAAAACATTATACGTAAGCTTAGATACTAAGATACTTACCCTTGGCATAAATTTGAATTTGTAACAACACGGTGAAATAATAGCAAATAAATGCTAATTATTGCCATAAAAGGTCCCATGGCTGATTCAATGTGACTCAAACTCATTCGATAGTTGATTGCCGATGTTTCCTGTATTGCTTTTAACTTCTGCATGAAATCTAAAACAGATTTAGTTCCCTAGAAACTGTATAAATCATGATATTTGATTTCCTATGGTTTGCCTGATTTTGAAAAAATAATAAGAACCGGAAGTCAGATCCACGCTCTGGAGGCTGAATATCTATATTTGTATAGCGTATAGGAAACAAGAGCTTAATACCTCATTAACTTTTGGCATAAAATATAGACATATGGACATTAAAAATATACATTTACTGAGCTTGAATACAAGTTTAGTAAATAATTTACTAAACTTATCTAAATAATTTTCCTTTTTCAATTATCGTCAATGAAATATTTATAAATTTTCATCAAATACATTAACAAGGAAAATATATCTTATAATAGATATTTGTCACTTTCATTTGAGGTTAATATAATGCAAATATCCGTGCACCTAATACGTGTACATGGACATGCATATACAATGTACATGCTTCTATGCAACTGATCGATGAAAGATCTCTTGACTTGCAACTTACAATTTTATAATACATATACATTTACTTTTGCCAATTAATAGGGGATACATATCTCAATGAACACAGTGATCTTTTATAACATGTTTTTTGACCGTTAGACTCTTTGTACACAGAAACTTTGTACAAATAGGTTTAAGAGTATCGGAAACATAGACAGATATTATGCAGTCTCACATCAGAGGAAACACTCCATTACAAAGCAACGTTTAAAATGATAAAAGATTAAAAAATATCCAAAAAAAAACATTTAAAAAAATCAAAACAAATCAAGTTTTATCGAATATTAACTGTATTTATTACATTTTGAAAATATCTTTAAAAACTGGTGTTCAGGTTTTATCAGAGTTTTCATACTGCTTTCCTACCGAGAAAGGAAAGATTTCCTTCAAATCATAGAAGATATTTTTTGTGGAGGCATCTCCTAACATGTAGAAACATTCGGAATAAGTTCAACATCATATATTGTTTAATTATCTACTTTTTATTTCTAGTATTTAAAAACGTAAACAAATCAAACCCGTACACCATCAAAACACCGAATACAATGTATGTTGATAGAAAATAGAGAATTTTTTCTAAAAAAAACAAATGGTTTAAAGGGATCAAAACCAAAACGTAGCTTATGGTTTTTAGAGTACATGTATATGATATAAGCACGCAAATTGGAATTGTTTATTTGAATGAAAACTCAAAAGCATTCTTTACAATTATTGTACTACGAAGAAGGCTACTGTTATGGTAACTCTGAATGGTTTGTTTGTAGTGTGGAGATGTGTATCAATCACAGACTGTTCATTGAATTTTCATTATACTAAATAATATTTGTTATTATATGCCGCAAAATATAACAAAGTTGGCCATACAAGCGTACATGTTTATGTCAAAACGACAAAAAGAAACCCTTACCAAAGATCATTTCATTCAAAAATTAGGACCTGAAATTAAAAGGTATTTTACTTTCAAACTCAAAGACTTTCGAGGGAGCTTTTCGTCATGCAAAAAGGGAGGAATGTAAGAATTATCTTGTGGACAAGTCGAGGAAAAGAGTGGCAGCTACAGTGGTAGCAACGTTATTGTTGACAAACCACACGCACGATTCTGATACACGAACGATCACGCACGATACACGAACGATCACGCACGATACACGGACGATCACTAACTTACCGAATCTTCACGATACACGAACAAAAACGATAAAACACGCAACCGAACGATTCTACACCATTAAACACGCAAAATCAAAATTAATTTTTAAGATTAGAATAAAGGAAACGTATTACTTTAATTTGTATTGCTTTAATATGTTTGTGTGTTATTGAGAAGCAGCATGTACTTTAGTCATGCACTGTTTTGTATTTTACGAGTTAACACTTTTACACATCCATACACAAATATAAAGGATTCACACATAAATTAATTTTTTGTCTCCATAACGAATATTAACTTCTATCATAAGTTAAAGAAAATTACGTGTAATAGAAATGAAGATAATGCATAAACTACACGAAATTATTTACATACGAGTTGACTTTTTATGTAATTTAATTCTCTTACGTACGATTTAATTATGCGGGATACAGGTAAATTTGTTACCTTGTTCCATAGAATTTCGATTTTTCACATCCAATATATTCATAATTTACAGTACATAATTGATTTATTTCTATTTATTCTTAATTTTAAAGCGTCTAAATGAATTTTTATTTCAAACAAATGTGTATACAATCTACTAAATAATAATGCGTATCGTATTCTCATTTAAAAGAAAAACGTTGGGAATAATCGTTTAGTTTAAAACAGGGAATGGGTAAGCTTGGCCGCTTTCATTCAACGTGTCGCTTTTGCTAATATGATTGAAATTATTTGTCAATGCACAATTAATGCTTGATATATATATAGGCTGATTATAAAATTAAGCAAACCTTACTCGACCGAAGAAAGGATTGATAAGCTATGGAAATAAAAAAATGTATTAAACAACGATAGAGAGAGTGAATGTTAACAACTGTCAATGTTCTTATATAAAAAAAAGTTTAAAATTCACATTGTTTTAGAAAAACTACTTGTCTTTGTTTTAAGAATAAATCCTGGCATTCCGTAAAAAAAGTTACAAAACGAAAAAACCGCACGATCACGCACGATCACGCACGGTAAAAAACGCAAACCAATTGTCCTGATACACGCACGATCCCGCACGTTACACGAACGATCACCCACGTTACACGAACTATTAAACACGATTGGCTTGTCAACAATAACGTTGTTACCACTGTATGTCTTGCGCGCCTAAGAAAACAGAAGGCTGGAGAAATTCATCGCAGACAGATACGAAAGTGTTTGCATCTAATGAAATGAATTAGATAGGAATAATTTAGCTGAACATTCGATAGATACGGTGGACAGAGAAACCATTTACTTGCGGCCGTACAGATTTCCCCGAAGCCTGCGAAAATTATTGGATCTCGGATATAAACAACGTGTGCTAACAAACTTAAGCTTCCGTTCAATAATACGTGCTCTACTCCAATCGTCAATGCCCCGACGAAAGATTGCAGGTTCACATGTGCAACGAGTTTTGTAAACTAAATTAAGTAACAAAAAGAATGTGTACATGTACCCTCTTCCGAGTATAGACGAAATGCTAGCTGCAGTTAAGAACTCTAAATACTTCTGTGTCATAGATTTGTGTCAAGAATATCACCAAGGAATATAACAAAGCAAAGACTGCATTTTCCTTTTTTGGAGGGCATTATGAATAAGATTTTATTCCGTTTGAACTGTGTAACAGTGCTCCTACGTTCCAGATACTTATGGACTCTGTGCTCTCAGGATAACTGTGACACACATGTCTTCTGTACGTTTTTTTCTAAAACCATCAATGACCACTTCAAATCACTCGAGTACATGTAAGTGCTGAAGAGATTCGACGATTCGGGGTAAAAGCGAAAAGCCCAGAAATGGTGATTTGAAAAAAAAAACCCCACGAAGTAACGTTCCTTGGACTTATTTCTTACTACCGGCAGTTTATAACAGACCTTGCTAGTAGTGTTGCGCCCTTACACATACTTGTATTGTGCTTCATACTACCATTTAACAAGTTTTAGATAAGAGAATGGAAGATTGAATCAAATGCACAGTAAATGGTATTATATAATATTTGAAAGTTAAATGGCCTTACATGTATACTGTTTTCAGAAATATGAAAAAATATAACGTTTAATTTTTAAAAAGATTGATCTTATTTGTGAAATCAGTTAAGAATTGATGTGATGTATATTGCAATGATGACTGTATGTACTGATTTTGTTTATTCATTGGATATCTAAATAAGTTAAATAATACAAATGCAGACTTACATGTATTCAACACTTTTTCACCAACCTACACGTTTTTTCTTTGTAAAACTGGGTCCGTAGGACATTATTCATTTTTACTATAAAACATATTCTATGTTCACTCTCCTAACAAATATAATGTAACTTTTTTGCATGTAATCAAATATTTTTTGTCATCACGAAGACAAAAATAAGTTCTTAGTTGAAATGTATATTTGTTATTTTATACTTTCTCTCATAGTAACTCATTAATATAAACAGAATAAATAGCAAAAGTCCAATGAAAATTTACCCGTATTTGTATTATTATTTCTGAGTTTAATTATTCATGCAGATGTGATATTGTGGAAACATAAACTAAAGATCCCGTTAGCGTGAATGTATTGCGAAAGCACAAGATTGTAAAATCCAAAAATCCAGATAATTTCTGGGAATTTTTGAGGAATTTTCGTTGGTTATTAATAAGCGAAGCTTAACTGAGAAAAAATTAAAACAAAATGGTAATCTTCAAGTACCAATGATGTTTAAAATATATAAAACAAAAGACAGTATTCTTCCGATTTCTCGGTATTAAAGACCAAAAATTCGATTCTATTATTTTAATATAGTAGTATAGATTCTAAATGGAGTTTAAAACTGATACTTTATGTAAAATGGTAAGACGTATTTCTTATAACGTTAAAAATGAAAATAAAATGTTTGTGAACACTTTTTACATCATAAAATTATCAAATGCTGATTATTTGTAAAAAAAAAAAAAAAAACCAAGGGCGGTACATCCATAAAAATGATTTGTATAAAAATGCACTGAAAGCGAAAATACAAATACAAATACATGCATACGTGTATGCTGTCTCATGACACATAGCATTGATTGATTACTCAAAGACACACAATAGCATGTTTTTTATTTATTACTTTACCGCTACTAATTATTTTCATTTTCATAATCAAATGTAACATATCTCTTTGAGTATGAAGAGAAAAGCAAACTTATATTATATATATAAAGTTATATTATTTATATTAAAGTTATATAATATAAACATATAGTTATATTATAACTTTAATTAAAGCTTGCATTTTTTCAATTATTAAATTTTTTGAGAGGAAAATTTGATTTTTCATATAAAAAGAAAATATAAAAAACTATATACAAAAAAAGCCCCATTCACAAACAGGTCAGACAAAATTAAACTTTAAACCTTAATTAGTTAGATAATTGAATGGTTTTCTTTTATACTACACTTATGTTTTTTCATTAACAGATGCTTTAAATCTATTTATATTTGAGAAGATACTGCTTAACATGCTTTTTTAACTTTTTAATCACCCACAGTTTATGCCAAAATAACTACTTTTCAAAAAACCCTATCAAACAGTTAAGCAAACAAAATGATTTCTTCAATAGCAAAACAAAATCAAAAAGAAAAACCTAAACAATAGAAAAAACCTCAAAAATAAACAAACAATAAATATAAGGAAAATAAACGAAAATCAATAAAAACTAAACAAGATATATAAATGATATTAGTAGCTTTTTTTTTACTATCAATCAATCATTTTTTATAAGATATGTTCACCATAAACTGATTAATAATCATTTTGATATTTCACAAACATCAATATAATTCGTTTTAGTAGTTATACGAGTTCTTTACCACTCTACGACTTTACATTGACATTGCAATAATAATTTATATGACAACAATTAATTTATTTCTTCTATAACAATAATTGAAAGAAAAACATGCTACATCACACAACATGGAACCTGATTTAAATTCGTCAGTGTTAATTCATTTGACAATTTTTGACGATAATTTATTTTTTCCGAATGTATTATGTATATACGGAGGGATTATTGTTTTACTACATATTGGCGTATATTCCATCTTCTGATATTGAAAGAAAAAGGAGTTCATAGCATCTCTTGTATTCCTCCTAAAAAAGTATAATACTTCTTTTGTATAATATGTTTCAGCCAAACGTGTGCATAAACAAATAAATAATGATTTTATTTTCTTACACAATGTAAATCGTACTACTTATACGATATCGATTAAATGTAAGTACTACATGTATATGTAATAGTGAATTCAGTTTTCTTATGTTTACCAGCTTAGTAATGACTTCCGGTCGTCGTGTTTGGATCATTCTCACTGTGGCAAATATATCAACCTCTCCGTCCATACGTAACTGTTGGAAGGCGTTATGTAAAACGCAGAATACACCAGCTGGACCAGCACCGTCCCTGAAATATATATGCTAAAATGTAAGAGCGAGTTTTGTAAAATACAGAAAATACTGGCTAAACTAGCACCATTCCTGTGGGTTATAAAATTAAAATCATGTGACTGTTAGGTGCATTACAGAATATACCTGTTACACATACACCGTATTGTTTCTTTAATAAACTAAAATGTAAAATGCGTTATTTAAAATATATAATGGATCAGTGGTACACCATATATTATATGAAAGCGTCTTTCAATTTTGAAAAGCATCATTAATCGAAAAACATTATTTATGTATAAACTATTATCCTAAATCATTCAAGGATTTTTTGTACATAGCATTGCAATTCTATCTTCCTTTGAATCTCACCTGCTAACGATAACCGATTTAAAGTTGTTTTCTCTATCTTTCTCCAGCAGCAACTCTACGCCTTTTAACATAGCGCTATCATTTCGAACTGGTATATGAAACACATCAAGTTCTCTTCTCTGATCCTATATTATGAAGGTAATTTGATATCTTGTTGTAAAGTACCTTAAGACTTTTGTTTTTATAATAATGCACGATATCAGGTTAATATTTGGGATAAAACGAGGACAAACCATATATATATTTATATACACGTTAACATGTTATCATGCATTGCACCGTGAAGTAAGAACAGAACAGAAGTTACATGAAACAATGAGTTAATCAATTGATTAAACAAACTCACATCGTATGCAATCACCAAAGTATTAACCGATACTCCACTAATGCTACTTCCACTACCGTCAAAACTGAGAGTATATGGTGTACACTCACGCATATCTCCTTTTCGCGGAATCCAATGTATTTCCTTAAATGAAAACAAAAGTTTCAGATAAAAGGCTAACGTTTTCATGAATGCATATTATGCTTACATATATTCTTTCTTAAGCCAGATAATATTTAAAATATGTTGTCTATTGTTCTAGTACCTCAATGTACTCGGTCAAAATGACCATCGCATTTACATCATGATCAACGCATAGTCTCCATAAATCTACCTCTGTATCTTGGAGGGGCATTTGTGTAAGGATAAAAGCACAGGTATCTGAAAACGACTACAAAATAAAAACCATATGATTAAGTGTATCTGCCAAGGACATTGTAGATACATGTTAGTATATGCATTAGGCAGCAATGTGAATGATTCCCAAACTAAAGGTATTTGGTATATGAAAACATACCTCTCAAGTTAACTGACGCATTTATAAGATTTCTAAATATTGTATACACTGTACATGTTTCAAAAGTTTAAGAAATAATGGCTATAGATCGTCTGACTTACTTGAACACGGACTGCATTTATATAATCG
Source organism: Magallana gigas (assembly GCF_902806645.1). Lineage (NCBI taxonomy): Eukaryota > Metazoa > Mollusca > Bivalvia > Ostreida > Ostreidae > Magallana > Magallana gigas. Next base: position 29,818,088 of record NC_047563.1, on the reverse strand, counting down.
TTTCTTCCTTTTACATATGACGTCAAATAAGGTCGATACTTGGAAACTATAATAAAAAAAAGTTAAGGAAACATTGATAATCAAATACAAAAACAACATTTTTAAAGGTAAAATTTAAAACATGACAAAATTTGTGTATTTAAAATCACTGCATGCAACACCTATAAACATTTTTGACTATTCACATTTGCCAACAAGTAAATGTAAATTATGCATCCCTGTCTATAATATCTATGTATAGATTGCTTCAACCGTGCACCCTTTAGAGTAAGGCCAGTTGACTAATATCATCAGATCTTGATAAACATATTTAAAATTAATTGAGTTTCAAACCTGGAAGTATGTCCATGTTTGCATTCTTCTCCTTATTTTCCGGAAGCATAGAATCTGCGTTGACTTTATTATCATGTACAGGTTTCATTGCTAGCAGGAACTAAAACGTCACAGTTCATATTTAGATCATGACCAGTTATACAGTAAAACGAACAGTCAATTAATACGTATTTTTAAATCCCAATCATTTTTCTTTTAAATGTATTGATGAAAAGCAAATACAACACAACATTCAACATAATAACTAGATACATTTCTTTAAAACGATGTGTCACACATAGTTCAAAACACACTGTACATCTTGGAATTTACGTGGTCTCTCAACATACATCTTTAAGTGTAAATTAACAACTTGTCAGCAACTGCTTTGACCTGTATTAATTAGACAGAATCGACTTACCTGGTGTTCTTTATACAACGCTGTCTGTTTTAACGGAGATTTATCATTTAGCAGTATGTTAAATTTGTGGGTGACTTCACTCTTCAGTAATACTGTGTCCATGTCTTGAAATCCAATAAGCAACGCTTTATGTAGAAATATATATTGTTCCTGTTCAAAGATATACTAAATCAATACAAGGTGAATACCAAAAAGAAATATATTTATCAATAACACAGATATAATTGATAGTAAACTAATTAAGATTGTTAATTTTGTTTTATTTTCTGCCAATTTAAATAAATAATTGAAAAGTGTAAATTTCATTCATATCTTTGATTAAAAAAGCAATTATTATTGGTTTTATGTTTATGATGTGTTTCCTAATTTTGTCATATTGAGATATAGATACTGCTGCTGCCAAATTTAGGCAATGGGGGTGAAATCGTGGCATCAACAAGTCTTTCCGATCAAAATATTATACTACACGTGCATTATGTTTATCAAATAATAATACAATATCATCTTATCACACCACTCTGTTTGATTCTGTGTTTAATATTTTTACCGGTGTTTGAACCATGGTCATTCTGTCCTCTCTCATCTGTTTAACAAACTCAAACACGTTGATCTCTCCTGTGTCCCTTCCCTGTTTAAGCAAGGAGTCTAGACCAATGAATGTTCCAGTTCTTCCAACACCAGCGCTGATAAATTAGGGAAATAAAAAACAGAATAAATTGTATAATCTCATTCAAATAGCAATATACACTGTCAGACACTGGAACGCACTACTACACCTAAAAAGCGTATGAGAAGCCTGCGACTTTCGTATCGTATAAGAAGCGTATCGTACATGTATCATGCGAGAAACGTACCATACCGTATAAGAATCGTATCGTTCCATGCGAGAAACGTATGGTATGAGAAAAGTACCGTACTGTATGAGAAACGTATCGTATGAGAAAAGTACCGTACTGTATGAGAAAAGTATCGTATCTACAAAGTGTATAAGAACCGTATGAAAAGCGTGCGAGAAACTTAGAGCTTTTAACGAGAACTGCACTTTCCGGTACGTATCGAATATCAACAAATCTGGGGGAGGGGGTCAAAATCGCCGGATGATTTTTTTTTCTGCAGTTGCTATCAAACGATATCAAAATGATGAATTAATTAGACCAGAAAATATAATTGCATTCTTTACAGAAATGTATTTTAAACTTCGAAACGCATAAAAGGCCGGTACCTGCCCGCGATCACCTGTTCACCTTACAAGCCCGGCGGTGCGTGTGTATACTTCTGTGTAGCAGTGTGTGTAAACTGCTGTGTTCATGTTCAACTTGCGTAATTTTTGTTGATCCAGACCAATATAAGGAACACACCTTTTTTAGATATACATTGAGAATTAGTAAATGTGCTGCAGATTACCAATTATCGGGGAAGTATAATCCCATACAGTGGTGGTATATGTATATGCTTTTTTTATTCATGGAATTAATAAGAAAATGTGAAAACACAAAATGAATACGCTACAGATATTTTATAACCTTGAAATAATTATTGAGAATCTCTAAAAATAAAATGCTTACTTTGGTGATTATTTCGGGTACCGAGGTAGCGACAATGCAGAAAAAATACATACGAGAAATAGACTAAATGGAGAAATTGCCCGGTAGATGAAAATATACAGCGTTTAATCGCACTCTAAATTGTGTTTCAATTTCGTTTCTTTTCTTATTTTAGTTTAAGGGGTTAAACGTTGTTTCATGTAGTAAGAACGTTTATTTGCAGAAAAGAATTTCAGAGAGAGAGAGAGAGAGAGAGAGAGAGAGAGAGAGAGAGAGAGAGAGAGAGAGAGAGAACGTGGTACATTTAAATAACGGAAACTTGCATTTGATTTCCAATTGTCATAATGTTAACCCCATTTAAACCTTTGTAGAAATTATTTCTTCATCAACGGCTAAACTCGCTGTGATGTACAATGTAATCTAATTTGATATCATACAAATATAATGTTCCTTTCTGTACGAATTCTCAAATCAATGCGTGTCAAACTGAATACGTATCTGAAATCTCTCTCTCATTCACAATGCGAAAAAACTAATTTCAACGGGCAAAATTAATAATTAAATTATTGTAGAAATGAAATGAATGAGAAAACATGGTAGCGTTTGATCATTAGCAAAATTTTTCGGCTCAGAAATTGTTAACAGAAATTGTTTTTAAACAGACAGTACATATTACATTATTCTTTTTTCTTCTTTTTCATAATTCTTTTCTTGTAATGTTTGCGTGTATTTTAATTCTAAGAAAATATAGAGGCGTTTGTAAGACAAAGCCCTACAAGAGTAAAGTGAAACGTAAATTTTAAAAGTAGTTTTTTTTAAATGTCTATTTTTTCATCCTTATGATTAGTATTTGAAATAAAAATGCATTTTTCAAGAAAATCAGCATAAAAATTATCCATTTAAAAAATTAATCATTTTGAATGTAGCATTATCATGTGTAGTATGGATTTTATATTTTGGATTGAAACATTTCCTGTGTATATTCACGGCCTTTACAGGTAATTACATATGGTGTAATTAGTCGATCAATTCCCGCAAGTTTTACAACTACGTTATCCGGCGGACATTTATCTATAAGACCACATTAAAGATTGTTATTAACGATATGAATTATTAATTAAAACTTGTGATAATCCTAAACACTTTAAATAAATGTGAAGATATTTTTTTTTTTTTTTTTAATTATAATCATCAATTGTTAGAAATTAAATTCATATCGTACAGAAACCGTAATCGTATCGTACATGAAGCGTATTGTATCGTATGAAAATCGTACCGTACCGTGTGAGAAACGCATCGTATTGTACAAAACGTAAAGTGTTTGAGAAGCGTGCTAGAAACGTACAGCTGGTGTACATGTAGTAGTGCGTTTCAGGGTCTGTGCATTACAAGATAAGTTATTCAGTAAATCAGGATATAGCTGATTCATTAAGTAGATTAAGTTTTGTCAATTTGTTTGAACTATACTAATACTTTAGAAACTATTATCTAAGTAAGTGACATATATATATATATATATATATATATATATATATATATATATATATATATATATATATATATATATATATATATATATATATATATATATATATATGTTTAATTTGATAACGGCGTATGCACGATGACCACTCTGTCGCGTAAAAGCAAAAGCAATAAATCATAAAGTATTTATACAGTTATGCCTTGTTCAAATTGATTAATTATAAATTTTCTGTACTTTAAATAACTTGGATATTTTCTCATATTTTGTTTTCTTTTTTTTTTCCTTTTATTTTGTTGGTTAATAGGAAGTTTCCTGCCATTGGGTTTTATATTATACATAAAAATTTACCTTACAAAAAAAAATAGATGTCTTTAGTGTCCATCGTTTACATTCATTAGAAAATTAGAAAAAATGTATATACCTGCAGTGAACTAACATCAGTCCTCCTGGTTGATAGTTTCTAGTGACTGCTTTATGAAACTGAACCAATCCTAGTGCTTCTGGTGTCCCGTGGTCTGGCCAAGCCGTGAAGTGATATTGGGTAAGCGCTCTTTTTTCAGAAGACTAAAAAAAATTGACATTCAAAATGCATATGGATGCAGGAAAATAATAATTCTTGAACAGTTTTTTAAACAATTTGATAAGGCGATTTATGTTAGTTTGAGTTCTTTAACCATAGTTACCATAGAGTTGGTAAATCAGAGAAGTAATAGCTCGTTTTAATACTCTAAAAATAAAAGTAAATTTACAATTTCATTTTGAGTTGTCTTACCATGGAGTTGTGTACACTGAATTTTCGACAAGTATAAAGAGCGTACGTAGATTCTTTTAGTAGATGCATTTTGCACGGACCAACTTCCAATGGTTTGACTTTTTCAGGCCAATACTGTGCGCACTTGTTCTTTTTAGTAAAATAACAAAACAAAATTATAATAATAATAACTTACAATTGTGGTTTATAAGAGTTTTTTAAAGCAGGAATTTTGTTTTTAAAGAGATAAAAATAAAACAGATAACATATTGTTTAATTAGCGGTATAGATGAACATAACTATAAATACCTTTCCATTTTCGACAACATTGGTGAGCATTACAATGAACCTTATGTTCTCCTGCCAAATCATTCTCCAGAAGTCCTCCAGGGAGTTGTTCTTAGGACCTACATGTTTTAAAGAGAAAATTAAGTTAGTTTTATGATTACGTATTTCTTCTTCAAATCAATACTTCCTAATTATAATAACAATCTATTGAATTGCAACGTATAACTTTCGTAACACCAAAAGATTTTAGGAAATTTTCAATTACCTTGGGCAGCTATATAGGCCTTTTTAGCTTCATAGTTCTTCATAGACAACCAAAATAAAGGGTTAAAGATTAATTTATTATTATATAATATTTAAACGCTTAAGAGTTTTAAAAATGAACACGTACAGGTTCCAGCAATAACAAAACAACACAAAACAAAAAGCCTTACCTTTATGAAATTGGCGTTGATATAATCATTGTCTGATTCATTCCATTTTTCGTTAAGAATAACTCTAGAATGGTCATCTAAAAGAGCAATAATGTATACATTATAGGAAATTTGACTCCATCAAGTCAATGCCATGTATTAACTTGAAGAAAAAAAAAAGTTACATGGGAAAGTCGTTTTAAATCTGTTCTTTGCTATGTTTTCCTGTTTCTTTCCTTCCTTACATATAGAAGTATTTCCGACTGGAAGTTTCTGCAGAGAAAATATAGGAACAATATGATTCAAACCTATACAACGCTATAAATAACTCTTCAATCTCAAATGATTGGATTCTTATTATAACTACCTCATTATCCCTCGGAATTATGTACTGTAATGGTATACGATTTGAATTGCTTTGATTAATAAACACGAGAGAACCATTAGTCACAAATTAACGTTAATGATTTGAAACTGTTACAGTGTATATTGCACTAGGAAAACAGTTATTATATAACGATAAAAATGAATCAATTGTGTATAGATTAGGTATGTGAAAAGAAGGGCAAAAGGATTCGTTTCTCTGTACAGTTCATATGCAAGAATACACTTTTAACAAAAAGTTGAATCAATTTCGCACACGTTGTTTCCAACATATATTAATAAATGATATAGGATTCAATCTAAATAATACCTTGTATTCGGATAGGAATACGTTGCTTTCGTCATTGCTTTTCTCCCGTATAACTCTTTGTAGATTTTCTACACGGATAAATTTAGCTAGTTCCGTTGTGTTATAATATCCCCCATTGTCGTCTGTTGTCGTTTCGTTTGTAAATTCGCCAGAAAGACCTCTCTGTGAATTCTCTACAAACCAAAGTCATTTCATCAATGCAAAGCGCATAATACAAATGAACATTGAAACAGTGATTTAATGTTTAATGTTAATTAAAAAAAAACGTATTTGAAATTTACTATATAATTGATTGTCCTATCATGTTTACAACTCACATACAACAAATCGACATTATTTACATGAAAATATATGCTCATGGTTATGAATAAAATATGCGTAAAACATTTGAATAAATTAATATTTACACTCGCAGGTGTTTTCCTTATAAAACACTTAATACACAATCCGCTGTTATTTCTGCGTGGCACTAGCCTGGGTCAAAAGGTGAAAGTACATGTATCGCATGAATAATCTGGGTCACTACTTTTTCTATGTATTCAAAATTACCGACTTACGCTTAAGCCACCTAATGTCGTAATGAATGTAATATTTATTCATTATGCTAATCAAATACTTGCAACATTGTTGAACTTTTTTTTTGTTACGTCATGTTAATCACAACAACTTTCTGTGTCATCAAAAAAAAAGTATGGGGCAATGATATCGCCATAATTTGCAACAAATGTACATGTAAATATAAGAAAAACCGGTATTTCTTAAATAAACGAATAAATACGATAAAAAGGAGTAATGTTTTGCAAGTATTTTTTTCTTGAGTTGCTTTTACATGTATATTTCATTTCTCCAATACTGTAAATCGACTTCTTTTTGCAAGGAAGAACATTTTGCAAAATTGGCGAAAGGCTGTAAGTGAGAACTTGCCCGTGTCGTATGGTTATAATAGCAGGGGTCTGTATAGGGTTTCTCTAAAAACTTAGTCGTCAAAAAACCAGTTTACAGCCAGTAAACTGCAAAATTTTGTATTTGTAGGATCACACCTGTGACAATTTGTAATTAATATAAAGGTTGAATTAAAGAAAATTAACCATTTAATCATGAGATTTAAACAACATAACTACATACATATACTTCAAGTATATATCAACTGAACCTTACCACTTATATTAGCATATTTTTGTTCCCTCCTCGACTGATTTGAACTTGGCTTAGTTTGTTTTACATTGCTGTTTGCTTCAGGTTTCTTCCCTCCTTTGTGCCTTTTTAAAAGAAACACAGCTAATTTAAGATCAATTCTATGTAAGAATTAATGATTTATAAAAGGGTCTGGCCACACATAGTCACCAATTTTCCTTATATTTCATACATGGACACACCTAGGTGTAAAACGCAAAAAAAACACTAAAAGTTGGTTGCTGGGGGTAACCGTTGCCATGGTAATCGAGGCTAAAGATGGGAAAATAGCAAAACCTACCTACTTTGAAGCCATATTAGAAGGTTTTGCCCAATAATGTAAACTATCAAAGACATAAAACAGCCTTTATCCTATTTTCAATTATTTAATTATATAAGAAAATTGATGGAGAAACCAATACTTTTAAAATGTTACCATGGAAACCGTTACAAATTTTTGAAATAAGTTTTCTGCGGTTTTTTAATAAGCCCAAATTGGAAACTGTTAAATTTTTTCATCCATATCAATGTCCATGCAATATATATTTTATCATGAAAATTGACATCCGTTGCTATGGCAACAAGGCCAAAAATTAAGAAAAACTGAGAAATTGAAGATTATTTTGAGATGCTTTCATTCCTGATTTTAGAATTCATTTGCAATCGTTTTAGTTGGAACTTGTAAAAATATATCTAAATTTTCATTATACACCACAAAAAACTTTGTTATGCAACAGAGAAGTATTGTTCCTATGGAAAATTAAGTTGCGTAAAAAATAACATAGAAAGTCTTACTTTTTGAAAAGTCCATAGCAACGGCAGTTATTTTTAGAAAATTCCAGAATTTTTTCAAGTGTCAATAAAGTTAAGGACATACTTTATTTTTTCTAACCATTTGATTTTATATATTTATTCATTATAAGTGAATACTATCCATTTAAAGATGCCTAAAATTATTATAATTTTCCTTATTTTTAAGCTTGTTACCATAGCAACGGTTCTCAATTTTCATGTTTAAATTTTTAATTGCACAATCATAATACTGTTTACCAAAAAATCCAAGATTTGCACATTTTATTCAAATGAGGTGAAGAAAACATATTTAAAAAAATTATGTTTAGTAACCATGGAAACGCTCTAAAATTATGCGTTTCTCCGTGAATTTGTTTCTTTCTTTTGAAAAATGACAACTTTTTTTAATAATATATTCTACCCTGGAAACCCCAAGTTCTGCACATTATTACAATATGTTCTCAAATAAGCATTAAAATGCCATTTTTACATCTGTACCCTCGGTTACCATGTCAACGGGACCACATAGCAACAAACAAATGGTGTTATGCTTTTTTACTCATCAAAGTCTATACAATTGTCAAGTATGAAGAAAATCCATGAATATGCGTGGCCACCGAATTTTGATTCTTACATAGAATTGATCTTAATATTTACGAAAAAAAAAAATAGCTGAACGATTTAACCCTTTCCTGTTTCTCTTCAAATGTCTCTCTATTTAAATATTAATGTAGATGGATTATTTGACATTTTAATAAGATGTAATGCTCAAACAATAACTTGTTCAATTATCTTACACCACTTTATGTAAACATTAACGAAATTGGCATCTGAAGTACAAACAATGTCAATTATCTGGAAACAAACGAAAATAGAAGACGAATTCTCTAAAATATATGACCAATTACCGTCTATACACCAAACCCACTACTCCAAGAGCCACCAATACAACCAACACTGATACAATCCCGCCTGCCACTGCACCCGAGCTCTCGATTGAGTCATCTGATAGCATCATTTGGGCTAACAAAAAGATGTATGCTTATTACAGTAAATTGCTGTCGTGATGTATTTCTTTTGAAGACTATTTATAAAGTAGTTAAAGAAAGCCTGATTTCCGCATAGTGTTACATAAAAATGTATACGTTTTGTTTATTATTATATTTTATTCACATGTTTATATTTGCAAATGTGTTCACTTTAATGAATCTATAGAAAAGCAAAAACATTTATTTCTGTCTGAACTGTTTATTGACTTACAATGATTACCACACATACTAATCGTTTGACGGTTGCTTTTTTGTATACTTTAAAACTACATCTATTTCAATTGTTTTTAACGGTTTCACCTTTTAATCGTAAATATCAATAATTAATAGCAATGTTAAAAGTTTTACAAAGATATGAACTTGGTTGATACGTGATCAAAAGGATTTAGAGAATGATATGATCTTGGTGAACTTTTAAAATTTCTGCTTATTTCTTTAAAAAAAACAACAATGTAATTATTGTGTGTTCTGAAATATGAAATTATGTAATTTTAAATCTAACATTTTTATATAAGTAAATGTAAATCATGTTGAACATATTTGATTAAATAATAAAAAATAGAGTTGAAGCAATCTTTCTCATGTTTTAAATGTACAACGCAGGGTAATTATTTTTAGTTAAAATTAAAAAAAGGTGAAACACCTGTGCAAAACGGAGGCTCGTATAAATCTGCACAGCCATCTGGACAAGATCCATTAATTTTATCACAAGCTGTACTGGCTTTACAATTTCCACACTGCAGGGTACAGCTGCCATTGTAAAACCCATCTTCACACTCTGTAAAGAAATGCATCTTCGTATAAATTGGAATTACATGTAATGTTGTTTATAAAATGCAACAATTTACAGGGCCAGGATGTTTCTGTTCTTTATAATAAACCGATGATTATCTAGTGTTTTACAAATGAAATCCTTAGAAGTATGAACATATATTCACTGTTAAATAAACGGAATCTAGCTTTAATGTTCAAATCATATGGTATAGAATGTATTTTTGCAGTCATGGAATATCTAAACATAATAATAGAAACATATGAAAAAAAAGGAAAAATCAATGTGTTTTATAAAATACATCTTCAAATTTTCATTTTAAAACATTTCAAAAAGGAAAGGTCTCGCTTAACTTAAGGTGATTATTTTAAACGCAGAAGAAGACGCTTGATTTTAAACTAACGTATTCCGTTTTTCTGAATAATGTATCATATTTTTTTAGTATGATGGATAGCGTTAATTAAATGTTTGATTTAAAAAAAAAGTTGTCAAGAAAAACAATCACATATAGAAATTTGTCTTTGTTTACAAATGCCATTAATAAGTCTTGGTGGTCAATACATTGATCATCATATTAATTTGAAATGTAAAAATATTATTTGTTAAGCTATATACATCAATATTTTACGAAAACATTCCGTACATTTTACCTTTTAGATTTGCCTTTTTTACAATGTAAAGACAATATGAGCTGCAATTTTCATGCTGATTTTTTTTTGACGAAAAATTTTATTTCTACTAAAATGACAAAATATCACGTTTTTTTTTTTAAATATGTCAGCCATATTTTTATTCGGAAAGCCGTAAAGAAGCCTGAAATGAAGCAAAATTTAATTATTGTCGGCCTGTACAAAAATTATTCTGCTATATATTTCTTAGAAGAGAAATCTTTCTTCAAACCTTTTTTATCATAAGAGTTTAAGTTACATGTAGACTTATCATACTAGCAGGTTTTTGCAGCAATATAAAACTCTAAAAAATACAGCTCGTATTGCTTTAAAAATGTGTTTCTTTTTAGAAAATTAATAGAGTCTAAAAATGGCCACGACCATCAAACTCTCCTAAACGCTGGAATATTAGAGAGGTTAAGCATTTGAACGTGTAACGTATACGGGTACGTGTGGAACTACACACATGTTTCCACGTACATCTACCAAAATTCGGTGTACGTTTAATAAACTGTACGTGTAAGCGAACGTGTAAAATAATTAGATTTAACATTTTCAACTTGTTTAGTTTACTCTTATTGTTTATGAAATTATTCTACAAATTTAATGAAACCAAGAGCACAGTCGGCCTCAATTTTTTGTCTGCTTTACATTAAACAACGTCTGATATAAACAAAGTCTGTATTTCTATTTAAAGATGCTACAAGTATTCATCTACGTGTACTTTTGGTTCTACACGTTTTGTACAACTTGTAGAATTAAGCGGTAGGCAGAATTTATGATGTTAAATTAAAAAAATTAGGGGATTTATGCTAGTCACATGTACTCGACAACGTACCGTTCAATGCTTCTTAACCTCCCTATTCATAAAAAAATTACCTTGACAAAGCGGAAGTTTAAAGTTTTGCCTGCAACCGTTGATACAGGCTCCAGTGCGTTTATCACATGGCTGATCATTGGCACAAAAGCCACACAGGGCAGTGCAGTTTGCGTTATAAGAACCGTCTTTACATTCTAAACAAATTCCAATATTACAATAAGTATATTTGCATTCAAATATTTCAGAAGAATAAAAGACGAAAAGTTAAACTACCCTAAATCAAAAAAGTTTGCGATCGTTGCTTTATTTGTTCTAGTGTAGATCACTTATATACGGTTACATGTAACGATCATTTCGATCATAAACATTGGCGAAGCTTTTCTTTGTTTAAACTATAATGAACAGTTGAAGTCTTAATTTGAGTTAAATGCACTTGTTGATTTAGTATTTTGCACAAACTGACAATAATATAATATTATTATGTTGATATTTTGACACATACTCAGTAACAATTTTATGTACATGTGTTACTATAACAAATGCTGATGAGATAAATTGTAGAGCTGTAACATACACAGGCTGAGACAATTTGCAAATACAGTATTTTAAAGGTTTTTGTATCACATTCCCACCGTTGAACCTACCATCACACCTATTTCCCATCCATTGCTTCCGACATCCTCTAGGACAGTGGCCTGTCACATTGTTACACACGTCATCGTCTTTGCAGTGTCCACACGGCGTGTTGCAATCACTGCCATAATACTGATCACGACATACTGAAAAAAGATTTACTTTATATAATCGTAGCAGTTTAAACTTGAATAAACAAACATTACGAACAATAATATCAGAAAATATCTTCTTGTGACTTAGTCAATACGTGTTTTTCTTTCCTTTCTTTCTTGAGTATAACTTTTTTTCCACATTTCATATTGTTTGTGTATTAATAGTTTTATATACTTGGGTTTTTTTTAATATTGACATAACATCGGGATGTCCAAATGCTTGTTTGAATTCAAATTATCCAACACTCGTGTATCTGCTACAAGTAGATGTGTTGCAACCAAACGTTTACTCTCTCCCCTTTCAAACTCTATCTATTTACCAAAATTTCATGTAGCTTGAGCATTAGGAATATATCAATCATTCCCCCAGTCCATTTTTCAAAGATGCATATTTTCATCTGACAACTTATGAAAAATATGAAAAATCACTTAAACCCACCATCACACTTGTCCTCCGTCCATTGATTCTGACATCCATTAGGACATCGACCAGTAACATTGTCACATACATCGTTATCTAGACAGTGTCCACATGGGGTGTTACAATCAAGGCCGTAAAAGTGTTCACTGCATCCTAAAATACAAACAAGAAAAATTATTTTCATTAAAAAAAGAAAGCAAAACAATTGAGGAGACACACACAGATTTTAAATTATAAGGTAATTCAGATTGCTTGTACTTTCAAAATACGAAAGCCAATGGCACACATTGTTATAGACATAATACATCTAGTTTAATCGACAATTACTTAAAATGTAACATTCTCAACATGTCTACCTGTACTCTTAACTTGATCAGCATTGAGGTAAACTTTGTTATATATTAAAAACAATGGTTGCCGTGAACTTACGTTCACAGAACAATCCCGTCCATTGTGTGTCACATCCACTATCACATTGACCCGTCAGCTTGTTGCATGGTGCACCGTCTTTGCAATGTCCCTTACAGCTCACACATTGTCGATTTGAAATATATTGTCCATCGTTACACACTAACCGAAATCATTATAAATATACACCTCAGATATTTTGATAGATGATGAGACATTTACCAAAAGTATGTTGGTAAAGATCAAAACAAGCATAGCATACTAATAAAATGTATTTAATTAACATTCGTTATCTTTACACCAAACGTTTTATACAATGAAAATTAAATGTTTACAATAAACGTTTTACAGCCTTTAAATATATTTAATGATATTCAAAACAATACTGGTACCATACAACACAATTTTTCTGGTGTAAACCCTCCTCTCAATTATAAAAAAAATGAATAAAGCATTGTGATACTAACAAAAGAACAAAAGTTTGCTATATTTATTGAAAAATATGGTGGAATCATTCAAATTCGTGATATTTGTGAAATTATGATTAATAATGTTCCAAAAATAAGTCAAAAAGGAATATATTTAAAACAAAAAGAAATCTCACATATACAGTCAGCAGTCAAGGCATTTGGATCGACACATCCCTCCGCGCAGGAACCATCGAATGCATCACAGTGTTGATTTTTACACCTAATTGGGCATTCATTTGTACATTTTTTATCACCATACCTGTTCTTGTCACAACCTGAAAGAAAGTAATTATTATTCTGTCCAATAAAGTATTTAATAATTAAGCGTAGAAATATTCAAAAAGCTTATTTGCGGCTGTTTGAACCGAGATTTAACATTACGTAGCTTCATGGATTGACATTTGCTTACATGTAAACCTTAATGTACGTTGTATCATTATATAAATTGTGCCTGTTTGGGAAGTTAACAGTTGAAATTGACATCCTGACAAAACCAATGTCAACCGACCCAAAGCGGAGGTTGACATTTGTTTTCGAGGGGTTTCAAATTCAACTGTTAACCTCCCAAACAGGCACTATTTATTTTACTATACTGAATATAATAATTCTTTTAAAAAAATTAATGCTTTTATATAGAAATGACGTGAATGGTACGGCGAAGCCTATGCACATAATTTATACGCATGTAACAATTTGTTGTGTTACCCGCTGTCAAGTATGTTGGTAACGCTGAGGGTAATAAAACGGATTATCAACTGCGTCTAAACCAATCAGATTTCAGTAGTTAACATGAAAGTATAATGTATTTTATTATGGTCTTACCCATAACTTTTATTTCACAAATCTCGATCGATGTGTAAAGATTGCTGTTTTTTCCTCCTGAACAATTTGTCTGAAATCCATCTGGTCGGCTGTTTGTGAACACTATTTGTTTAGCCAGTCTGTTGACAGTGAAGTTCTGTACTGGAGCTGGACAACCAGACAGAGGGTCATGGTGATACACAATATTGGTTGAGTTCGGTGATGAAGGATAAAAAATGTCATCATAGTATGCGTAAATGGAAAAACCCGATGATCGATCTAAAACTATTTTAGAAAATAAGTTCAGAATGATATCATAAAATTAGATTACTTAAACCTCCTTTCAAACCATTTTTGTGGTCCTATATGCACCGCAATCAAAACGGTCATAGAGTGAATACAAACTGGTATGTAAAACAACACATTGTATTTTAGTTTTTGAACATATCTAGTAAGTAATAACATATTTATCTAATAAAACTAATGTGCTTTATTTCTTGGCATACATTTCAAATTGGAAGAAGACTACTCGGGGATCAACATAATCATGTAAGTGTAATCTCCCTACCTCGGGTTCTAATAATGAATTGAATACGTTGCTTTCACTCCCCAATAGAAACTCATGAAACAAATAACTATTAAAAACCAACTGATCTAAAAGTCATACTACAATGTATGCTTTCATTGAACATTTAACAGATTAATTATTTTTTTTATAGACAGCTTTGCGTCTTATTTGGTTCAAACAGCCTAAACTACGTTTATTAACGCAAAAAAAAAGAAGAAGGAAGTATTAGACTTATATGTAGTACCACTGTGTACTATTACTAGCTTTTATGTATATCTGCTAGCAATACGTTTCATTAACATCAACATATTAACATTAAATGAAAGAAGTGATGCATTTTATGACGTCGTATTATAATGGTTGTTTGTCTGATTTAAATCATCTCCTGCGGGTACGGCTCTTAACTTGACGCTAGCTACCGATTCATCAAAGAACTAACTAGCGGTTGTTCAAAAGTTAATTGTTGGACTATCTGTTTCTCTGTGCGTCATGTACATTTTACATGTACATGAATGCTCCTTATATATGCATATATACATTAAAAATGTGCTTTCTCTTTCTCTCTCTCTTCTCTCTCTCTTCTCTCTCTCTCTCTCTCTCCCTCTCTTGATTCTTAAAATAATGAGAAAAAATTATAATAAACACTATCTCGTTACGAGTATCAAGTAAGTCCTCCAATGTTAAGGACGACGGAACCATTGCGAAGATATATCGCGCACCTAAAAGTACAGAATTTTATGTTAGCTCAAGTTATCTATAACCATCTACATAGGTTAGAGTCTGAGCCAGTGAACAAATCATTTATCAATGTCGATCCGCTTCAATATTCGTATTGAAAATAAAGTAAAACTGCCCATGTTTTCAGGTCTTGAAGTATGTAATCACACATATTTGTTTAGCACACTCTGATAGTTGTTTTGTTTCATAATTCAACCTCGAAATAATGCACATAGACTTTTTCTTAGAGTTTGCGCAGGTCTTCTCATAAAAAAAACCTCTACACAGCACTTGGGCATGTGCCTCCGTAAAAAATAAAACGAATTCTGTAACATGGGCATGTTATATAATTGATATTAATTCAGAATCATCAGAATCATCATATACATGTGGTATATTTCCAATTTGAAAAGAAAAAATCTATTGTAGATTTTTTAAAATTATTTTTCTCTCTCGCAGAAACGCTTTCCCCCATTATTTTCAATTGAAAAGGGAAAGAAATGCAAACATTTTTTTTGAAATAGTCCCTACTAAAAATCATTCAATTTTTTGATTGCTTAAAATAGATCTTAACTTATTCTAACTCATATAACATTTTAATGAAAATCCCTAAAGTCAATTTAATCCGTCGTCCTTAAATAACGATAAAAAGTTAGACCTCCCCACACCTTCAAAAAATGTATAGATCACCAAATGTACATTATTTCAATGATCAACAAAGTGTTTTGAAAATCTTACAAAATACGAAAGGAAGTTAGTGTCATTGTCCAGTCTACAACCATTTTGTGTGAAAAAAAAATCTTAGCTGGCTTACGTAAGTTGTAATCTGTCTCGAATTAGGATACTCTATTCTTAAAATGGGTAAAAGAAACCATCATTTTGCACTTTTTGTCTGTATATGTGGGAATATATAAAAGTTATATTTACATGTTTATTTTTTATTTAAGACAATTGAATTTTTAGATCTCTACCCTACATCCTAAAAGAAGTAAATTTGATTTATTATTAAAGAAATAAAAAAAAAAACCCATTTGAACCGGTATAGAATATGTGTCACACTCAACACATTTACCTATTAAAATATAACGTCAATGTGTCTCCATAGACAGAGCAGTTCTACGTATATAAGGTTGGATATTACCTGTTTAAAAAAAGATATCCCATACCGACTGCTAAAAATAGGGTAACCTATTCTGAGGCAAAGCTACAACATTTATATGCAAGATTCAAACTCTTTCTCATCAACAGGTTGTAGAAATAACACTGACAAAGCACCTCCATATTTTTTCAGATTTTTAAATCTTTAGAATGCATGATTTGCATATAAAACAATGTGTAGATCCTTATATGAATGCTTTTGTATATTTTGGCAACAGTTTTGGTCAGTTTTGAGCAAAAAACAAGCCAATTCGAGAAATGTTTGCATTTCATATTATCAAATGTTCAAAATGTCTGCACATTCCCTTTAGCTATTTATCATAGAGGTACGAGTCTCTTGCCTCATGATAAAAGTGGCCAGCCCCTTTTTTCTGGATATTATACATGTACGAAAGGTCTAAAAAATAATATCCTCTATTGTTCTCATAACTATCTAAAATTGTTGTTCATGTTTGGTAAATTTTTAGGGGCCAGTCCTATACATGTACATGTATACTCATTCGGGACAAACATTGGTGTTTCGATTTTCGGAATCGATAAGAATCATCAATACAAACATTTTTTTCTTCTACATCAATTATCAAAATATGTGTGACTTTGGCCCCTACAAATCCCTTATTACGTAATAGGGAGGTCGTGCCAATGATTTAACCAAAAAAAAGATCAAGAACTTTACTTCTAATATGCGTCACAACATTTTGATCGTTTTTAAGTTATTTGTAATTTAGCTTAAGACTTTCCTAACCCCCAATTAAAGTGGTCAGTCCGTTTTTCTTGACATCATCTAAAATGTCTTAAGAATAATATAATTTTTTTTCTTATACTTGTCAAAAGTTGTTGTTCATGTTTTAGACACGTGAATGAAAAATTCAGGGGCCAGTCATACACCCTTGATAGGGACACACATTGATGTTTCCATTGGGGAATCGATAAGAATTATCAAACCAACTATTTGTTTCTTTTAAAATGCTTGACAAATTACGGTTTTTTTTCTTTAGATATGTTGTGTCAAATTTTAAGGACATAGGCCTAAAAAATCCCTCATCACGTAATAAATGAGCATTGCATCGATTTATTTAGATAGTCATTGCTACGATCAACAACTTTACTGCTATCATGCATTACAAAATCTTAATCGTTTTAAATTATTTGTAATAAACTTGACGAGTCTCTTGGTCCCTACTTAAAGAGGAGAGAATCAAATTTCTGTTTAAAAATTCCTATAGAAGATATAATTCTTAAAGGATTTTTTAAGGTAAATATCTCATCTGTAATGTCAGATAACCTAAAAACAAAGGTTGTATTATACTTTCTAGAAAATGGTCTATGATTTGGTATATATGGATTTTTATGAAACTGCATCTTAAGCAGGCGCAACAATGCCAACTTTGCACAGGCATAATTATCCGCCACAGTGTGATAATAGTAGGAACCGGGTGACAAGATACAGAAGTTAAAAAACGTGTGAAGAATATATAACGTCCAATCGGCCGTGAAACATAACCGAGATCGGTAAGATAGTGTTCGTGAAATCGTGTGGACAAAATTTGGAAAAAAAAGATAATAAGAAACAGTAGGAAAACAAGTGGTAATCAGTTAGAAACGGAAGAACTTAATAATAAGAAAAAGATACAGTACAAAATCACAACGGTCTTCCGTTGCAAATGGAGATCACAGGATGAAGCTCTGCCATTCAGTCATCTGAATGTCAACTGAATGGTCTGGAAAGAAGATTGAATGGCATAGCTATGCCATTTAGTCATCTTTGAGTTACCTTTCAGTAACCTTTCAGTTGACTGAATGGCAGAGGTTCATCCTGTGGATCCTAAAATCAATCAACATACGCTGTTCATTTCTGAGGTAAAGTTCGATGTAAGCAACGTTGAACAGGCGTCCCAATAGAACCTTTAGCCAAACCGATTTATAGTGTCGATCAAAGTCCATGATCGCACAGGATCCTCCGGAAGCAGTCGGGGTCGTATTTCCATCAGCAACTTTATTTGCTGACCAGCCAGTTTTAAGAGGAGGTTTATTCATTGTCGCTGTCCCCTGTATATCCTGAGCAGGTGTGTGAGCCAAATTCACTATAGAAAGTTAAAAAATGTAATCGCATTTTCAGATTACCTGATGTACCGAAATACAATAAGTAATTGGACATTACTACATGCAATATATCAAATATGTTTCTAAATTAGGTGCCGCCGCAGTATTTCCCCGCATTTTGGTGGTATAAATTTGAAAGCAAATTTTTAAAATCCATACAATATGATACACTATAATACAATTTGTGTAGACCAAGTAATAAACAAAGAAATATTCGTCAACAAATAACAAGTATACCAAAATAATTAAATAAGAAAAAAAATATTTCATAAGGATAGTTGTCTGAGATTGATTAAAGTAAAACAATGATAAGGTTGAAAAGTCTTGAGTTATAATCCTAAAGTATACAGTGTATTTAAAAATGCCAACAGTTAACGAGACGATATATACTAAAGGAATGCGAACGATAGCATTGTCTAGCCGCCTAACTAAAAATGACTTTTTGAAAATTGTCTAATTACAGTGTTAAGTTATTTTTTTTTTTATAATAATGTAAACGTTTATGTATAATTTCATTAAATCTAAAACACCCCCCCCCCCGTGAAACAAAAATTCCTTTTGATGGGTTTTATATATTGTTATTCAGCATATTTATACCACAGGGTTTCTTGTTTCACGGGGGGGGGGGGGGGGGGACATATGTCTACAGACCGAAATACATTCCAAAAAAGAATTTTGCTCTGTAAATTTCCGAAAAATGATTAACAGATATGTATTTAAATGAAATTTTACTTTAATAGCTAACGTAAACATGTGATTATTTAGTTTTAATGCACACATCGGCCGCTAAATAATATTTTCCTCATTCATGGAGACCGATTTTAATAAAAACTTTAAAACCCCCCCCCCCACCTCTTCCCGACGTCAGCAAAACTTCTGTTTAAGAATTAATTATTTGACTACAAATTTTATTTTGATAATAATCAATTAGGATTTGAACATACTGTGAGATGAAGAATTGTATATCATATTTTTTTATAAATATTTTATATATAAGTTTAAGAATTCAAATTAAAAAAAAGAGGTTCCACTGGGGATTGAACCCTGGCCGCTGGAAGTGATGACCACTGTCTTATCCAGTAGGCTACGGACGTTTATGTAACAAGATGTGTTTTTTATTATATCATAATACTGTTAGTTAATCTATAGGAAAATGGTTTGAACATTTTGAACACATATGTGAATAAGTATTGTTTTGATAATGATAATGTAAGGTACTTTTCATATAGTGTACGGATATTAATAGTTTTTTCTTGAAAGTAATTTTAAATAGAAATTTATTTTGTTAGATTTTTAATTATCACAGAGATTATAAATTTTGGACAATAGCCATTTTGTTTGTGACCATTGCTGAGGACAGTTGAGAAAACTTTTGTAAGTAAAATAATTGTACTGCTACTATATTGTATTGAATGTAAAGTTAGTTTTTTATCAGTAATTATATCAAAGTAATCGTTGTATCACATATGAGAGTATATGTTGAAATTATTAAGAAAGTTTACAAAGTTTAAAGGTTTCACAGTGATTTGCACTCATGATTTGAATACAGACTAATGTTTGAAAAGGGTACAGTGATATTGATTTTACATGTATTTTTATACAATTATAGACATGCATATTTTGCATAGTTACATGTCTAAATCGTTTGTTTCAGACATTACCTACCAGTGCATGTAATTGTACAGTTGTATACAGTATATACAGTTCCTTTCACCCTTATTTAGGGTAGGTACATGTGTACTTGAGAAATTATTGATTATGGGTTTTACATTTTGTCAGAGTATATTTTTAATCTGCAACATTGCATATTCAATATTGTAATAGGGTTATTTCATTTTTTATGACCATCATTTATTAAATATAAGATAAAGGTTGTAATTAAAGTAGAAAAATAATATATTGTAATTGAACAAATGTGTCATTATAGTAATTGAATTAATTGTGATGCTTAATGATTGTGAAGTTTATATGTGTATTTAATTATGTTTTATAGGAGCGTCACCACAATAATATCATCAATAGTTAATAAACGAAGTACATACATATACCGTACTCGTTTGTTTTAGTAGATAAATTTGCTTTTGAATATCTGACAAAAATTTCGAAATATTTGGATGTAAAATGAAGACAGGAAACGGGCGTTAAATCCCTGTCACACCGGAACTGCGTCCTCACGGCGATCCCGCTGCGTTCTTACATAATGTAAAACGCCAAGGTAAACGCAGTAGAGTCTCCTACAGCGCCGTAACAACGCAACGGCATCTTCGTCCGTCGCGGTGGGATCGCCTTGAACATTTTAGAACGCCATGCGACGGCGCACACTTTGAACATGCACAAAGTACGAGCCGTTGCTCTGCGTTCTGTTAAACACGCCGTAGAAGCGTGGTGAGGTCGCCGTGACAGCGCCGTAAGATCTCCAACAGCGAAAGCTCCGTCGGTGCGCTCAAGGAACGCAGCTAATCGCAGTGTAGACGCAGTGAAAAGTCAATTGCGCTTTCAGGGAGACCTCACGGAGTGCTATGGGATCTCTCTGCGTCTCTATCGCGCTCTCACTGCGCTCTCACTGCGCATCCACAGCGTTTGAACAAGTTGTTTTTCATTTGGCTGCGTTCACACAGCGACCCCAAAGAGCTGTGTGCTGCGTTCATTGCGCTCTCGTTGCCGTTTCTTCTGCGTTTATACCGCGCTCCCACGGCGTTTTCTAGTGCGTTGTCATCAGGACCACGAAAAATGGCTGTTGTACAATAGCAAGCGATGTAATAATTATCAAACTGGATGTAGATGACTATGTAAAAAGTAGCATTTACTAATATTCCAAGACCTATCAATGGACGTAGATGGAATTCATGCCATTTGGATCTGATGTTTTCACATCTTTTCTATGTTTTCTAACATCTAATACCGGATCTTTTTGTAGACCTGACTCCTAAGAGTTTTGTCCTAGTCCTTCACAAATTGTTTAGGATTGGTTATGTTTCAATTACAATGTACCTTTTCATATAATCAAAACAATTTTTTTTTAATCATTTATTTACTAGTTGTAAATTCTTGTTTGTTCCCATACAATTGTACACATTAATATTTACCTACCAGGAAGAAACGAACGTCTTGTGCACGCAGTCAGCGCGCAGAGCACGCCGTGTACGCGCGGTTAAAACTCCTAGCACGTCATGAGCGCTCTGCGGAGACTCAGCGAGAGCGCACTTAATCGCCAAGTAGAACTCCGTGAAAAGCAATTTCACGCCGTGTGAGCTCCGTAATTAAGAACTCCTCGGTCGCCGTGACATCTCCACTTGTAAAATGTTTAAATAAAACTACATTTTTTCTCAATTTTCCTTGCGATCCTACCGCGATTCCATGAATATTACAACGCCGTGAACACGCCGTGGGGACGCAGCTTGGTGTTATAATTACAGACACAGTAAAGGCGGTAAATATGATATAAAACAAATTGCAATACGTTTATATCTGAATTCGATTTGCATCGGTCTTCTTTTTTGTAATAATAATGGATTCTCCATTGATAATACATACTGGCAATCTGTGTAAATCACAGATATACATTTATATATTTTTTTTTCATGTTCATGAACAAAAATAATTTTTCAATGCAATAAAGACAAGATACTTACCAAAACATGATGATCCTGTCACAAATATTTGCAGAATTGTAACTCGTGCTACCTGATCCGACCACATTATCTTAAACTGATGAGGGAAGTAAGATATTGTTCATCAATTTTAACTTCCTTGTTGGGTCAAAAGAATTTTATGTTCATTTGGGAAAAAAAAGGATTTATTTTTGGGAGAGAGGTGGTAAGTTAAATATTGCTAGGGGCTTGGTAATAGCTGATAAAGACACTCATGCGAGTTTCCTTGTACATGCTGTGTGCTCTCCTGTCTTCCACTTTAGAAATGTGAAAATGAAGCTACATGTAACGAATAAATATTCAGATTTCATTATCATTAAAACAAATCCAAATGCCTTAAAAAATTCATTGTGCTTGGTCTTTATCTTGAAGGGTTCCTTTGCGGAAACAATTAAAACTGAAAATAGGGTAATCTTCTCAATGAAGTTCTTTCAAAGCCTGCTGGCTTTTCAAGCAAATATAAAAACCTGTACTGAGATCTACATGTACATGTAAAGATCAAATGACTATATTCTTTTATATTTTAATTCTTATAGATAGCTATAATGCATTCAAAACAGAATTGTGTGTTTCTGTATGGATATAAGTGTTCTTTTAACCGACATTCCAATTATTGAATTAAAATAGGTTGTCGGCCTCCCCTCAATGAAATAGGTGTTCTACTACAATATGTATATGCATAAAAAATAATAGCAACTTTATACACAAATATATTTTTTCTAAATCAGGAACAAATAATAATCTTGTTTTGAATTTACCAAGTCAATGAACTATGGACAAGTGTTTAGCACTAAGAGTTGGCACCGTTATGTAGTGATCACATCCGGCGTCTGCTTTGGTTGAGGTTGTAAGTTTTTTTATGAAATATGATGGAGAAATAGCATAAATTATATGTCACTTATCTTGTTTTTAAGCATTAATTTAAAAAACCGAATGTTATATCTACTAGTATTTATCAATAAAGTAATTATTATTCTGTCCAATAAAGTATTTAATAATTAAGCGTAGAAATATTCAAAAAGCTTATTTGCGGCTGTTTGAACCGAGATTTAACATTACGTAGCTTCATGGATGACATTTGCTTACATGTAAACCTTAATGTACGTTGATCATTATATAAATTGTGCCTGTTTGGGAAGTTAACAGTTGAAATTGACATCCTGACAAAACCAATGTCAACCGACCCAAAGCGGAGGTTGACATTTGTTTTCGAGGGTTTCAAATTCAACTGTTAACCTCCCAAACAGGCACTATTTATTTTACTATACTGAATATAATAATTCTTTTAAAAAAATTAATGCTTTTATATAGAAATGACGTGAATGGTACGGCGAAGCCTATGCACATAATTTATACGCATGTAACAATTTGTTGTGTTACCGCTGTCAAGTATGTTGGTAACGCTGAGGGTAATAAACGGATTATCAACTGCGTCTAAACCAATCAGATTTCAGTAGTTAACATGAAAGTATAATGTATATTTTATTAGGTCTTACCCATAACTTTTATTTCACAAATCTCGATCGATGTGTAAAGATTGCTGTTTTTTCCTCCTGAAAATTTGTCTGAAATCCATCTGGTCGGCTGTTTGTGAACACTATTTGTTTAGCCAGTCTGTTGACAGTGAAGTTCTGTACTGGAGCTGGACAACCAGACAGAGGGTCATGGTGATACACAATATTGGTTGAGTTCGGTGATAAGGATAAAAAATGTCATCATAGTATGCGTAAATGGAAAAACCCGATGATCGATCTAAAACTATTTTAGAAAATAAGTTCAGAATGATATCATAAAATTAGATTACTTAAACCTCCTTTCAAACCATTTTTGTGGTCCTATATGCACCGCAATCAAAACGGTCATAGAGTGAATACAAACTGGTAGTTAAAACAACACATTGTATTTAGTTTTTGAACATATCTAGTAAGTAATAACATATTTATCTAATAAAACTAATGTGCTTTATTTCTTGGCATACATTTCAAATTGGAAGAAGACTACTCGGGGATCAACATAATCATGTAAGTGTAATCTCCCTACCTGGGTTCTAATAATGAATTGAATACGTTGCTTTCACTCCCCAATAGAAACTCATGAAACAAATAACTATTAAAAACCAACTGATCTAAAAGTCATACTACAATGTATGCTTTCATTGAACATTTAACAGATTAATTATTTTTTTTATAGACAGCTTTGCGTCTTATTTGTTCAAACAGCCTAAACTACGTTTATTAACGCAAAAAAAAAGAAGAAGGAAGTATTAGACTTATATGTAGTACCACTGTGTACTATTACTAGCTTTTATGTATATCTGCTAGCAATACGTTTCATTAACATCAACATATTAACATTAAATGAAAGAAGTGAGCATTTTATGACGTCGTATTATAATGGTTGTTGTTTGTCTGATTTAAATCATCTCCTGCGGGTACGGCTCTTAACTTGACGCTAGCTACCATTCATCAAAGAAATAACTAGCGGTTGTTCAAAAGTTAATTGTTGACTATCTGTTTCTCTGTGCGTCATGTACATTTTACATGTACATGAATGCTCCTTATATATGCATATATACATTAAAAATGTGCTTTCTCTTTCTCTCTCTCTTCTCTCTCTCTTCTCTCTCTCTCTCTCTCTCCCTCTCTTGATCTTAAAATAATGAGAAAAAATTATAATAAACACTATCTCGTTACGAGTATCAAGTAAGTCCCAATGTTAAGGACGACGGAACCATTTGCGAAGATATATCGCGCACCTAAAAGTACAGAATTTTATGTTAGCTCAAGTTATCTATAACCATCTACATAGGTTAGAGTCTGAGCCAGTGAACAAATCATTTATCAATGTCGATCCGCTTCAATATTCGTATTGAAAATAAAGTAAAACTGCCCATGTTTTCAGGTCTTGAAGTATGTAATCACACATATTTGTTTAGCACACTCTGATAGTTGTTTTGTTCATAATTCAACCTCGAAATAATGCACATAGACTTTTTCTTAGAGTTTGCGCAGGTCTTCTCATAAAAAAAACCTCTACACAGCACTTGGGCATGTGCCTCCGTAAAAAATAAAACGAATTCTGTAACATGGCATGTTATATAATTGATATTAATTCAGAATCATCAGAATCATCTATACATGTGGTATATTTCAATTTGAAAAGAAAAATCTATTGGATTTTAAAATTATTTTTCTCTCTCGCAGAAACGCTTTCCCCCATTATTTTCAATTGAAAAGGGAAAGAAATGCAAACATTTTTTTGAAATAGTCCCTACTAAAAATCATTCAATTTTTGATTGCTTAAAATAGATCTTAACTTATTCTAACTCATATAACATTTTAATGAAAATCCCTAAAGTCAATTTAATCCGTCGTCCTTAAATAACGATAAAAAGTTAGACCTCCCCACACCTTCAAAAAATGTATAGGATCACCAAATGTACATTTATTTCAATGATCAACAAAGTGTTTTGACAATCTGACAAAATACGAAAGGAAGTTAGTGTCATTGTCAAGTCTACAACCATTTGGTGTGAAAAAAAATCTTAGCTGGCTTATGTAAGTTGTAATCTGTCTCGAATTAGGATACTCTATTCTTAAAATGGGTAAAAGAAACCATCATTTTGCACTTTTTGTCTGTATCTGTGGGAATATATAAAGTTATATTTACATGTTTATTTTTTATTAAGACAATTGAATTTTTAGATCTCTACCCTACATCCTAAAAGAAGTAAATTTGATTTATTATTAAAGAAATAAAAAAAAACCCATTTGAACCGGTATAGAATATGTGTCACACTCAACACATTTACCTATTAAAATATAACGTCAATGTGTCTCCATAGACAGAGCAGTTCTACGTATATAAGGTTGGATATTACCTGTTTAAAAAAAGATATCCCATACCGACTGCTAAAAATAGGGTAACCTATTCTGAGGCAAAGCTACAACATTTATATGCAAGATTCAAACTCTTTCTCATCAACAGGTTGTAGAAATAACACTGACAAAGCACCTCCATATTTTTTCAGATTTTAAATCTTTAGAATGCATGATTTGCATATAAAACAATGGTAGATCCTTATATGAATGCTTTTGTATATTTTGGCAACAGTTTTGGTCAGTTTTGAGCAAAAAACAAGCCAATTCGAGAAATGTTTGCATTTCATATTATCAAATGTTCAAAATGTCTGCACATTCCCTTTAGCTATTTATCATAGAGGTACGAGTCTCTTGCCTCATGATAAAAGTGGCCAGCCCCTTTTTTCTGGATATTATACATGTACGAAAGGTCTAAAAAATAATATCCTCTATTGTTCTCATAACTATCTAAAATTGTTGTTCATGTTTGGTAAATTTTTAGGGGCCAGTCCTATACATGTACATGTATACTCATTCGGGACAAACATTGGTGTTTCGATTTTCGGAATCGATAAGAATCATCAATACAAACATTTTTTTCTTCTACATCAATTTCAAAATATGTGTGACTTTGGCCCCTACAAATCCCTTATTACGTAATAGGGAGGTCGTGCAATGATTTAACCAAAAAAAAAATAGCTTTTGTAAAGATCAAGAACTTTACTTCTAATATGCGTCACAACATTTTGATCGTTTTTAAGTTATTTGTAATTTAGCTTAAGACTTTCCTAACCCCCAAGTCCGTTTTTCTTGACATCATCTAAAATGTCTTAAGAATAATATAATTTTTTTTCTTATACTTGTCAAAAGTTGTTGTTCATGTTTTAGACACGTGAATGAAAAATTCAGGGGCCAGTCATACACCCTTGTGGGACACACATTGATGTTTCCATTGGGGAATCGATAAGAATTATCAAACCAACTATTTGTTTCTTTTAAAATGCTTGACAAATTACGGTTTTTTTTCTTTAGATATGTTGTGTCAAATTTTAAGGACATAGGCCTAAAAAATCCCTCATCACGTAATAAATGAGCATTGCATCGATTTATTTAGATAGTCATTGCTACGATCAACAACTTTACTGCTATCATGCATTACAAAATCTTAATCGTTTTAAATTATTTGTAATAAACTTGACGAGTCTCTTGGTCCCTACTTAAAGAGGAGAGAATCAAATTTCTGTTTAAAAATTCCTATAGAAGATATAATTCTTAAAGGATTTTTAAGGTAAATATCTCATCTGTAATGTAGATAACCTAAAAAACAAAGGTTGTATTATACTTTCTAGAAAATGGTCTATGATTTGGTATATATGGATTTTTATGAAACTGCATCTTAAGCAGGCGCAACAATGCCAACTTTGCACAGGCATAATTATCCGCCACAGTGTGATAATAGTAGGAACCGGGTGACAAGATACAGAAGTTAAAAAACGTGTGAAGAATATATAACGTCCAATCGGCCGTGAAACATAACCGAGATCGGTAAGATAGTGGTTCGTGAAATCGTGTGGACAAAATTTGGAAAAAAGGATAATAAGAAACAGTAGGAAAACAAGTGGTAATCAGTTAGAAACGGAAGAACTTAATAATAAGAAAAAGATACAGTACAAAATCACAACGGTCTTCCGTTGCAAATGGAGATCACAGGATGAAGCTCTGCCATTCAGTCATCTGAATGTCAACTGAATGGTCTGGAAAGAAGATTGAATGGCATAGCTATGCCATTTAGTCATCTTTGAGTTACCTTTCAGTCACCTTTCAGTTGACTGAATGGCAGAGGTTCATCCTGTGGATCCTAAAATCAATCAACATACGCTGTTCATTTCTGAGGTAAAGTTCGATGTAAGCAACGTTGAACAGCGTCCCAATAGAACCTTTAGCCAAACCGATTTATAGTGTCGATCAAAGTCCATGATCGCACGGATCCTCCGGAAGCAGTCGGGGTCGTATTTCCATCAGCAACTTTATTTGCTGACCAGCCAGTTTTAAGAGGAGGTTTATTCATTGTCGCTGTCCCCTGTATATCCTGAGCAGGGTGTGTGAGCAAATTCACTATGAAAGTTAAAAATGTAATCGCATTTTCAGATTACCTGATGTACCGAAATACAATAAGTAATTGGACATTACTACATGCAATATATCAATAGTTTCTAATTAGGTGCCGCCGCAGTATTTCCCCGCATTTTGGTGGTATAAATTTGAAAGCAAATTTTTAAAATCCATACAATATGTACACATAATACAATTTGTGTAGACCAAGTAATAAACAAAGAAATATTCGTCAACAAATAACAAGTATACCAAAATAATTAAATAAGAAAAAAAAATATTTCATAAGGATAGTTGTCTGAGATTGATTAAAGTAAAACAATGATAAGGTTGAAAAGTCTTGAGTTATAATCCTAAAGTATACAGTGTATTTAAAAATGCCAACAGTTAACGAGACGATATATACTAAGGAATGCGAACGATAGCATTGTCTAGCCGCCTAACTAAAAATGACTTTTTGAAAATTGTCTAATTACAGTGTTAAGTTATTTTTTTTTTATAATAATGTAAACGTTTATGTATAATTTCATTAAATCTAAAACACCCCCCCCCCCCGTGAAACAAAAATTCCTTTTGATGGGTTTTATATATTGTTATTCAGCAATATTTATACCACAGGGTTTCTTGTTTCACGGGGGGGGGGGGGGGACATATGTCTACAGACCGAAATACATTCCAAAAAAGAATTTGCTCTGTAAATTTCCGAAAAATGATTAACAGATATGTATTTAAATGAAATTTTACTTTAATAGCTAACGTAAACATGTGATTATTTAGTTTTAATGCACACATCGGCCGCTAAATAATATTTTCCTCATTCATGGAGACCGATTTTAATAAAAAACTTTAAAACCCCCCCCCCACCTCTTCCCGACGTCAGCAAAACTTCTGTTTAAGAATTAATTATTTGACTACAAATTTTATTTTGATAATAATCAATTAGGATTTGAACATACTGTGAGATGAAGAATTGTATATCATATTTTTTTTATAAATATTTTATATATAAGTTTAAGAATTCAAATTAAAAAAAAGAGGTTCCACTGGGGATTGAACCCTGGCCGCTGGAAGTGATGACCACTGTCTTATCCAGTAGGCTACGGACGTTTATGTAACAGATGTGTTTTTATTATATCATAATACTGTTAGTTAATCTATAGGAAAATGGTTTGAACATTTTGAACACATATGTGAATAAGTATTGTTTGATAATGATAATGTAAGGTACTTTTCATATAGTGTACGGATATTAATAGTTTTTTCTTGAAAGTAATTTTAAATAGAAATTTATTTTGTTAGTTTTTAATTATCACAGAGATTATAAATTTTGGACAATAGCCATTTTGTTTGTGACCATTGCTGAGGACAGTTGAGAAAACTTTTGTAAGTAAAATAATTGTACTGCTACTATATTGTATTGAATGTAAAGTTAGTTTTTTATCAGTAATTATATCAAAGTAATCGTTGTATCACATATGAGAGTATATGTTGAAATTATTAAGAAAGTTTACAAAGTTTAAAGGTTTCACAGTGATTTGCACTCATGATTTGAATACAGACTAATGTTTGAAAAGGGTACAGTGATATTGATTTTACATGTATTTTTATACAATTATAGACATGCATATTTTGCATAGTTACATGTCTAAATCGTTTGTTTCAGACATTACCTACCAGTGCATGTAATTGTACAGTTGTATACAGTATATACAGTTTCCTTTCACCCTTATTTAGGGTAGGTACATGTGTACTTGAGAAATTATTGATTATGGGTTTTACATTTTGTCAGAGTATATTTTTAATCTGCAACATGCATATTCAATATTGTAATAGGGTTTATTTCATTTTATGACCATCATTTATTAAATATAAGATAAAGGTTGTAATTAAAGTAGAAAAATAATATATTGTAATTGAACAAATGTGTCATTATAGTAATTGAATTAATTGTGATGCTTAATGATTGTGAAGTTTATATGTGTATTTAATTATGTTTTATAGGAGCGTCACCACAATAATATCATCAATAGTTAATAAACGAAGTACATACATATACCGTACTCGTTTGTTTTAGTAGATAAATTTGCTTTTGAATATCTGACAAAATTTTCGAAATATTTGATGTAAAATCTGTATTTCTATTTAAAGATGCTACAAGTAGTTCATCTACGTGTACTTTTGGTTCTACACGTTTTGTACAACTTGTAGAATTAAGCGGTAGGCAGAATTATGATGTGTTAAAATTTAATTAAAAAAATTAGGGGATTTATGCTAGAAATAAGTACATGTACTCGACAACGTACCGTTCAATGCTTCTTAACCTCCCTATTCATAAAAAAATTACCTTGACAAAGCGGAAGTTTAAAGTTTTGCCTGCAACCGTTGATACAGGCTCCAGTGCGTTTATCACATGGCTGATCATTGGCACAAAAGCCACACAGGGCAGTGCAGTTTGCGTTATAAGAACCGTCTTTACATTCTAAACAAATTCCAATATTACAATAAGTATATTTGCATTAATATTTCAGAAGAAATAAAAGAACGAAAATAAACTACCCTAAATCAAAAAAGTTTGCGATCGTTGCTTTATTGTTCTAGTGTAGATCACTTATATACGGTTACATGTAACGATCATTTCGATCATAAACATTGGCGAAGCTTTTCTTTGTTTAAACTATAATGAACAGTTGAAGTTTTAATTGAGTTAAATGCACTTGTTGATTTAGTTTTTGCACAAATGACAATAATATAATATTATTATGTTGATATTTGACACATACTCAGTAACAATTTTATGTACATGTGTTACTATAACAAATGCTGATGAGATAAATTGTAGAGCTTAACATACACAGGCTGAGACAATTTGCAAATACAGTATTTAAAGGTTTTTGTATCACATTCCCACCGTTGAACCTACCATCACACCTATTTCCCATCCATTGCTTCCGACATCCTCTAGGACAGTGGCCTGTCATTGTTACACACGTCATCGTCTTTGCAGTGTCCACACGGCGTGTTGCAATCACTGCCATAATACTGATCACGACATACTGAAAAAAGATTACTTTATATAATCGTAGCAGTTAAACTTGAATAAACAAACATTACGAACAATAATATCAGAAATATCTTCTTGTGACTTAGTCAATACGTGTTTTTCTTTCCTTTCTTTCTTGAGTATAACTTTTTTTCCACATTCATATTGTTTGTGTATTAATAGTTTTATATACTTGGGTTTTTTTAATATTGACATAACATCGGGATGTCCAAATGCTTGTTTGCATTTAAATTATCCAACACTCGTGTAGCTGATACCATAGCTTTTTTGCAACCACACGTTTTCTCTCTTCCCTCTAAAATTGTATCTATTTACCAAAATTTCATGTAGCTTGAGCATTAGGAATATATCAATCATTCCCCCAGTCCATTTTTCAAAGATGCATATTTTCATCTGACAACTTATGAAAAATGAAAAATCACTTAAACCCACCATCACACTTGTCCTCCGTCCATTGATTCTGACATCCATTAGGACATTGACCAGTAACATTGTCACATACATCGTTATTTAGACAGTGTCCACATGAGGTATTACAATCAAAGCCGTAAAAGTGTTCACTGCATCCTAAAATAAACAAGAAAAATTATTTTCATTAAAAAAGAAAGCAAAACAATTGAGGAGACACACACAGATTTAAATTATAAGGTAATTCAGATTGCTTGTACTTTCAAAATACGAAAGCCAATGGCACACATTGTTATAGACATAATACATCTAGTTTAATCGACAATTACTAAAATGTAACATTCTCAACATGTCTACCTGTACTCTTAACTTGATCAGCATTGAGGTAAACTTTGTTATATATTAAAAACAATGGTTGCCGTGAACTTACGTTCACAGAAACAATCCCGTCCATTGTGTGTCACATCCACTATCACATTGACCCGTCAGCTTGTTGCATGGTGCACCGTTCTTTGCAATGTCCCTTACAGCTCACACATTGTCGATTTGAAATATATTGTCCATCGTTACACACTAACCGAAATCATTATAAATATACACCTCAGATATTTTGATAGATGATGAGACATTTACCAAAAGTATGTTGGTAAAGATCAAAACAAGCATAGCATACTAATAAAATGTATTTAATTAACATTCGTTATCTTTACACCAAACGTTTTATACAATGAAAATTAAATGTTTACAATAAACGTTTTACAGCCTTTAAATATATTTAATGATATTCAAAACAATACTGGTACCATACAACACAATTTTTCTGGTGTAAACCCTCCTCTCAATTATAAAAAAAATGAATAAAGCATTGTGATACTAACAAAAGAACAAAAGTTTGCTATATTTATTGAAAATATGGTGGAATCATTCAAATTCGTGATATTTGTGAAATTATGATTAATAATGTTCCAAAAATAAGTCAAAAGGAATATATTTAAAACAAAAAGAAATCTCACATATACAGTCAGCAGTCAAGGCATTTGGATCGACACATCCCTCCGCGCAGGAACCATCGAATGCATCACAGTGTTGATTTTTACACCTAATTGGGCATTCATTTGTACATTTTTTATCACCATACCTGTTCTTGTCACAACCTGAAAGAAAGTAATTATTATTCTGTCCAATAAAGTATTAATAATTAAGCGTAGAAATATCAAAAGCTTATTTGCGGCTGTTTGAACCGAGATTTAACATTACGTAGCTTCATGGATTGACATTTGCTTACATGTAAACCTTAATGTACGTTGTATCATTATATAAATTGTGCCTGTTTGGGAAGTTAACAGTTGAAATTGACATCCTGACAAAACCAATGTCAACCGACCCAAAGCGGAGGTTGACATTTGTTTTCGAGGGGTTTCAAATTCAACTGTTAACCTCCCAAACAGGCACTATTTATTTTACTATACTGAATATAATAATTCTTTTAAAAAAATTAATGCTTTTATATAGAAATGACGTGAATGGTACGGCGAAGCCTATGCACATAATTTATACGCATGTAACAATTTGTTGTGTTACCCGCTGTCAAGTATGTTGGTAACGCTGAGGGTAATAAAACGGATTATCAACTGCGTCTAAACCAATCAGATTTCAGTAGTTAACATGAAAGTATAATGTATTTTATAATGGTCTTACCCATAACTTTTATTTCACAAATCTCGATCGATGTGTAAAGATTGCTGTTTTTTCCTGAACAATTTGTCTGAAATCCATCTGGTCGGCTGTTTGTGAACACTATTTGTTTAGCCAGTCTGTTGACAGTGAAGTTCTGTACTGGAGCTGGACAACCAGACAGAGGGTCATGGTGATACACAATATTGGTTGAGTTCGGTGATGAAGGATAAAAAATGTCATCATAGTATGCGTAAATGGAAAAACCCGATGATCGATCTAAAACTATTTTAGAAAATAAGTTCAGAATGATATCATAAAATTAGATTAATTAAACCTCCTTTCAAACCATTTTTGTGGTCCTATATGCACCGCAATCAAAACGGTCATAGAGTGAATACAAACTGGTATGTAAAACAACACATTGTATTTTAGTTTTTGAACATATCTAGTAAGTAATAACATATTTATCTAATAAAACTAATGTGCTTTACTTCTTGGCATACATTTCAAATTGGAAGAAGACTACTCGGGGATCAACATAATCATGTAAGTGTAATCTCCCTACCTCGGGTTCTAATAATGAATTGAATACGTTGCTTTCACTCCCCAATAGAAACTCATGAAACAAATAACTATTAAAAACCAACTGATCTAAAAGTCATACTACAATGTATGGTTTCATTGAACATTTAACAGATTAATTATTTTTTTATAGACAGCTTTGCGTCTTATTTGGTTCAAACAGCCTAAACTACGTTTATTAACGCAAAAAAAAAGAAGAAGAAAGTATTAGACTTATATGTAGTACCACTGTGTACTATTACTAGCTTTTATGTATATCTGCTAGCAATACGTTTCATTAACATCAACATATTAACATTAAATGAAAGAAGTGATGCATTTTATGACGTCGTATTATAATGGTTGTTTGTCTGATTTAAATCATCTCCTGCGGGTACGGCTCTTAACTTGACGCTAGCTACCGATTCATCAAAGAAATAACTAGCGGTTGTTCAAAAGTTAATTGTTGACTATCTGTTTCTCTGTGCGTCATGTACATTTTACATGTACATGAATGCTCCTTATATATGCATATATACATTAAAAATGTGCTTTCTCTTTCTCTCTCTCTTCTCTCTCTCTTCTCTCTCTCTCTCTCTCTCTCCCTCTCTTGATTCTTAAAATAATGAGAAAAAATTATAATAAACACTATCTCGTTACGAGTATCAAGTAAGTCCTCCAATGTTAAGGACGACGGAACCATTTGCGAAGATATATCGCGCACCTAAAAGTACAGAATTTTATGTTAGCTCAAGTTATCTATAACCATCTACATAGGTTAGAGTCTGAGCCAGTGAACAAATCATTTATCAATGTCGATCCGCTTCAATATTCGTATTGAAAATAAAGTAAAACTGCCCATGTTTTCAGGTCTTGAAGTATGTAATCACACATATTTGTTTAGCACACTCTGATAGTTGTTTTGTTTCATAATTCAACCTCGAAATAATGCACATAGACTTTTTCTTAGAGTTTGCGCAGGTCTTCTCATAAAAAAAACCTCTACACAGCACTTGGGCATGTGCCTCCGTAAAAAATAAAACGAATTCTGTAACATGGGCATGTTATATAATTGATATTAATTCAGAATCATCAGAATCATCATATACATGTGGTATATTTCAATTTGAAAAGAAAAATCTATTGTAGATTTTTTAAAATTATTTTTCTCTCTCGCAGAAACGCTTTCCCCCATTATTTTCAATTGAAAAGGGAAAGAAATGCAAACATTTTTTTGAAATAGTCCCTACTAAAAATCATTCAATTTTTTGATTGCTTAAAATAGATCTTAACTTATTCTAACTCATATAACATTTTAATGAAAATCCCTAAAGTCAATTTAATCCGTCGTCCTTAAATAACGATAAAAAGTTAGACCTCCCCACACCTTCAAAAAATGTATAGGATCACCAAATGTACATTTATTTCAATGATCAACAAAGTGTTTTGACAATCTGACAAAATACGAAAGGAAGTTAGTGTCATTGTCAAGTCTACAACCATTTGTGTGAAAAAAAATCTTAGCTGGCTTATGTAAGTTGTAATCTGTCTCGAATTAGGATACTCTATTCTTAAAATGGGTAAAAGAAACCATCATTTTGCACTTTTTGTCTGTATCTGTGGGAATATATAAAAGTTATATTTACATGTTTATTTTTTATTTAAGACAATTGAATTTTTAGATCTCTACCCTACATCCTAAAAGAAGTAAATTTGATTTATTATTAAAGAAATAAAAAAAAAAACCCATTTGAACCGGTATAGAATATGTGTCACACTCAACACATTTACCTATTAAAATATAACGTCAATGTGTCTCCATAGACAGAGCAGTTCTACGTATATAAGGTTGGATATTACCTGTTTAAAAAAAGATATCCCATACCGACTGCTAAAAATAGGGTACCTATTCTGAGGCAAAGCTACAACATTTATATGCAAGATTCAAACTCTTTCTCATCAACAGGGTTGTAGAAATAACACTGACAAAGCACCTCCATATTTTTTCAGATTTTAAATCTTTAGAATGCATGATTTGCATATAAAACAATGTGTAGATCCTTATATGAATGCTTTTGTATATTTTGGCAACAGTTTTGGTCAGTTTGAGCAAAAAACAAGCCAATTCGAGAAATGTTTGCATTTCATATTATCAAATGTTCAAAATGTCTGCACATTCCCTTTAGCTATTTATCATAGAGGTACGAGTCTCTTGCCTCATGATAAAAGTGGCCAGCCCCTTTTTCTGGATAGTATACATGTACGAAAGGTCTAAAAAATAATATCCTCTATTGTTCTCATAACTATCTAAAATTGTTGTTCATGTTTGGTAAATTTTAGGGGCCAGTCTATACATGTACATGTATACTCATTCGGGACAAACATTGGTGTTTCGATTTTCGGAATCGATAAGAATCATCAATACAAACATTTTTTTCTTCTACATCAATTATCAAAATATGTGTGACTTTGGCCCCTACAAATCCCTTATTACGTAATAGGGAGGTCGTGCCAATGATTTAACCAAAAAAAAGATCAAGAACTTTACTTCTAATATGCGTCACAACATTTTGATCGTTTTTAAGTTATTTGTAATTTAGCTTAAGACTTTCCTAACCCCCAATTAAAGTGGTCAGTCCGTTTTTCTTGACATCATCTAAAATGTCTTAAGAATAATATAATTTTTTTTCTTATACTTGTCAAAAGTTGTTGTTCATGTTTTAGACACGTGAAATGAAAAATTCAGGGGCAGTCATACACCCTTGATAGGGACACACATTGATGTTTCCATTGGGGAATCGATAAGAATTATCAAACCAACTATTTGTTTCTTTTAAAATGCTTGACAAATTACGGTTTTTTTTCTTTAGATATGTTGTGTCAAATTTTAAGGACATAGGCCTAAAAAATCCCTCATCACGTAATAAATGAGCATTGCATCGATTTATTTAGATAGTCATTGCTACGATCAACAACTTTACTGCTATCATGCATTACAAAATCTTAATCGTTTTAAATTATTTGTAATAAACTTGACGAGTCTCTTGGTCCCTACTTAAAGAGGAGAGAATCAAATTTCTGTTTAAAAATTCCTATAGAAGATATAATTCTTAAAGGATTTTTTAAGGTAAATATCTCATCTGTAATGTCAGATAACCTAAAAACAAAGGTTGTATTATACTTTCTAGAAAATGGTCTATGATTTGGTATATATGGATTTTTATGAAACTGCATCTTAAGCAGGCGCAACAATGCCAACTTTGCACAGGCATAATTATCCGCCACAGTGTGATAATAGTAGGAACCGGGTGACAAGATACAGAAGTTAAAAACGTGTGAAGAATATATAACGTCCAATCGGCCGTGAAACATAACCGAGATCGGTAAGATAGTGTTCGTGAAATCGTGTGGACAAAATTTGGAAAAAAGGATAATAAGAAACAGTAGGAAAACAAGTGGTAATCAGTTAGAAACGGAAGAACTTAATAATAAGAAAAAGATACAGTACAAAATCACAACGGTCTTCCGTTGCAAATGGAGATCACAGGATGAAGCTCTGCCATTCAGTCATCTGAATGTCAACTGAATGGTCTGGAAAGAAGATTGAATGGCATAGCTATGCCATTTAGTCATCTTTGAGTTACCTTTCAGTCACCTTTCAGTTGACTGAATGGCAGAGGTTCATCCTGTGGATCCTAAAATCAATCAACATACGCTGTTCATTTCTGAGGTAAAGTTCGATGTAAGCAACGTTGAACAGGCGTCCCAATAGAACCTTTAGCCAAACCGATTTATAGTGTCGATCAAAGTCCATGATCGCACAGGATCCTCCGGAAGCAGTCGGGGTCGTATTTCCATCAGCAACTTTATTTGCTGACCAGCCAGTTTTAAGAGGAGGTTTATTCATTGTCGCTGTCCCCTGTATATCCTGAGCAGGTGTGTGAGCCAAATTCACTATAGAAAGTTAAAAAATGTAATCGCATTTCAGATTACCTGATGTACCGAAATACAATAAGTAATTGGACATTACTACATGCAATATATCAAATATGTTTCTAAATTAGGTGCCGCCGCAGTATTTCCCCGCATTTTGGTGGTATAAATTTGAAAGCAAATTTTTAAAATCCATACAATATGATACACTATAATACAATTTGTGTAGACCAAGTAATAACAAAGAAATATTCGTCAACAATAACAAGTATACCAAAATAATTAAATAAGAAAAAAAATATTTCATAAGGATAGTTTGTCTGAGATTGATTAAAGTAAAACAATGATAAGGTTGAAAAGTCTTGAGTTATAATCCTAAAGTATACAGTGTATTTAAAAATGCCAACAGTTAACGAGACGATATATACTAAAGGAATGCGAACGATAGCATTGTCTAGCCGCCTAACTAAAAATGACTTTTTGAAAATTGTCTAATTACAGTGTTAAGTTATTTTTTTTTTTATAATAATGTAAACGTTTATGTATAATTTCATTAAATCTAAAACACCCCCCCCCCCCGTGAAACAAAATTCCTTTTGATGGGTTTTATATATTGTTATTCAGCATATTTATACCACAGGGTTTCTTGTTTCACGGGGGGGGGGGGGGGGGGGGACATATGTCTACAGACCGAAATACATTCCAAAAAAGAATTTTGCTCTGTAAATTTCCGAAAAATGATTAACAGATATGTATTTAAATGAAATTTTACTTTAATAGCTAACGTAAACATGTGATTATTTAGTTTTAATGCACACATCGGCCGCTAAATAATATTTTCCTCATTCATGGAGACCGATTTTAATAAAAACTTTAAACCCCCCCCCCCCACCTCTTCCCGACGTCAGCAAAACTTCTGTTTAAGAATTAATTATTTGACTACAAATTTTATTTTGATAATAATCAATTAGGATTTGAACATACTGTGAGATGAAGAATTGTATATCATATTTTTTTTATAAATATTTTATATATAAGTTTAAGAATTCAAATTAAAAAAAAGAGGTTCCACTGGGGATTGAACCCTGGCCGCTGGAAGTGATGACCACTGTCTTATCCAGTAGGCTACGGACGTTTATGTAACAAGATGTGTTTTTTATTATATCATAATACTGTTAGTTAATCTATAGGAAAATGGTTTGAACATTTTGAACACATATGTGAATAAGTATTGTTTTGATAATGATAATGTAAGGTACTTTTCATATAGTGTACGGATATTAATAGTTTTTTCTTGAAAGTAATTTTAAATAGAAATTTATTTTGTTAGATTTTTAATTATCACAGAGATTATAAATTTTGGACAATAGCCATTTTGTTTGTGACCATTGCTGAGGACAGTTGAGAAAACTTTTGTAAGTAAAATAATTGTACTGCTACTATATTGTATTGAATGTAAAGTTAGTTTTTTTATCAGTAATTATATCAAAGTAATCGTTGTATCACATATGAGAGTATATGTTGAAATTATTAAGAAAGTTTACAAAGTTTAAAGGTTTCACAGTGATTTGCACTCATGATTTGAATACAGACTAATGTTTGAAAAGGGTACAGTGATATTGATTTTACATGTATTTTTATACAATTATAGACATGCATATTTTGCATAGTTACATGTCTAAATCGTTTGTTTCAGACATTACCTACCAGTGCATGTAATTGTACAGTTGTATACAGTATATACAGTTCCTTTCACCCTTATTTAGGGTAGGTACATGTGTACTTGAGAAATTATTGATTATGGGTTTTACATTTTGTCAGAGTATATTTTTAATCTGCAACATTGCATATTCAATATTGTAATAGGGTTATTTCATTTTATGACCATCATTTATTAAATATAAGATAAAGGTTGTAATTAAAGTAGAAAAATAATATATTGTAATTGAACAAATGTGTCATTATAGTAATTGAATTAATTGTGATGCTTAATGATTGTGAAGTTTATATGTGTATTTAATTATGTTTTATAGGAGCGTCACCACAATAATATCATCAATAGTTAATAAACGAAGTACATACATATACCATACTCGTTTGTTTTAGTAGATAAATTTGCTTTTGAATATCTGACAAAAATTTCGAAATATTTGGATGTAAAATGAAGACAGGAAACGGGCGTTAAATCCCTGTCACACCGGAACTGCGTCCTCACGGCGATCCCGCTGCGTTCTTACATAATGTAAAACGCCAAGGTAAACGCAGTAGAGTCTCCTACAGCGCCGTAACAACGCAACGGCATCTTCGTCCGTCGCGGTGGGATCGCCTTGAACATTTTAGAACGCCATGCGACGGCGCACACTTTGAACATGCACAAAGTACGAGCCGTTGCTCTGCGTTCTGTTAAACACGCCGTAGAAGCGTGGTGAGGTCGCCGTGACAGCGCCGTAAGATCTCCAACAGCGAAAGCTCCGTCGGTGCGCTCAAGGAACGCAGCTAATCGCAGTGTAGACGCAGTGAAAAGTCAATTGCGCTTTCAGGGAGACCTCACGGAGTGCTATGGGATCTCTCTGCGTCTCTATCGCGCTCTCACTGCGCTCTCACTGCGCATCCACAGCGTTTGAACAAGTTGTTTTTCATTTGGCTGCGTTCACACAGCGACCCCAAAGAGCTGTTGCTGCGTTCATTGCGCTCTCGTGCCGTTTCTTCTGCGTTTATACCGCGCTCCCACGGCGTTTCTAGTGCGTTGTCATCAGGACCACGAAAAATGGCTGTTGTACAATAGCAAGCGATGTAATAATTATCAAACTGGATGTAGATGACTTTGTAAAAAGTAGCATTTACTAATATTCCAAGACCTGTCAATGGACGTAGATGGAATTCATGCCATTTGGATCTGATGTTTTCACATCTTTTCTATGTTTTCTAACATCTAATACCGGATCTTTTTGTAGACCTGACTCCTAAGAGTTTTGTCCTAGTCCTTCACAAATTGTTTAGGATTGGTTATGTTTCAATTACAATGTACCTTTTCATATAATCAAAACAATTTTTTTTTAATCATTTATTTACTAGTTGTAAATTCGTGT
The DNA here is from genome assembly GCF_902806645.1 of Magallana gigas. NCBI lineage: Eukaryota > Metazoa > Mollusca > Bivalvia > Ostreida > Ostreidae > Magallana > Magallana gigas. The sequence continues at coordinate 29,777,120 of NC_047563.1, read as the reverse complement.
TTGTTCCCATACAATTGTACACATTAATATTTACCTACCAGGAAGAAAGGAACGTCTTGTGCACGCAGTCAGCGCGCAGAGCACGCCGTGTACGCGCGGTTAAAACTCCTAGCACGTCATGAGCGCTCTGCGGAGACTCAGCGAGAGCGCACTTAATCGCCAAGTAGAACTCCGTGAAAAGCAATTTCACGCCGTGTGAGCTCCGTAATTAAGAACTCCTCGGTCGCCGTGACATCTCCACTTGTAAAATGTTTAAATAAAACTACATTTTTTCTCAATTTTCCTTGCGATCCTACCGCGATTCCATGAATATTACAACGCCGTGAACACGCCATGGGGACGCAGCTTGGTGTTATAATTACAGACACAGTAAAGGCGGTAAATATGATATAAAACAAATTGCAATACGTTTATATCTGAATTCGATTTGCATCGGTCTTCTTTTTTGTAATAATAATGGATTCTCCATTGATAATACATACTGGCAATCTGTGTAAATCACAGATATACATTTTTATATATTTTTTTTTCATGTTCATGAACAAAAATAATTTTTCAATGCAATAAAGACAAGATACTTACCAAAACATGATGATCCTGTCACAAATATTTGCAGAATTGTAACTCGTGCTACCTGATCCGACCACATTATCTTAAACTGATGAGGGAAGTAAGATATTGTTCATCAATTTTAACTTCCTTGTTGGGTCAAAAGAATTTTATGTTCATTTGGGAAAAAAAAAGGATTTTATTTTTGGGAGAGAGGTGGTAAGTTAAATATTGCTAGGGGCTTGGTAATAGCTGATAAAGACACTCATGCGAGTTTCCTTGTACATGCTGTGTGCTCTCCTGTCTTCCACTTTAGAAATGTGAAAATGAAGCTACATGTAACGAATAAATATTCAGATTTCATTATCATTAAAACAAATCCAAATGCCTTAAAAAATTCATTGTGCTTGGTCTTTATCTTGAAGGGTTCCTTTGCGGAAACAATTAAAACTGAAAATAGGGTAATCTTCTCAATGAAGTTCTTTTCAAAGCCTGCTGGCTTTTCAAGCAAATATAAAAACCTGTACTGAGATCTACATGTACATGTAAAGATCAAATGACTATATTCTTTTATATTTTAATTCTTATAGATAGCTATAATGCATTCAAAACAGAATTGTGTGTTTCTGTATGGATATAAGTGTTCTTTTAACCGACATTCCAATTATTGAATTAAAATAGGTTGTCGGCCTCCCCTCAATGAAATAGGTGTTCTACTACAATATGTATATGCATACAAAATAATAGCAACCTTTATACACAAATATATTTTTTCTTAAATCAGGAACAAAATAATAATCTTGTTTTGAATTTACCAAGTCAATGAACTATGGACAAGTGTTTAGCACTAAGAGTTGGCATCCCGTTATGTAGTGATCACATCCGGCGTCTGCTTTGTGTTGAGGTTGTAAGTTTTTTTTTATGAAATATGATGGAGAAATAGCATAAATTATATGTCACTTATCTTGTTTTTAAGCATTAATTTAAAAAACCGAATGTTATATCTACTAGTATTTATCAATCCGCCTATCCATCAACTTCATTCTCTCTCTCTCTCTCTCTCTCTCTCTCTCTCTCTCTCTCTCTCTCTCTCTCTCTCTCTCTCTCTCTCTCCAAACATTGCTATTCAATTATGTACACTAGAACCAAATTAGACACAAAGCGTTGTGAAAGTCTTGGGGTGGAATGTATCGTTGTTCGCAATTTAAGAATATGACCTACTGTAACGCCAGAAAAGAATGACTTCTGAATAATGTCGTCAAACGCTCAACATTACACTGAATACATAACCTCTAATTACAGAAGAGTCAACAATTTTACCGCGTTATTTGTAACTGACACAAAACACCAAATGGATTCCCTTGACATAAAATCCCTGCGGTAAAACACTAATCATATTAGAGAAAATGTGTAACTCATATTGATTTGTGATAGTTTATTTGTTTAGTGTTGTGGAATCAGGTGTGAGTTATACATACACATCCCTATTTTATTTTCAGTCGAAAGTTAAGGGGAATACCGGTATATAAAATACCCGCACACCATCTCTTGTTCATGATGACAGTATATGATAGTCGTTAGTGTTAAAAATGTCATAAACGTTTAAGTTTACTTTCACTTAACTAGAAACAAAGTGGATAATTTGTGATTTAATTTTTGTTTAAAAAATGACGTTTTTCTGTTCCTGCAAAAAAATTGATAAACATTCGTGACACACGTTGAAATCTAAGATTTAACAATTTGGTTTTTTTTTTATAATGATGCGTTTGTTGGGGAATACATTTAAAACTGTGGCTATTGAACATTTTTCAGGGGAACAACAATCAAACTAAACGGAAAACGTGAGTTGAAGAGAAGATCTATAAAGCAACAAATTGAATTTCCGTTACAGTGTTAGAGTGTTCTAAATGTTGACTTTCCAAACTTTAGTTTAATACATGTCATCATTCATAAAGAGGAGTTTAAAACCCAACGGTCTAATTGGAAACAAAATATGATATACATGTCAAACCAACAATAAGTCTGAGTAATGAAACACAATTTTTATTATCTATGTAAGGAATTACACAATGAATAACTAGTTTGTGACAAATACAATTAAAAAATTTGGCAATCTTCTACGGATAAGACACAATTGAAAACATGTTATGATTTTTGTACAGGATATTTTATGATTCAACAGTTTAGTACTATAAATAATATTTGTTGTAAAATAACTACAATCGTCTAGCTTGTTTACATTTATACTGGCATCTACTGAATTAACCGAGTTTAAACTTATATACAGTGTGATCAGAAAAGGAGTAGGAAAAAGTGACGTGAAAAAACTATAAGATAAAAAAAACATATACGGCACCTGATAAAGTGTATCCATAGACAAAATCTGTTGTTAAATGTTATTGCAATTACAAATAGCAATATTTCATTCAGACATATATTTTGCATTTAGAAATGCCATTTTTTATATTGATCATGTAATTTGCATTGTTCATCACTTGGGCATAAATAACACGGTAGTTGTTACATATTGGCATATATTCCATCTTCTGATACAGATAATAATAACAGTTCATAGCATCTCCTGTATTCTTCCTACCAAGAAACAAACGTGACAAAATGTATCGTTTTGATTTTGTTTGCAAGATACTGTATACAGGGAATTATATGATAACGTTTTGTCTTTGCCCCTTAAAGTGAGAAAATAAAAACAATTTGAATAAAATTTATTGTTTCAATTCATCTCTCTTTAAACATAAATGTGTCTTGGAATGTCTTAGATGGGGCAAAAATATACAGAATATACTATATACAGTAAACATTGTATGCTGTTTCCAGTAAATAGGCTTTTGTTTATATATATATATATATATATATATATATATATATATATATATATATATATATATATATGTGTGTGTGTGTGTGTGTGTGTGTGTGTGTGTGTGTGTGTGTGTGTGTGTGTTTTTCCCCTTCATTACCAATTTAGTCATGACTTCCGGTCGTCTTGTGTGGATTAATCTGACTGTGGTCAATAAGTCCACCTCTCCGTCCATACGTAACTGTTGGAGGGCGTTATATAAAACGCAGAATACACCAGCTGGACCAGCACCGTCCCTGTCAAATATATACCGTAATGTTGGAGGCATTATGTAAACACAAAATGTACCAGCCAAATTGGGACCCTCATTAAAAGTTAAATATTTTAATATTGAAGGACGTTATCTAAAACATAGAATATACCCGCTAGACCGCATCTTCCCTGCAAACTATAAACTCTACAGTTGGAGGGCATTAAGTAAAGAATAAAATGTACATGTACCAGTCAAACTGGCAAATATTGAAAACGGTGATTAACATAAATGATATGCAATCACAATGCATGTGCATAACAGCAAACATCCGATATGTGTAAATAGAAGCATTTTGCTCGGATGTGTATACTAGAAGATTAACTCAAGAGCGCTTTCCCCTGATCGGCTCTTCACTCATGCTTATTTGGAAGTCATTCTATGTGTTCTTGATAATTAGGTTGAATTTTTTTTCTGTAGCAAACTTTCAGTTAGTTTGTACTTAAACTTACTTGCTGATGACGACTGAGGTAAACTCGTTTACTTTTCCTTTTTCTAGAAGCAGTTCTACACCCTTTAGCATAGCATTATCGTTTTCAAAAGGTATATGGAACACATCAACATCCTGTTTGGTACTCTGTATCACAACAAAATGAATTGATTTGCAAAAAAGTATATATACACACAATTGGAGCGACCTGCTGATTGTCAGTACATCGTATGTTTTTGATTATTCAAATCAATGATTTGTATTTTCGAAACCATGCACCAATTTCAATGTAGTTTGCAAATTAACATGAATATCATGTCAAACGAAACTCACGTCAGTTTGAATTAATAATTTGTCTTGTGTAACTCCACTGATGCTACTTCCTGTTTCACCTGAGGTTAAATTATAAGGCGCACATATGCACGAACAACCTTTTTTTGGAATCCACTCAATTTCCTGTAAAGAAAAAGGAACACAGCTATTTAAGTCGTGCTTTGGTATATAAATTTTGTTCATCATTCTGCTGATCAAATAGACAGCGCAATTAAGTTGATAATTTAAAGAAAAAAACATGTAAACAACTGTCTGTCGATCAATGAAAATACCTCGTTGGCATCAGATAAAATTACAATCGCCTTAACATCATGATCTACACACAGTGTCCACAAATCAACATTCGTGTCTTGAAGAGGGGCTTGTGTGAGAATATTCGCACTGAGGTTCGAGAAAGACTAAAACAAAAATTAGATTAATATTCATTGACATCATTGCATGTGCATTCAAGACTGTCATATAATAAAACAAAAATGTGAAGTACGTATTGAATTTGAATTTATTAAGTATGTTTTACTAAATACAAGAAGATGCGCATAGAATGTTAGTTATTTGTGATACCAAAGACATATCATCTATAGAATATCAGGTTTTTTAGTAGTTATGACTTACCGGAACACATACTGCGTAAATATAGTCGGTTCTCCCTTTTACATACGATGTCAAGTAAGGTCGATACTTTGAAACTAAGAAGACGATTTTAAAAAACACAGTTCCATTACCACAACTTAGTTTATTCAAAAATTATAAAATTATTTTATTGAAAAAGGCCATTTGTACTTTCAACACTTTCACAAAGCAGTTACTAGAAGTTGTGAACAAATGACTGCCATTAACTAAAGCTTAACTATAGTTATTTTTTTTAATATTTAGTTCAGTTAAAATTTATTGAAAAACAAACCTGGTATGACATTCATGTTTGAGTTTTTGTCTTTATTTTCTGGCTTCATCCCGTCCTCTTTATCGTCGTCTTCAAAAACTGGTTTCGCAGTTTGCAGAAACTTTTAAATATGATATGTAATGCTTTGATGTTTTCTATGATTGACTTTCCATAATACGCTATGCAAGGACGATTTTTACAAACTGCAGACCATTTATAAGTTTGAAGAAAAGTTTATCAAACATCACATATCATTAACATGTAACAAAAACATTACCGTTTTATTTTGATTTTGAAATTGTGTGATTATCACTTTCTTCCTTTTAATCTACTTTTGGCAAGATTTAAAATCTAGTACAACAATGTGTGTTCTTTTTAATTTTTTTCATAGATATCAAAGTCCTCGTATCATAAAACATCATGCCTTACCTTGTATTCTTTATAAAGGGCCGTCTGATTTAACGGTGCTGAGTCCTGTAACAATTCAGTGAGTTTGGTCGATATGTCGCTCTCATGTATAACCGTATACTTGTCTTGGAATCCAAACAACAATACTTTGTGAAGAAATATGTACTGTTCCTAAGAATGGGAAACAATATCAATATTGTGAAGAAATATGTACTGGTCCTGGTCTTTCGGAACCACCATTGAAATTCAGCAATTCGATTATTACACAGTATTTAAAAACCCAAAGTAATATATTTAACTTTAGAACAATCATATTCCTTTTCTATAATATTTAAAAGTTTTGCCTTTTTTGCTTGTATAATCTACACGCTGACTGTCAGGCATTACAGTGATTCCTAACAGTCTAAGCCATATCATTATTAGTATATTAACGAGTTTTTTTTTTGTTATAACTACATCGCAGTACGCTATTCAATCACAATTTGGATTATATGTCTATTTTACCGGTGTCTGCACCATGGTCATCCTGTCCTGTCGCATTTGTTTAACAAACTCAAACACGTTGATTATCTCCGTTTCTCTCCCTTGTTTTAACAAGGAGTCCAGGCCTATGAATGTTCCTGTTCTTCCGACGCCAGCGCTTAAACAATGAAAAAAACAACTTTTTTTTTATCTCTAGATGAATACCCATCGGCTTTTATTTAAACATCGTTTCTTTTGCGCTGGAAAAAAATTGTAGGTTTCAATGCTTTCAATTATTTCCTTACTCAATTTCATGTAGACTTTTTGCAAAAGTCATGTTCTCCTTCCTTGTTTGAGTCATAATCATAGTCTTTTTTATAAACTATCACTGATACAAATCAGTATTGTATTTATACTTACCTGCAGTGAACTAACATCAGTCCACCTGGGTGATAGCTTCTAGTGACTGCTTTGTGAAATTGAACCAATCCTAGTTCTTCTGGTGTTCCATGGTCTGGCCAAGCAGTGTAGTGAAAATGAGTTATCGTTCTTTTTGCAGAAGACTGTTAAGAAAGCAAAACCGATGACATACTAAATGTGAGTAAAAAAAAATGTTATAATCCTAAACAAAATTAAATTGTATAAAAAAACACACATACTTTAAACTGTCTATAAACATATTTAAAAGAAAACAATTTTTTTTCATTATCTTACTTTCGTGCTCTGGACAGTAAATTTCCTAAATGTATGGAAAGCATACACGTTTTCCTTCAGTAGATGCATTTTACATGGACCAACCTCTAGTGGTTTATCTTTAGTAGGCCAATACTGAGTACATTTGTTCTAAAGATTTAAAGAAAAAAGAGTTTTCCACTTGCTTACTGAAAACCAAACAGACAAACAAAAAACGCACATTTAAAAAGAAAAAGAAAACCCAGAATATGTTTACACAATAGAAATCCATTTTTTTTTACGAATCGTTAATACCTTTCCGTTTTCGACAATATTGGTTAGCATTACGATAAATCTGACGTTCTCTTGCCAAATCATTCTCCAGAAATCAGTGAGAGTATTGTTTTTTGGACCTGTACATTGTTAAAGACAAATAAGCATTGCATTATTCTCATGATTGCAATGACTAGCAAATGATTAATATTTCCATTATTGATTTTCATGAGAAAAATGGTCATGAGAAAATCAGCCTAATAAGTACTACCGGAGAAAAAAAAAAGACAAATATTACCTTGTGCAGCTATATACATCCTTTGACCGTTAAAATCCTGTTTAAAACGAAAATGTAAAAACATGTCCATGTATTAACTAGCGAAAATGAATGTTCATCAATAAAAAAAAAATATAGAATCTATTGATATGAATGCAATGTATTTAACCTTTATGAAGTTAGCGTTGATATAATCATTATCCCCGTCATTCCAAGTGTCTTTCAGAATAACTCTTGAGTGGTCATCTACAAAAATAACTACAAACATGTACTGTAAAATCATTTTTGACTATTTTTTTAAAAAAGGTGTATCTCTATCTACATGTAATATGCGTATTTTTGATTGAACAAATATATTACATGGGAACGTGGTTTTGAATCTGTTTTTCACTATGTTTTCTTGCTTCTTCCCTTCTTTACATACAGAAGTATTTCCTTCAGGAAGTCTCTGAAAAATACAAACGTTTTCAACAATTTGATTAAATTTATTCTTATCGTTTTGGTGGGTTTAATTTTAACAATTTTTGAGTAGTCGTTGAAACTTGCATTTATGTAAAATAATGAACTAACGAAAATGTTACTGTTTTTTTTCTTTCAGAGCCAGATATATTAGTCATATGAATACGTTTAGTAAGTAAGTAAGAAAGTAATTGATTAATTAAGTGTTTAGATGCTAATATTACAAGTAAAATTATTAAATATTTCCTTCTTTTATACATTAAAAGAAGTGTTTTGGCTAAAATGTCTTGTACATTTGAGTTACTCATTAAAAAGAGTAACATCATTTTCACTAAACTCTTCAAATTTTACCTCAATGTTTTTGGACTGTGCAAATAGATCAAAGCGCAAATCACTATAAAATTCACAATGTATTCAAAAGTATTTTTCATCCACTCAAATAAAATTTGCACAATAATAATCTATGAATAGTTAAACCTATTAGCCATAATTATGATAAAAGCTTGCAGAAAAGCAAATTTGCAATGAATTAAATAATCATGTGGGGTAGCTGTCCTTTCTTAGAATCATAAGTGTCAAAATAAGAAACAAATAATGAGCATAATTCAGTCAATATATTAAACTCAATACCCTGTACTCTGATTGAAACATATTATTTTCTCCGGCGCTTTTCTCGGATATTACACGCTGTAAATCTTCGACGCAAATAACAGTGTTGACCTCTGCCGTATTATAATATCCCCCGTCGTCTTCTGGCAATGTATGATTCATATATTCTCCAGTAGATGTGCTTGGTAAATCGTCTGCAAAAAGAAAACCAACCCAAAAAAATGTACAGACACATGCAAAAGATAAAATAAAATACAATAAAAACAAACACCCCCCCCAAAAAAAAGAAGCCGTTAATGAGAATTAAGCATGTAATAAAAACTTAATGAAGCATTATGGTGTGTGACCACTGTTCTTTTTGTTTAGTTTTGTAAAATGATCATTTTACAATGATTATATTTCCCCATCCAGCAGATCTTTTTCCTTTATAAGAAAATGGGTATGCTTATCTTTTTTTCTTCTTAGAATAAATCCGTTCTTCGTGTCTTTTAATTCTTGAAAGCACACGTTGATCCACCACTTTATAATAATCTTACCTTTAAAATCTGCATATTTCTTTCCTTTGCTAGACAATTTTGAATGGAACGTATGCGGCTTCGAAGTTTCGTTATTGTGATTATCTTTTTCTCCTCCTCTACGTCTGTAAAAATTAGGATATTTGACATCTTTAGGCAAAACTGTTTAAGTGAAAATTAATTTTTTTAAGTTAACCATATTTCGTTTTTGAAAGGAACTGTAATTTAAAAAAGTTATGATAATAATATCATGTTGAGAACATTTCAGAATTGAAAATCGACAATAACACTGATTTGTTTTCATTAAAGATTATTTGCATGTTGCCGGAAAAGTTCGCATTTAATCCTATTTAGCAATATATGATAAAAACAACGCGTTTAATTGAATAATAAGATATATAAATTGTCCTTGTATTTTACAGATATCCGAACAGTGAGCAGGCTATACAATTTAATAAAATGACATTGATATTGATTAAGATTTTTATATACTTTAAATAATAAATTTATGACATATTATTGAACAAACTTATTTTACCGTCTATAGATAAAACCAAAAACACCCACAACGACCAGCACAACAAGGACAGAAACTACACCTCCAACTACAGCACCTGTTGTGGAGTCGTTTTCGTTGTCTTTTATTTCTATTGGTTCTAAAAGAATATAAAAGTTTCAATTCTGTTTTCAATAAAGGCAAGGACTAATCTATATTGTATTAGCCTTTTCTAAAATTAGGATACAGTATTGTTACACAAATTTATTGTTTGTTCAACACGTTTTCATTTCAGAAAAATATCCAAATTAGAATAAAATCCACAAAAATTCAAAACAAAAACAAAACAAAACAAAACAAAAACAAACAAAAAATGGAAAAACAAATCACCACAATTAGTAGTTTTCCTTCTATCTTCACATCCAAACAGACAGTGGCCATAGTGTCTATCGCAACTAGGTGCACTTGAATTGCAGTTTGTACAGGTTTTGTTACAGTTTTCTCCATAAAAGCCACTGATGCACTCTAGAAATTGCAAAATCGTATGATGAAAAATATATGTTTTTCATTGTCTTGGAGACGTTGCATGAATCAAAGTATCATTCCATACTAAATATTACACTGAAGTAAAATTAATGCGTTTATTTTATTATGATAAAGTATGAACCGTTTTTAAGTAGTATATCTTATAAATATGAATATTTATTTTTTTAGAACAAATTTATTCCTGTTTCATTTCTAAGCATCACAAACAGAATTCTATTGTTTACTAATTAAAGAAAATTGCGTAAAATTACACACCTTGTCACAAAGGCATTTGGAAGTTTGAACTGCAACCGTTTAAACAATTTCCATTTTCTTTGTTACACGCATGTCCACTTTTGCAATGACCACATCTGCCGGTACAGTTGTCGTTGTAGAAACCGTTTTCGCACACTTCGAATAATAAACAATAAGCGTGTAAGTTTTAAAAAAGCACTTATAAAATAGTCTGCAAAATCAAATATTTTTTTCATAGATAAAATGATTGTAAAAATAACCTTCACATTTGGGTTGCTGAAAGTTAGGCACACAACCATTATAACAATGTCCGTTGTGTTTATCGCATGCGTGTCCATCTTTACAGCGACCACAATTTATGTTACATGTATCTCCATAATATCCGTCTTTGCATACTGAAAACAAACAACCGTACATTTTTTGATAGATTTCTCTGCAACGGATACATATATGCATAAAGCAGTGTATCAAATTGTAACTCTGCTTTGAAAATGAAATCTTTGGTCAACTTTTGAATAGCAAAAGCTAACAAGTCTATTAATAATAAAACATATAATTTCACCTTGGCAAAAAGGATATAGATAGTGGTTGCTGCATCCATTAGCGCAGTATCCAGTATCGGGTAAACAGACTTCTCCTTTTACACAATGTCCGCACACTCCAGTACATGTGCGATTGTAAAATCCGCCAACACATTCTATGAATAAAAACAATATCAAGAGTAATTAAATACAAAATCAAAACGAAAAGAACAAACATAGTAACATATCGACTAAAATACAAACTTAAAAAAATGTCCCATAACTGGTTTGAGTTAAAAATTTTTTTACTGTTTCTACTTCAGCAATGCTTTACCAATCATAACATTGGTAACATTTCTGCAATTGTTTGTTTACGGTAAAAATTCATCATTTTGCCACACCTTTTTAATAATACCTTTTTTTTTTTTTTTTTTTAGAATTTTAATGTTTAAAAATTTTACATTCAGATACAGGTGTAATATTAACGATGTTGTTACTGATGTTACTGCAGTATTACAAATTAGAATGAAATATATGGGGAGCAATTTAGAAACATGGAATTACAATACAATAAGATTAAAACATGTTATCTTTCACATTAATTATTACTTTTGGATTCCAGTATCTCAATTCTTTTAACATATTTTTTTATTTTTTCAAATTATATTTATATAGAAAACAAGAAGTTGCAGAGACTGTAAACTCCTTAATGAGATAGTCATAGTGAATTATGTACTTAAAAAATATATGAGTTTATAAATTCTAAAACAATCACATTGCGTATCCAGGTATTATTAGAGATACCAATGCTATTAATATAACAGATCGTATGTATACAAAATTGAATGTATGTAATGTATTTTAACATTACTTAATCAAACATTGAACGGGCAAGGCCAAATCAAGAGAAAGAATGAGCAAGTGCAACAACAAATGGTTGCGTTTATCTTTGATCTGATAGATTAATTCAGCTGATTAAAAGCTAATCATTTTTTTACTTCAAGTCTGAAAATAGACACACCCAAGATTTTATTGTAAAATCTACGTATCTTTGCATGCTTTAAATTTACCTTGACATAAAGGAGCTTGGAAGTTTGACGTACATCCATTTAAACAATGCCCGTTCACTTTATCACAAAACTCTGCATTGGAACAATGGCCGCACACTCCTGTACATGACGAGTTGTAAAATCCATTTACACATTCTAAGAAAGGAAATTTAGGAATACAAACCGTGGTTAACAACAACAAAAAATGCCCGTAGGCCACATCGCTCACCCGTGGAACAAAAAGTATGATAATTTCAGCTTAATTGAATCATAATACAAACTATCTTGACATTGTTGTATAATACATGTAGATCCTGTATAAATAAAAATCCATTTTTACTATTGGATATTCTTATTCTTATTATCATTAGTCCCTATTCTGATAGGATAATTTTATAGTCAGAACACATGCTGACCATTGCAGTTCTCAAAAAGGTCCTAAACAAGTGTTTATGTCTATGGAATATTAACTTACATCAAACTCTGAACCCCTTGTGACGTCCAGGAATTTCTGAGAAGAAGATTTTTAAAGATTTACTTTATATATACCAATGTATAAACTCGCATTGTAGCCCCACCCATTCCCAGAAGTCATGATTTCCATAACTTTGAACTTACACTACCTGAGGATGTTTCCAAACAAGTTTCAGCTTTCCTTTGGGAATTAGTTTCTGAGAAGATTTTTAATATTTGCTCTATATATTCCTTTGTAAAAACTCGACCCCCATTGTGGTCCCACCCTACCCCTGGGGGTCATGATTTTCACAACTTTGAACTTACACTACCTGAGGATGCTTACAAACACGTTTTTAGCTTTACTGGTCAAATGGTTCTTGAGAAGAATTTTGAAAAATTCTCAAAAATAATCAATAATTCCTAATAAACTCCCCTTTAAAAAAGGCGTGGTCCTGAATGTTCAAAAATTTGAATCATCTTTGCCTAAGGGTGCTTTGTATTAAGTTTGGTTGAAATTGGCCCAGTACTAGTGTTTAAGAAGATGTCGAAAATGTGAAAAGTTTACGGACAGACGGACAGACAGACGACAGACAAAATATGATCAGTAAAGCTCACTTGATCTTTCAGCCCAGGTGAGCTAAAAACCCACATCCCTATAGAAACAAATTTAGTGTCAACTATACCTGCGTTCTAATATATCGAGGAACTAAAACTTCCTTCCAGAACAGAATATTATTAATGCAGAACACGATTCGGTCACGTAATATTTTCTTTTGTGATCTTTTTAAAAAAAAATGTACATTTGAAATTTCCGCTGCTCTTTGAGATCTTTTCTGTTGAGTACTGTGAAGTACATGTAAGGTTAAAAGCAGACCGGTTTTAATGTTTAAGAATTGCTAAATGTTCAAATCAACGAGATTACATCGTTACCTCTACAATGCCCACACGTAGTGTTACAGTCACTACCGTAGAAGTTTGCGGGACATACTGTAATAAATTAGATATATTGGATAATTACTTAATTATGTTCGAATGGAAATTAAGGGTTTTTTAAGCAGTAATTAGATGTTCTTCACTTACTATATAAAATAAATTTCAAAGGCTAAACACAAAACCAATGTTCGAAGATTAAATTCAATGCATTCCTTTAAATAACTAAATGAGAAAAAAAACCGGATTTATGCCTTTTATCATATCGTTTGAAATTACGTTTAACGAACGTCGATTGTCAAAGCAGTAGATTTCTTGTTTACTTCAGCGGCGTTTAAATTGAAAGCATTAAAAAAAAACATGAAATGGTTTGGCAATATTCCCTTTTAATGTTTCGCTCAACGATTCAAAGCAATCATAGTTTTGTATTATATGTACCGGTTCTTTAATTCTATTTTCTCGGCGATAAACATTATCTATATCCCTGTACTATTATAATTATCTTGAAAAACGATTTTTTTAGAAATAGTTGGACCTTATTTTTACATTTAATGATGGTTTGCATTAGATATTTTTGATTCTGTATTGTCCCAAAAAAAAGAACCAAACAGAAAGAATATTTTTTCCATGAAAAGTAGAAAGGCAAAGAATAGTTGTTGGGTTTTTTCTAGTTGCAATGATGTTACAAAGTTATTTCGTTTATAGTTACCACGTCATTACACATTGCATTAAGTTTTGACCAAAATATTTACAAAGTGTCAGTTACCACTCAATAACATAATTTTGAAATAACAATAACAACATACTGTTACAAAATGCTCCAGTCCAGTGGTTTGCACACCCGTTATCACACATTCCCGTCAACTTATTACACGGAGCACCGTTTTTACAATGGCCTGGACAGTCTATGCATAATTTATTTGATATGTATTTATTGCCCATACACACTATAGAAAAAAAAAATACACAGATCAAACCAAAATATATTTAAGATTGTAATAAGGATCCTGTAAATTATGATCAATGTTAAAATGTAATCAATTTGAAATAAGAGAGACTAGAAATGAACAGATGTTTTGTTTTAGGATATATTGACAAAAATGCGCTAAGATATGGTATAGCATTGAATGATAGATGTTTGACGTCGTCGTGTCAATAACTGCCGTCAGGTGAGCAGACATATTGAATAACGCGCGTTAGCGCGTTATGATAATTTGTCTGCTCACCTGCCGGCAGTTATTGACACAACGACGTCAAAAATAAATCATTTAATGCTTATATTTTCATTCCCTTACTGAAGAAATCAATTGTTTACTTAAATAAATCGATATAAAGTGCAGATTACGGAGGGAGTGAATAAGTAACAGCAAGAACAGCTGTTTTATAAAACCGGTTTAAACTGGTTTTCACATAGACTGTTGAGATGAGATCGACGAGCATGAAAATATAATCCACATAAATAACTCTTGAAATGTTGCTTTTAACAATAAAGTCAACTTTTTTGTTGAATAATTATATAACATGGTGTTTTGACAACATTCATGAAATACATTTTTTAACCGATAACATAGAAATCACTGTTTGAGAACTACTTATGTAAATTACTCGTAAATTCATACGCAGTTTAGAGGCATTTAAACATCACGGAATTTAATGGAAAAACACAGTACAATGTAAATATTTATCAATATGTGAAAGATGAGATTTTTTAAAAAGCAAAAGGTCAATAATGGTGAACGTAAAGCTTGAAAATGAGAGAACGTATGCTTCTGACATAATATCAAATAAAAGCAATGATAATGAAATGGCTTGTTATAGAAATGACATGTGGTGATAACGAAAAGTATAATTATATACAGTCATATTATTGATTTTATAGTCCTGGCATCGTTACAATTAAATCAAGATTGTGACCGCATGTGTATTTTTATGATACCATCATCTTCATTACCTTACTTATTAGAATAAATCAGAATATTCAAAGTATTCCGTCTCTTGACAATTTTTTTTTAATTGTCGATACAAAACTGGGACAGACTCAATGGCAATTAAGCTATGTGTATTAGGATAAATACTTAAGGAATAAGATTTAATACTTTATTTTGTGAATATTATTTCAAAATAAACAATAATTGTAAAAGTCAATTTCATTGTTAAAACAAAAATTGTAAGAGATAATGCCATTGTTAAAAACAAATATCTTAAATTTCCATTCCTTCACAATAAAAAAAGAAATATTTTTATAAAACGGTTTACCGATACAGTCAATTGTGAGTGCGTTTGGGTCAGAACATCCATGTATACAGGATCCATTGAAGGCGTCACAGCCTCCTGTACAATTAGAGGAACAAAGCTTGGTACATCCGTTCGAATACCTTCCTGAATCACAACCTTAAAAGTACAAAGTAATCTGTTATAAACTGATTTATAGTCAATGCCAATTGTGTTTTTAAATGCTCGAATGGTTGTCACTATTATCTTCAAGGTAACTATTATAAAAAAAAAACCGCTTGTTTCAAAAAGCATACTTTAAACTTATATATCATGAAAAAAAACCCATTTTTTTTTCTAATTTTGTCTAGTCAATTTGTGATTACAGAAATGTCGAAAAAGTCATGCATGTCTTTATTTTACGTATCAATGTTAATCGATGTGTTAAGAAAAATATTAATATGGAGGGTGTTTGTATATTTTTATTGCAAATATATTATACAGTGTATATGTACAATCGAATGAAATACTTGTATAGAATTGCTACAGTCGGTTCAAGCATATCTTTTACAACATACACCATAGCATAGCATAGCATTGAAATCTCATAGCATAGCATTGAAATCTCATAGCATAGCATACAATCTCATAGAATCGCATTCGTCATATCATACCATAGCATACCATATCATAGCAAACAACATTAATTTAACTCGGCTTTAAATGTTTTTATTTGAAAAAATAAATGTTTACATGATAGATTTGTGGGAAACTTTGGCTTCTTATTATTTTACTTCAAAATGTGTGGAACTCTTCTGTGTATGGAGGCGTTTTTGTTCAAATCTCATACCATACCAAAGCATAGCATAGCATACCATATCATTAAGCCCTTCATTTCAATTTCTCATAGCATAGCATACAAATCTCATAGCATACCATACAAATCTTATAGCATATCATTAAAATCGCATACCATAGCATGACATTAAATTGTAAAAGATATGCATGAAATGACTGTAATAATTTGCGGTTGTATAATAGTTTTTTCTTCTATTTTTGATGTTTTTTTTTATTGCAGAGCCTTGGTAAAGCTATACGTAGAGAGTTCTGAATGTTATACCCTAGATTTTCAATTTGAGTAGTCAGTTATATTCAGCTGGTATATTAGAATGAGTTGTTCTATAAAGTAAATGTTATATTTGTGACTGTAGCGTATCTCCTTCCCCAGTCGGCCTTTATTTTTTGCACTGAATATGTCTAATTATAGGCTGATGGTATCACCCTTACAATATAAAAGTTGGTTTATGTTTCAATTCTCAACAAACCTTACCAACTAAGCTACCAAAGAAGTTTGGTCCCGTTGTTCTTCATTCAATTTAAAGAGAAATTCCTCATATACTATATCACTGATAAAAGACTATTTACAATAAGAATAAATTAAAAAAACAACAAAAAACCCACAAACCCATTACTCTTATTTCACATATTTCTATCCCAGTATAATGCAAGTTGTCCCCTTGGCAGCTGGATGTATATCCATTTGGTCTTTCATTGATGTATGTTATTCCTTGTGTAATGTTGTTAACGGTGACATTCATAACAGACATTGGACATCCAGAGTGTGGGTCATGATGATACACCAGGTGTTTGGGATCGATAAGGGGATAAAAAATCTGCGAGGTATACGTATAAATGGAAAACCCGGTTGATCTCCTGAAAGCTGTAAAATAAATTAGATGTATTATTTTATCAAATCTTTTATCAAATTATAAAAAAACGGTAGTTATACAAACCTTAAAAAGTGATGTCTATAAATAAACAGAATGTTTAAAAGAAATGTTATATGCACAGACTGAAAAATATTACCTCTTATTTCCATTTATTAAACAGTTTTAAATAGTCAAATACTTACTATCAGTTCTAAAGTATATTTCTATGTAGGCTACGTTGTATCTATTTTGCAGCCACACCTTCCACCATATAGAAGTATTACTGTTTCCTACAACATCCGTTATGGCACAGGAGTCTGATGAGTATTTCTGATTGGTGTTACCATCAATGGCTTTACCAGCTGTCCATGTGTTTTTCTGAGGATGTGCGCCCATGGCCGCCATTCCTCCCAACCCTTGATCGTGAACCAGATTAACTGAAAAAAAAAATGTCATAATCGTATGTATAATGATATCATGTTGAACAAAATATCATATTTTTGATTTTTTTTAATGTCAAAATTATACATCTTTGGAATCTTGAACTTCTCAAATAGCTCTGCTTTATTAAAGGATAAGGCATTGCAAATAAATTATGTGTTCTTACTAAAAATTAGTTTCCAGTCACAGCACAACCCTTGCTTTTTCTGGTAAAACTAAAACTGGATTTAACAATAGAAGGAAACATGTAAAATATTATACATCTGTTTTACTGATGTCTGTTATGATCTTGACCTTTGAATCATAAACTAAGTTTATGATCACTGCACACTCATAAACCACAAGTACTTTTTGTGGATAGCAATTTGATGAATATTTGATGTGCTTATTTGATGATAGGGTAAAACCATCCCTGTGCTTATTTGTTGAAGTGTTTAATCATAAAAAAATAAATAGTTAGCACGCTCTGAGTGTTGCTTTGTTTTACAAATCATCCTCGAAATGATGTACATAACCGTTTTTAGAATGTGTGCCATACTTTTGCGTCTTTACAAGGAACAAAAAAAAAATTAAAAATTCAATCTCTGAGAGAGAGAGAGAGAGAGAGAGAGAGAGAGAGAGAGAGAGACTTTGCAATCGTTATCAGCTGCAGCAAATTGTGCATAATTTATTTTATGCCTCTAGAAGCAGAATAAAAAAAGAAGGAGTGATCAAATCTGAGGCTTTATAACAGCCTGCGTATATTGCGGTTGCCTTGCCCATGACGTCAAATAACGAGGGTTCCTTAAGCCCCTTTCATAATTGGTGCACGAGCAGAAGCGACAAAATATTTGTACGACCGACAAAAAAAGATATAAATCTTAAACTTTTGCCGAAATAATCGCATTTGAAAAAGTATTTGTACGAAATTCGCACGATTTAAGCGAGCGTTGTGCGATGTAAACTTTATATCACAAAACCAACTTAACTATCTATGTTTCGAAATTATGAAAGAAAAGTGAGACAGTAACATAGAAAATCAAACAATCGCGACTTTATTGCTATTGAAAAGTCAATTTTTTTTTTTTTACAAATCAATTTTTTTTGTATAATCATATGTTGTTCGGTATAATATAACGTTTATTGCATTAATGTTCAAGGAACATGAAGATTTATTCCCCCAGAAAAACAAAATTTTCTTGAGCGAAGCCTTTTGGAAATCTGATTTTTCTTGGATAAATAAGTCTTCATATTTCCCTCACCATCATGCATCTATATTGTCAATTGTGGTCTGAAACAAAGATGCTTATACAGGGTATATATATATATACATTAGTGGCAAAGCATGACATATTGAGCCTGATAAGTTGTGCAATGATAGTAAAACGTTGCAAGATTACCTGAGACAGTCTCATTGTCGCAGAGCACACGCATATACAGCAGCGAATTATCTTACGACCTTTAAAAATCGTGCATCACTCTTGCGAGTACACAAAACGTTGTAAAATTTTCGTGCATGCCCACTATTCTGAGGAGACTTGATGCGAGAAATAAAACGCATCAAACGAATGCGAGAGCTCGTGCATCGTATTAGAGAGCTCGTGCGAATCTATAAAAAGTGTTGTAAAGTGCTCGTGCGTCGATTGTGAAACGGGCTTTAATTAAGCACCATCTAGCGGGAGACGAAATTATGAAAAAATATGGGATTCAATGAATATACATGGTGTGCTTCTTTGTCTTTATCGCAGATCATATCGTTGGCGTATTATCAATTAATCTCCCGCGGAGACGTATCTCTCTTTAAAGCTGAACCCCCCCCCCCAAAAAAAAAAAAATTGATTCTTAATCTGCTTAGTCAACAACGACTGTAGTTCGTGCGATTATCTGTAAAACTTAAATTAAACAAGCATTCTGAGAGCATTGCATAAGCAATACACGTCCCCTACCGGTTTGTTGACATTGTGAAAACAATGCACTATTATGCAGAATATCCAACCCGAACATTAAAAAATTGGAATATAAAAAAATAATTTTCTCGAAAATATGTCAACCAGACGCAACAAAAGTGTAAACTTGATCTGTATTTTGACATTTTGAAGCTGTTCAGTAAATTTCATATTATTCCTCACACGCATAAAGAAAAAAAAGTGTGGAAAACTGAAGTGGGACAGACAGACGGACGGACGGACGGACTGACGGACGCAGAGGAAAGCTATAGTCCCCTCCGGTGAAAACCGGTAGGGGACTAATAAATCCGTAGTATGCACGTGATCGTAGTATGACATGTTTTCGTTTACCGTGTTCTTTAGTTTACTTTCTACGATTAATTCCGTTTTGACTATATTACCAGTAAAGTGTTTTGACATATGCATAACATGAATAAAAAACAAAATGAAGTTATAATTACATATGTAGATTCACATTTTTTCCTTTTAAAATATATATAATTAGCACTAATATTTTATCTTCATCTCATTTCTGTAGAAATTCGAGGTATTTTTACCCTTTTGCAAAAAGCCACGCTGATTTTTTTAACAGTCGATGCGAATACGAGTACACTGTTTTTTAGAAAGCTGAGCTAGCAATATTTATTGTATGAACCATCTAAAAGTACTTTTTATGATAGATTGAAGACTTTTAAATTCAAAGCATTGTTCATACTTTTAACTTTGCAAGAAAATTCACTGAAGTTAAGAAAAATTATCATTTCATGGTATTTGCGCAAAATGATATGTAGCGTTTCTTTAATAAAACTGTTTTATCTATATGTTTTGGGATACGCTTAAATATTTGATCACTCTTTTGCAACACCGCTAAAACCTTTTTAATATATAGTTTTGTTTTATTTCTGAAGGTGTAATTCTGAGCTGAAAAGATATTTCAATCAATCGGATTCATTTGATTTTAATCGGAGAAAAGGTCAAAATGGAATTGAACTGAAAAATAGATACTATATTGGTTTCGCATTTTCCTTTGTTATGTAAAAAAACAATCATTTGCGATAAGGGGGGGGGGTTGTTGTTGCTTGGAACGGCTTAAAATGTAAATTGTAAATGCACAAAGAGAGCATACGGATTTTTTTTTTCAAATATACTTTCGTATATGTTTAGTTGAATGGAGTAACCTTAACTAACATAAAATAACAGATTATATTTTTGTTATTTTTAATGATCAGTTATGTAAAAGCGAATAATTTGTTCAATGTAAACAGTTAGTACATGAGCATAACAAAAGCAAAACTTACCAAAGCATATTGTTCCCGAGATCATTAGCTGTAGAAAAACTACCTCTGTTCCTAGATGCGACCGCATCTTTCATCAAAACGTATATGTTTAAACTTCCGGGTTTAGTCGTTATGGCACATATTTACAACACTTTAACCATATCAACACTGCTGATAACAGAGCCTTGTGTGTGTGACAGATATTGCATTCTATAAATTGTGCCTGTTTGGGAGGGTAACTTCCCAAATTGACACCCCGAGAAAACCATGTTCAGTGTAAATAATGAATGTGAAGTAACTAAGAACGATAACAAATATGCACCCTTGGTATAGTGAAAAAATATTGTATTTTCAGCAATAAAAACAAATTTTAATACTTATTTTGTTATCAAAGATGAAAAAAATGCAAACAAAACAGAAAATAATATACATTTTAAAAGCATAAATATATTAAAATTTCAGCCATTCCCACGACAAGCATCAATTTTCTTTGTTACGAGTTTTTCTTGTTTGATACATTGTTTTAGTTGATGAAATTAATCGTCTATAAGTAGAGGTGAGAATAACCACCGAAGGTAAAATTCATATCATCATGCGTGCTAAGCATTCAAATCTAAATACAGTATTTTCTTGTTAGATTTTAAAGCCAGGAAGAAATTCTTGTTGATGGTACATTGCCAACAATAAACTTGAGACAAGTGTATTCTACTGACGAGCTGTCTAACTTAAAAAACGTAACGAGACAAGTGACTTGCTTTTTCTTTATTGCCCCGGAGACCTGTACCGAATGACGAGTATTGGCATGGATTAACTATATGCACAATTTTCACATTTTTGTTGTATGTACAAAAGTTCTTATTTCAAATGTTTTGCGTATTTTTACTCAAAGGTGTTTTAACCTCAAATAAACTATGAAAGATTTGGCATATAACGACTCAAAATATATTATTAAAATTCATTAAATTATCTCGTTTCCAATAGCCAGCCGGTTTAAATTACCTTTTAACAAATACAATCAAATGGTTTTGTATGCGCATATTGGACTATAATTACTAAACAACCAAGTCATTTCGCAAAGAAATAGGTCACAGAGATAGCAAATGTCACTTGACTTCTTTACATTTAAACCTGACCCTATTCACAATCATTTCTATTTTGTAAAATGTTGGAAACTGTGTTAAGCAAAACATTTTCTTTACATTAAACACGACCCAATACATCATATCGTGTATATACATGTATGTATACCATTGTCGGCACGTACTATTGATACTAACAAAAATCGAGAAAAAGTTGGGCTTTTGAAATGTTTGAATGTCGACTGAGGGGAGGGGGAAGCGGGGGGGGGGGGGAGTAAAACAAACTAACACTTTTTAACTTTTTTTCGATAACTTAACAAGGATCGAAATTTAAATAACTTTTATTTTTTTTAAATAAAAAAGGTTATCAAAAATTTTTACCCCCCCCCCCCAAAAAAAAATTAGGAGCGTATTCTATGAGATTTAACTATAACGCATGGAACCTTTAATTACAATTATATTGTAAACGTGGTTTTTTTTTGCTTTTTTTTTTTTTTTTTTTTTTTTTATAGTTTTACTTCATAAAGAGCAAATAAATCGTAAAGCTGAATGCCATATCCCGTAATACATAATAAATGTAACGTATTATTCTTAAATGGTGACGTAGTTGCTGTTTGTTCTGATGGTCGTTTTGTTTTGTCGCAATGAGTTTTCTTTGCTGCATTAGCGGGTCGGTTATTTTAAAAATGAGAGGGGGTGTTCCGGCTAATAATTCCGTATGCAATGGATTATCATCCTTGGGTAGGATATGCATTGTAGTTCGTTTTTGTAAATGATTTACAGGTCTGTTTCAACAGCGATTACTTTATTTAGACTAGAAGAATTTTTGATTGCTAAATTTAGTGCGTGTAAGAGAGAGGGAAGCTGTATGTAAATTCCTGCCTTTGTATCATTGATATTGTCTTCAATTCAGATATACGTATATTTCAAAATATGGTAACTAAAACTTGTTCGCTAGAAATCACATTCAAGCAAGATAATTCAGCATAATAAGAATATGTTACATAGGCATTCGCAATTGTTAAAAAAGAATCTTAATTTAAAATATTTTAATTTGCATTCTATGTAACTTTGATTTTATCAATTACACAAACAATTTGCAGTTCCATCTGTGTCCTTAAGCTTATGTTGATATCAAAACATGATAAAGTGCCGCCTTAGTGGTGGTTATTTATTGATCGAATCCAGGGTATGGGACTAAGAAGATATAATTTAAAATCTTCCTGGTTGGCCCCTGTATTGACAACTCCTTGAATAAAACCCGTTTAGAACAAATGACTACAGATAATGCTATGATCTATAAAAAAAGTCCTAAATTCCGTATTTTAAATATGTTACTTCGATGTTTTGTCGAACGATGCAGACAACAACATGTACCTGCTCTTTACTATCATAACATTAGAAAACAATTCTCTCTCTCTCTCTCTCTCTTTCTCTCTCTCTCTCTCTCTCTCTCTCTATATATATATATATATATATATATATATATCTATAAAAAAAGAAAACAAAGCACCACTAATTGCAAAACGCAAACGCTTTCATATCTTAAATCATCAGATCTCTCTCTATCTCTCTCTCTCGTAAGCGCTTTCATATCTTAAATCATCATCAGAGAGAGAGAGAGAGAGAGAGAGAGAGAGAGAGAGAGAGAGAGAGAGAAAGAGAGAGAGAGAGAGAGAGAGAGAGAAAGCATATTGAAAAAAAAATGGCAACATGTTTACACTTGTACTTTCGCGGAGGGTAATATTTGTGAGCTTGCTCACAGTACCTTAAGTTATGATAAGTTATATTAATATATTTTATTTGAAAATACAGTATGTTTTAAACAACTTTTATTTGAAAATAAAGTATGTTTTAAACAACCTATTTTTGGTGTAATCATTGATGTTTAGCAACCCCCCCCCCTCACACACACACACCGATCGAAGATATTTTGTCAATTCAATACTACATAATAGATGACTTTTTTTTTTATGTTTTCTCGTACTTGTATGCTGATCAATCACTTTGTGCTTTCTGGAAGAAATTATACCCTTCGCTTTACAAACAGAACATTACGGCGGCGTGGAAGGGCCAGATTAAAAAAATAAAAAATTCTTATTTGTTCGGACAAATAAGTTATTCGTTTGGACGAATTAGGATTTGTTCGGACGAATTACGATTTGTTCGGACGAATAAGTAATTTGTTCGGACGAATTACATATTTGGTCTGACAAATAAGTTATTTGTTCGGACAAATAAGTTATTTGTTCGGACGAATTAGGATTTGTTCGGACGAATAACTTATTTGTTCGGACGAGTTTTTACTCTGCTATTTATAAGTTTTATTTCGCGCAATGCCAGAAGAAATGATTCCAATAGTCATAATTATATGATTCCGCAGGTGGATTTCGATTGTCGATGTTTATATTGAAAATGTAGTCATTTTCCTGTTTACTTAGGACACTGGACATACGAAATTATCTTTCGCCTTAACTTTACACATATACATGTAAACGATCAAAGTTAACTGATATGCTTCGTGGAATTGTAGTAATCGCACAAATGATAAGAATACTGGACCAAATGAGCCAAAGACACGACTCCAGATGACTAGAGAAATTTTATATAGTTTAATTTAAAAGTTGCAAAATTCAGTAAGTCAACGAAAAAGAATTGAAGAATTTTAAACATATGTATGTATAGCAGGAAAAATCTGCCTTTTAAAAAACATTAGACATCTGATAAATCATACCGACTTTATGTATCATGTTTTAATAGCCTACAGTTTGCCCCAAAAACAGGGAGTTTACTGATGTTTTTAGGAGATCAATAAGCAAACTAAAATATTTTTGTAACAATAAGATCTAATGTAACTACAATTTGCTAATTGTTTAATCATGTATACACGTAGGTGTTTTGACACATTTTTCCTGTATATTTTCGTTTTTATTCTCTTAAGAAATCCTACATCATTTTCGATCTTCATTGTTTATTTTATTTCATTATCAATATCTTAGAATATATTAGAAAGAATGGTTCAGTAAAATTGAAAGCAATGCAAACGATCTCTCAAGTTTCGATGATTTCATTTTGATTGTTTTTCTTTGCACTTACTGTCTACCCGATATCATATTCAGATAGTTAATACCATTCTTTTGCTCCGAACTACCATTTAACAAGTTTTAGATATTTTAAATTGCTTAAATGTATTTTAAGAGGATGGAAGATTGAATCAAAACGCACAGTAAATACTATCATTATGTTATTATTATTATTATGTAATATTTGAAAGTTAAATGGCCTTACATGTATATTGTTATCAGTAATATGAAAAAAATATATAACGATTAATTTAAAAAAAAAAAAGATTGATCTTATTTATGAAATCAGTTAAGAATTGATGTGGTGTTTGATTGGGTAGAAGTTGTATCTATAATGCTCTTGTGTTACATTATACAGCATGGAAAAATGTATGCAAATATCAATATTTTACTTCAGTTTGATTGTTTGCATATTGATATTCAAACTGTAACAATAATTATATGGATAAAAACCCAGTTGGAAAAAAAACTTCGTTTGAAGATGTCTACTGGAATGATGACTGTATGTAATGATTTTGTTTATTCATTGGATAGCTAAATAAGTTAAATGATACAAATGGAGACTTACATGTATGGTTAAACATTTTATTTTCTAATGGCCACTTAAGTATACTATTAGGATATTTAATTTATCCTATGTTTTACGGTGCCACTAATGAGGCGAGTGGACTATATTAAAAAAAATATGTACATCTATTTACGGATATATCAATTTATAAATCAACAAATTACCATGATACAACGCTTTGCAGCGAAAAATGTATCCTTAACAGAACTGAACGTATGAATTATATGGAATTATTGGTACAATTGCTATTTTAATAATTCTAAATGGAGTTTAAAACCGATACTTTGTAGTTAAATGGTAAGACGTATTTCTAATAACGTTAAAAATGAAAACCAAATGTTTGTGAACATTTTTCACTTCTTAAAATTATCAAATGCTTTTTATTTGTTTTAAAAAACAAACCAAGGGCGGTACATCCATAAAAAAGTCGAAATGATTTGTATAAAAATGCACAGAAAGCGAAAATACAAATACATGCATACGTGTATGCTGTCTCGTGACACATACCATTGGTTACTCAAAGATACATAATGGCATGATATTTATTTAATAGTTTATCGCTATTAAATTAATTTTTGTCATTTTTATAATCACATGAAACATATATCTTTGAGTATGAAAAGAAAAGCAAAGGTAAAATTATCGCAAATATAACTTTAATTAAAGCTTGCATTTTTTCAATTATTAAATTTATTGAGAGGAAAATTTGAATTTCAAATATGTTATTTTTTATATAAAAAGAAAATTAAAAAAAAAACTATATACAAAAAAGCCCAATTCACAAACAGGTCAGGCAAAAATAAACTTTAAACTTCAATTAGATAAATAATTGAATGGTTTTTTTTATATTACACACTTATGTTTTTTCATAAACACATGCTCAAAATCTTAATATTTGAGAAGATACTGCATAACATGCTTTTTAACTTTAACTTAATCACCCACAGTTTATGCCAAAATAACCACTCTTTAAAAAACTTGAACAAACAATTAAGCAAACAAAATGATGTCCTCAGGTCAGGTCAAGGTCGTCCGCCATGTAGGGTGTTGAAAAATCCTGACCAGCGAAAAACAAATTTAAGTGAAAAATCTGCATTAGTAAATTTATTATTATGTGACTTTTGGATTTGGTTTGGATTCTAATTCTGTTTCATGTGAGTAAATCTACACTAAACTTTGAGAAACGAATTTTATAAGCTTTTTGAACTTGCATTGTACATGCCATTGAGTAAAGCTCACCATGCGTGTGTGTTATTTGTGGTAAATCATCATGCCAAACAGGAAAAACAAACATAAACCTAGACAACACCAAGCGAAACGCCCCAGATCAGAAATCAGCACTAGCGAAAGTGACATTAGTAATACAATGGCAAAATCTAACGTTAGTTACATAGAAGACACTGGCTTTGACCAGGACTTTCATACATTGAACACTCTACTTGAGACATTCTCGAAAGATGAAAATACCACTAAAAAAGCTGTGACCATTATCCTGAATCATGAGTCTTTCAGATCCCACATCTCTGACATATTATTAGAGAAAGTTTCAACCCTCGAAAGTCGCATTGATTCACTTGAATATCAACTAGATGACTTGGAACAATACTCGCGACGGAACTGTATCAAAATTACGGGTGTTGCTGAGGGTAAGGAAGAGAATACTGACGAAGTTGCTTTGAACGTCATCAACAAGCTTATACTAGGACCCGACAAGACCTCTATCTCATTAGATAAAGTTGAGCGCTCGCATCGTGTTGGGAAACCCCGGGATGATCGTCCGAGGGATATCATAGTGAAATTTACTTCCTACCGTGACAGAGCTCTTGTATACGCAAAGAAAAGCAACCTCAAAACGTACAATCAAAATGAACTGAATGCACACAAGATCTTCATCAATGAGTCCCTAACGAGAAAACGCATGGACCTGCTTGTTGCTACAAAGAAGATATTCAAAGAAAAACGCATCAACTCGGTATGGACCTATGATGGGCGGATTATAGCGAAAACCCACACCGGGAAGAAGTGGACTATCACACGGTCCACAAATATCGACAAACTGAAGGAGTTTATTCGTAGTGAGCGACCACAACCGGTTACGTCCACCCCGGCAGGCAGGTAAACTGTTTTTCTTGCGCCCCGCTTTCATCATGTGTGTGACTGATCCTACATACCGTTGTGCTATTTTTAGAATGGGATTTCCCCCATACATTTTGACGTGTTCATGCGCTATTCCAGAGATGCGTTCTAAATGTCTTTCACTGTTATACGTTATTAAATAACTCTTTATTTTTTTATTTTTTTTTTCTGCTGGTTACTCGTATCTAAATATGAGTCTGTATATACAAGTAATCTATATCTACATATCTTTATTTGTACTGTTTGCTGTATTGTATACTTCAAACACTCAAAGGTCGTCTTTTTTTCTTCATTTGACGATTCTTTTTTGGAATGTTATTTTTGTGAAATGCTTTTCGCAAGAAAACCCTATTCTTGCATGTATTTCAAAGTTTACATATTATTTTGTATATATGTTTTGTTTTGACTGTATTTTCAATTTCTTTCCGTATTCTTACGATCAATTCAAACCGGTTTTCTTTTTATGTACTTCCACAGCATATCCGATGTATAGAGAGCTCCTGTCACCCAACTTTTCATACCTAAGCTATATTTTTGATACACATGATTAAGGTAAACTCAACCTATATTGAGATGACAGGGGTTCATTTTCATTCTTACTCTATGAGAAATTTACACTTCTTCTGCATTATTTTTTTTGCTCCTCATGTTAGGTAATATTGAAACCAACCCAGGACCAAATAACAATACTTCTTTTACGAAACCTCTTAGTATTGTACACAATAATGTATGTAGCCTCTTACCCAAGTTAGATATTATTACTGCGGAATTATCAATGTATGATATAATTACGATTAGTGAAACCCACCTTGATGATTCTATTAATAACGAAATTATACAGATAGATGGCTTTCATCCACCTATACGTAATGATAGAAATAGATATGGTGGTGGTGTTGCAATATATATTTCTGACAAATTAAGTTATTACGAACGTACTGATTTATCAATGCAAGGGTTAGAAATTGTTTGGTCAGAAATTCAGACAAATAACAAAAAATTCCTGATAGGTACATTATACAGGCCGCCTTTTTCTTTAGTTAGTTATTGGGATTTACTCGCCCGAAACCTTAACAAAGTTCTTGATCATAATCTCCCAACATTTTTGCTGGGTGATTTTAATACCAATGTTTTTTTCAAATCAAAGTACAAGGTTCAAACAAATACTTCAACAACTCAACTTACACAATTTAATCAATACACCGACAAACTTTACAATCACAGAAGGTACATGTATTGATTTAATAGTTACAAACAACCCAGCCTTAGTTAGAAATACAACTGTATCTCCTCCATTTTGTAGTACACACTCAGTTGTAGGCATTGACTTGCATTTCTGTTCACACAAACAATATGCTTATAGGAGAGAAATTACTGACTACAACAATGCTAATTTTGATAAACTCAATAACGAGTTGAGTAATGTTGATTGGGATGTAGAAGTCTTCAATTCCACAGATATAGATAAAACATACTCAAATTTTACAAACACTTTTAAAACTATTGTAGACAAACATGTACCCAAGAAAATTGTCACAATAAGGCCACGGGATAAAGTATTTATGAATAGCACTATCAGAGTTTTAATGAGGAAGCGCAATCGTATCCACCATAAAGCTGTAAAAACCCAAAATCCTCTACACTGGGAAAGATATAGATACTTGCGTAATAAAGTTATAGATGAAATACGTGCTTCTCGACAGAAATATAATAAAAAAATTTCAAACCAAATTAATAAGTCAATTCCTCCTGGTAAATGGTGGCGAATAGTTAAATCACTTTGTAAATTAAACAACAGACACAAACCATCACCTCCATTGAAAGTCAATGGTCAGACATTATTTCATCCCATAGACAAAGCTAATGCATTTAACAATTTCTTTACAAATATTTCTACCATATCTGTGTCCCAAAACTTAGTACACAATGTACCAGACCCACCTTTACATCACATGAACACACACTA
Organism: Magallana gigas; assembly: GCF_902806645.1. Classification (NCBI taxonomy): domain Eukaryota; kingdom Metazoa; phylum Mollusca; class Bivalvia; order Ostreida; family Ostreidae; genus Magallana; species Magallana gigas. The sequence continues at coordinate 29,747,498 of NC_047563.1, read as the reverse complement.
TATTACTGACAATGAAGTATTGGATCAATTACAAGCTATCAATATATCTAAGCCATCAGGTCCTGACTCCATAACACCAAGAATTTTAAAACAGGTTGCGCATGTTATTTGCAAACCTTTGGCTAAACTATTCAATATGTCACTAAGTAATGGTGTACTTCCCCACATATGGAAAATCGCAATGGTTACTCCTGTTTTTAAAAATAAGGGTACTCCTGATGATGTAAATAACTATAGACCCATATCAGTTACATCTGTTATATGTAAGTTATTAGAAAAAATTATAGTCAAGCATCTCAATAACTTCATTCTTGAAAATAACATTTTGTACAAATATCAATCAGGTTTCCAAAGTGGAGACTCAACCACTAATCAGCTGGTTGAAATCTACAACACTATTGTTTCCAATTTAGACAAAGGCAAAGACATAAGGTTCATATTTTGTGATATATCCAAAGCTTTTGATAGGGTTTGGCATGAGGGTATCATTCTTAAATTAAAACAGTATGGCATTTCAAGTCAAATTATTAACTGGGTAAAAAATTATCTATGGAATAGAAAACAAAAGGTAGTCTTAGATGGTTTTACCTACTAACTCTGGTGTCCCACAAGGATCAGTGTTAGGGCCATTCTTATTCCTATTGTACATTAATGATATTGCCTCTGACTTGTCCAATAATGTTCGACTATTTGCTGATGACACATCACTCTATGTTATTGTTGATCAGGATATTATGGAAGCAGCAGATTCTCTAACAAAGGATCTCGACAAGTTAGATAAATGGTCCAAAAAATGGATGGTTGATTTTAATCCTAAAAAAAACAATAAACTTAAACTTTACTCGGAAAAATATTCCTCATCCTACTATTAAATTTGGTAATAATGGTCCTGATATTACAATACAAAATAATCATGTTCATTTAGGACTTAATTTCCAGTCTGATGCAAACTGGAAATTACATATACAAGGCATATATGAAAAGGCTTGTAGTAGATTAAACATGTTGCGTATGCTCAAACACACACTTTGTCGCGATGCATTAATAAAAATATATCTGTCCTTTATCCGACCTGTTTTAGAATATGGCGATGTTATTTGGGACAACTGCAATGACAGGGAATCAGATCTTTTAGAAGATGTTCAAATCACAGCAGCTAGAATTATCACAGGCTTAAGAATCAATTCCTCTAGAACAAAGTTGTATTATGAATTGGGATGGGATATGTTATCAGAAAGAAGAAAAGTGCACAAGTTAATTTTGTTTTATAAGATGGTAAACCACATGGTACCTACTTACCTTGAAAATCTTTTAGAACCATGTATTCCACCTATAACCCCATATCCTTTAAGAAATCATGATGAATCTACTTACACTATCCCTCAAGCCAGAACAACATCTTATTTAAAAAGTTTCATACCATCTACAGTTAAGCTATGGAATGATCTTCCACTAGCTATTAGAAGTCTTCCAAAGTTGGCTTGCTTTTCAAATGCTATTAAGAAACATTTTTTTAAGACTCCAACAAAACTTTTTAATTTAGGGAATCGGAGGGAAAACATTATACATTGTCAACTAAGAAATAATGCTAGCAGTTTAAATGCTGACTTATTTTGTGATTTTATTCGAGAAAATTCTGTTTGTGATTATTGTGGTTTTCATACTGAAAATGCAAATCATTTTTTCTTTGAGTGCCCAAAATATAATGATGAAAGAAATTGTCTCTTTCATCAAATATCTATGTTAAATCTCCAAAAACCAATTACCTTAGATCTATTACTGTATGGAGATAATGATGTTTCATATGATGAAAATGTAAATTGTTCAAGCTTGTACATGAATACATTAAAAAATCCAGAAGATTTGTGTAAAGAAAATAATGTAATTAACACATATACTGAAAATGTAAACAAAATTATGCATATACCTATATTTATATATAAATGCTGTAACCTTATTGACAAAACTTGATAATTCTGTTCTACTTTTGTTATAACCGGTTTTGTCAATTTTATCTTTTTTTCCCTCTTTTTTTTCTTTTGTTCACTTTGCTACACAAAAAAAATCATGTATTCTTAATTGTATCATTTAACTCCACATTTCTTGTATTTTATACATATGACTACCTTGTACCTAGTGGAGAAGGCTTAAATAGGCTTTGCCTGCTGCCCAATCCTATTATGTAAATATTATTTTGCATAATACAATATGTTCAAATCAAATCATGTCCTCAGTTAGAAAACAAAATTCGGAAGAAAAACTTAAACATTAGAAAAATCCTCAAAAACAAACAAACAATAAAAAGAAAAGAAACGAAAATCAATAAAAAACTAAACAAAACATAAAAAAGATATTTATGGCTTTTTTTTTACTATTAATCGATCGTTTTTTTGTAAAATATGTTCACCGTAAACTGATAAATAATCAATTAGATATTTCACAAACATCAATATAATTTGTTTTATTTGTTATACGCATTCATTACCACTGTTCGACTTAACAGTGACATTGCAAAAATGATTTATATGACAACAATTAATTTATTTCTTCTATAACAATAATTGAAATAAAAACATACTACATCACAAATAATGGCACCTGATTAAAATTCGTCAGTGTTAATTCATTTGACAATTTTTGACGATAGTTTATTTTTTCCGAATGTATTATGTGTATGCGGAGGGATTAATGTTTTACTACATATTGGCGTATATTCCATCTTCTGATATTGAGAGAAAAAGGAGTTCATAGCATCTCTTGTATTCCTCCTAAAAAAGTATAATACTTCTTTTGTATAATATGTTTAAGCCAAACGTGAGAATAAACAAATAAATAATGATTTTATTTTCTAACACAATGTAAAACGTATTACTAAAACTATATCGATCAAATGTAAGTTCTACTTGTATATTTAATAGTGAATTCAGTCTTCTTAGGTTTACCAGCTTAGTAATGACTTCCGGTCGACGTGTTTGGATCCTTCTCACTGTGGCCAATATATCAACCTCTCCGTCCATACGTAACTGTTGGAGGGCGTTATGTAAAACGCAGAATACACCAGTTGGACCAGCACCGTCCCTGTAAGATATAATCTAAGATGTTAGAGCGAGTTTTGTAAAATACAGAAAATACTGACTGGACTAGCACCATTCCTGTGAGATATAAACTTAAAATCGTGTGACTGTTAGGTGCATTACAGAATATACCTGTTACACCAACACCATACCGTTTATGAATACACTAAGATGTATACTGCGTTATTTAAAACATATAATGAATCAGTGGTACACCATTTATTATATGAAAGCGTCTTTCAATTTTGAAAAGCATCATTAATCGAAAAACATTATTTATGTAAAAACCCTTATCATAAATCATTCAAGTATTTTTTGTACATAGCATTGCAATATCTCCTTCCTTTGAATCTCACCTGCTAATGATACCGATTTAAAGTTGTTTTCTCTCTCTTTCTCAAGCAGCAACTCTACGCCTTTTAACATAGCGCTATCATTTCGAACTGGTATATGAAACACATCAAGTTCTCTTCTCTGATCCTATATTATGAAGGGGATTTGATATCTGTTTGTAAAGTACCTTAAAACTTTTGTTTTTATAATAATGCACAATATCAGGGTTTATATTTGGGAACGAGGACAAATCATTTATATATATATATATATATATATATATATATATATATATATATATATATATCATGCATTGCACTGTGAAGTAAGAACAGAACAGAAGTTACATGAAACAATGAGTTAATCAATTGATTACACAAACTCACATTGTATGCAATCACCAAGGTATTAACAGATACCCCACTAATGCTACTTCCACTACCATCAAAACTGAGAGTATATGGTGTATACTCCCGCATATCTCCTTTTCGCGGAATCCAATGTATTTCCTTAAATGAAAACAAAAGTTTCAGATAAAAGGCTAACGTTTTCATGAATGCATATTATGCTTACATATTTCTTTCTTAAGCCAGATAATATTTAAAATATGTTGTCTATTATTCTGGTACCTCAATGTTTTCGGTCAAAATGACCATCGCATTTACATCATGATCAACGCATAGTCTCCATAAATCTACTTCTGTATCTTGGAGGGGCATTTGTGTAAGGATAAAAGCACTGGGATCTGAAAACGACTACAAAATAAAAACCATATGATTAATTGTATCTGCCAAGGACATTGTAAATACATGTTAGTATATGCATTAGGCAGCAATGTGAATGATTCCAAAACTAAAGGTATTTAATATATGAAAACATACCACTCAAGTTAACTGACGCATTTATAAGATTTCTAAATTATGTATACACTGTACATGTATCAATAGTTTAATACAAAATGGCTATAGATCGTCTGACTTACCTGAACACGGACTGCATTTATATAATCGCTTCTTCCTTTTACACATGACGTCAAATAAGGTCGATACTTGGAAACTATATTAAACAAAGTTAAGGAAACATTGAAAATCAAATACACACAACCTATTTAAAGGTAAAATCAAATACATGACAAAACTTGTGTTTTTAAAATCACTGCATGCAACACCTATAAACATTTTTGACTATTCACATTTGCCAACATGTAAATGTAAATTATGCATCCCTGTCTAATATCTATGTATAGATTGCTTCAACCGTGCACCCTTTAGAGTAAGGCCAGTTGACTAATATCATCAGATCTTGATAAACATATTTAAAATTGATTGAGTTACAAACCTGGAGGTATGTCCATGTTTGCATTCTTCTCCTTATTTTCCGGAAGCAACGAATCTGCTTTGACTTTGTTATCATGTACAGGTTTCATTGCTAGCAGGAACTAAAACGTCACAGTTCATATTTAGATCATGACCAGTTATACAGTAAAACGAACAGTCAATTAATACGTATTTTTAAATCCCAATCATTTTTCTTTTAAATGTATTGATGAAAAGCAAATACAAGACAATATTCAACATAAAAACTAGATACATTTCTTTAAAACGATGTGTCACACATAGTTCAAAACACACTGTACATCTTGGAATTTACATGGTCTCTCAACATACATCGTTAAGTGTAAATTAACAATTTGTCAGCAACTGCTTTGACCTGTATTAATTAGACAGAATGGACTTACCTGGTGTTCTTTATACAACGCTGTCTGTTTTAACGGAGATTTATCATTGAGCAGTATGTTAAATTTGTGGGTGACTTCACTCCTCAGTAACACTGTGTCCATGTCTTGAAATCCAATAAGCAACGCTTTATGTAGAAATATATATTGTTCCTGTTTAAAGATATATATTTAATTATTACAATGTGAATATAACAAAGAAATATATTAATTTTATCAATAACACAGATATAATTGATAGAAAACTAATTAAGATTGTTAATTTTGTTTTATTTTCTGCCAATTTAAATAAATAATTGAAAAGTGTAGATTTCACTCATATCTTTAATTAAAAAAGCAATTATTATTGGATTAATGTTTATGATGTGTTTCCTAATGTCACATTGAGTTATACTGCTGCTGCCAAATTTAGGGAATGGGGGTGAAATCGTGGCATCAACAAGTCTTTCCCATCAAAATAATATACTACACGTGCATTATGTTCATCAAATAATAATATAATACCATATTATCAAAGCACTCTGTTTGATTCTGTGTTTAATATTTTTACCGGTGTTTGAACCATGGTCATTCTGTCCTCTCTCATTTGTTGAACAAACTCAAACACGTTGATTTTTCCTGTTTCCCTTCCCTGTTTAAGCAAGGAGTCTAGACCAATGAATGTCCCATTTCTTCCAACACCAGCGCTGAATAAATTAGGGAAGCAAAAAACAGAATGAATTGTATAATCTCATTCAAATAACAATACACAGACCCTGGAACGTACTACTACACCTAAAAAGCGTATGAGAAGCCTGCGACTTTCGTATCGTATAAGAAGCGTATCGTATCATGCGAGAAACGTACCATACCATATAAGAATTGTATCGTTCCGTGCGATAAAACGTATCGTATCGTATAAGAATTGTATCGTTCCGTGCGAGTAACGTATCGTATGAGAAAAGTACCGTACTGTATGAGAAACGTATCGTATCGTATCGTACAAAGTGTATAAGAACCGTATGAAAAGCGTGCGAGAAACTTAAAGCTTTTTACGAGAACTGCATTTTCCGGTATGTAACGAATAACAAAAAATCCGGGGGAGGGGGTCAAAATCACCGGATGATTTTTTTTTCTGCATTTGCTATCAAACAATATCAAAATGATAAATTAATTAGACCAGAAAATATAAGTGCATTCTTTACAGAAATGTATTTTAAACTTTGACACGCATAAAAGACCAGTACCTGGCCGCGGTCACCTGTTCACCTTACAAGCCCGGCGGCGCGTGTGTATACTTCTGTGTAGCAGCGTGTGTATACTGATGTGTTCGTGTTCAACTTGCGTAATTTCTGTTGATCCCGACCAATATAAGGAGAATACCTGTTTTAGATATACACTGAGAACTAGTAAATGTGCTGCAGATTACCAATTAACGGGGAAGTGTAATTCCATACAGTGATGGCATACATGTATGTACATGCATTTGTATTCATGGAATTAATAAGAAAATGTGAAAACACGAAATGAATACACTACAGATATTTTATAACCTTGAAATAATTATTGAGAATCTCTTAAAATAAAATGCTTACTTTGGTGATTATTGCGGGTACTGAGGTAGCGACAATGCAGAAATAAAATACGAGAAATAGACAAAGTGGAGAAAATTGCCCGGTAGATGAAAATATACAGCGTTTAATCGCACTCTAAATTGTTTTCAGATAGAGAGAGAGAGAGAGAGAGAGAGAGAGAGAGAGAGAGAGAGTGGTACAATTCACAGAACGGAAATTTGCATTTGATTTCCAATTGTTATAATGCTAACCCCGATTAAACCTTTGTATACATTATTTCTTAATCAACGGCTAAACTCGCTGTGATGTACAATGTAATCTAATTTGATATCATACAAATATAATGTTCCTTTTTGTACGAAATATCAAATCAATGGGTGTCAAACTGAATACGTATCTGAAATATCTCTCTCTCTCTCATTCACAATGCAAAAAAACTAATTTCAACGGGGAAAATTAATATTTAAATTATTGTAGAAATTAAGTGAATGAGAAAACATGGTAGCTTTTGATCATTAGCAAATTTTTTCGGCTCAGGAGACTTAACAGAAATTGTTTTTAAACAGACAGTACATATCACATTATTCTTAATTCTCCTTTTTCATAATTCTTATCTTGTAATGTTTGCGTGTATTTTAATTCTAAGAAAAATATAGAGGCGTTTGTAAGACAAAGCCATACAAGAGTAAAGTGAAACGTAGATTCTAAAAGTAGTTTTTTTAAATGTATATCTTTCCATCCTAAAAAAAAAATAATGAAAAAAGTCCTGATTAGTATTTGAAATCAAAATGCATTTTTCGAGAAAATCAGCATTAAAATTATCCATTTAAAAAATTAATCATTTTAAATGTAACATCATGTGTAGTATGGATCTTATATTTTGGATTGAAACATTTCCTGTGTATATTCACGACCTTTACAGGTAAATACATTTGGTGAAATTAGTCGATCAATTCCCGCAAGGTTTACAACTACGTTATCCGGCGGACATTTATCTATAAGACCACATTTAAGATTGTTATTTACGATATGAATTATTAATTAAAACTTCATTGGGTGATAATCCTAAACACTTTGAAATAAATGTGAATTAGGTGTTTTTGTTTTTTAACTTATAATCATCGATTGTTAGAAATCAAATTCATATCGTACAGAAACCGTAATCGTATCGTACAAGAAGCGTATCGTATCGTATAAAAATCGTATCGTATCGTGTGAGAAACGTATCGTATCGTACGCGTACGAGAAGCGTGCCGTACCGTGCGAGAAACGCATCGTATTGTACAAACCGTATAGTGTGTGAGAAGCGTGCTAGAAACGTACAGCTGGTGTAGTAGTGTGTTTCAGGGTCTGTGCATTACAAGATAAGTTATTCAGTAAATCAAGATATAGCCGATTCATTTAGCAGATTAAATTTTGTCAATTTGTTTGAACTATACTAATACTTTCGAAACTATTATCTAAGTAAGTGACATATATATGTGTTTAATTTGGTAAAGGCGTATGCACGATGACCACTCTGTCGTGCAAAAGCAAAAGCAATAAGTCATAAAGTATTTAAACAGTTATGTCTTGTTAAATTAATTGATTATAAATTTTCTTTAAACAATTTGGATATCTTCTCATATTTTGCTTTCTTTCTTTCTTTTCCTTTTATTTTGTTGGTTAATAGGAAGTTTCCTGCCATTGGGTTTTATATTGGACATAAAAATTTATCTTACAAAAAATAGATGTCTTTAATGTCCATCGTTTAAATTCATTAGAAAATTAGAAAAAAAAATGTATATACCTGCAGTGAACTAACATCAGTCCTCCTGGTTGATAGTTTCTAGTGACTGCTTTATGAAACTGAACCAATCCTAGTGCTTCTGGTGTCCCGTGGTCTGGCCAAGCCGTAAAGTGATATTGGGTAAGCGCTCTTTTTTCAGAAGACTAAAAAAATTGACATTCAAAATGCATATGGATGCAGGAAAATAATAATTCTTGAACAGTTTTTAAAAGAATTTAATAAAGCGATTCGTTTTAGTTTGAGTTGTTTTACCATAGTTACCATAGAGTTGGTAAATCAGAGAAGAAATAGCTCGTTTTAATACTTTAAAAATAGAAGTAAATTTACAGTTTCATTTTGAGTTGTCTTACCATGGAGTTGTGTACACTGAATTTTCGACAAGTATAAAGAGCGTACGTAGATTCTTTTAGTAGATGCATTTTGCACGGACCAACTTCCAATAATTTGACTTTTTCAGGCCAATACTGTATGCACTTGTTCTTTTTAGTAAAATAACAGAACAAAATTATAATGATAATAATTTACAATTGTGGTTTATAAGAGTTTTTTAAAGCAGGAGTTTTGTTTTCAAAGAGATAAAAATAAAACAGATAACATATTGTTTAATTAGCGGTATAGATGAACATAACTATAAATACCTTTCCATTTTCGACAACATTGGTGAGCATTACAATGAACCTAATGTTCTCCTGCCAAATCATTCTCCAGAAGTCCTCCAGGGAGTTGTTCTTAGGACCTACATGGTTTAAAGATATTTTAAGTTAGTTTTATAATTACGTATTTCTTTTTCAAAATCCATACTTCCTAATTATAATAACAATCTACTAAATTGCAACGTATAACTTTCTTAACACCAAAAGATTTTAGGAAAGTTTCAACTACCTTGGGCAGCTATATAGGCCTTTTTAGCTTCATAGTTCTTCATAGACAACCAAAATAAAGAGTTAAAGATTAATTTATTATCATATAATATTTAAACGATTAATAGTTTTAAAAATAAACACGTACAGGTTCCAGCAATAACAAAACAACACAAAACAAAAAGCCTTACCTTTATGAAATTGGCGTTGATATAATCATTGTCTGATTCATTCCATTTTTCGTTAAGAATAACTCTAGAATGGTCATCTAAAAGAGCAATAATGTATACATTATAGGAAATTTGACTCCATCAAGTCAATGCCATGTATTAACTTGAAGAAAAAAAAAGTTACATGGAAAAGTCGTTTTAAATCTGTTCTTTGCTATGTTTTCCTGTTTCTTTCCTTCCTTACATATAGAAATATTTCCGACTGGAAGTTTCTGCAGAGAAAATATAAGAAAAATATGATTCAAACCTATACAACGCTAAAAATAACTCTTCAATCTCAAATGATTAGATTCTTATTACACTACCTCATTATCCTTTGGAATTATGTACTGTAATGGTATACGAATTGAATTGCTTTGATTAATAAGCACGAGAGAACCATTAGTCACAAATTAACGTTAATGATTTGAAACTGTTACAGTGTATATTGCACTAGGATAACAGTTATTATATAACGATAAAAATGAATCAATTGTGTATAGATTAGGTATGTGAAAAGAAGGGCAAAAGGATTCGTTTCTCTGTACAGTTCATATGCAAGAATACACTTTTAACAAAAAGTTGAATCAATTTCGCACACGTTGTTTCCAACATATATTAATAAATGATATAGGATTCAATCTAAATAATACCTTGTATTCGGATAGGAATACGTTGCTTTCGTCATTGCTTTTCTCCCGTATAACTCTTTGTAGATTTTCTACACGGATAAATTTAGCTAGTTCCGTTGTGTTATAATATCCCCCATTGTCGTCTGTTGTCGTTTCGTTTGTAAATTCGCCAGAAAGACCTCTCTGTGAATTCTCTACAAACCAAAGTCATTTCATCAATGCAAAGCGCATAATACAAATGAACATTGAAACAGTGATTTAATGTTTAATGTTAATTAAAAAAAACGTATTTGAAATTTACTATATAATTGATTGTCCTATCATGTTTACAACTCACATACAACAAATCGACATTATTTACATGAAAATATATGCTCATGGTTATGAATAAAATATGCGTAAAATATTTGAATAAATTAATATTTACACTCGCAAGTGTTTTCCTTATAAAACACTTAATGCACAATCCGCTGTTATTTCTGCGTGGCACTAGCCTGGGTCAAAAGGTGAAAGTACATGTATCGCATGAATAATCTGGGTCACTACTTTCTCTATGTATTCAAAATTACCGACTTACGCTTAAGCCACCTAATGTCGTAATGAATGTAATATTTATTCATTATGCTAATCAAATACTTGCAACATTGTTGGACTTTTTTTTGTTACGTCATGTAAATCACAACAACTTTCTGTGTCATAAAAAAAAAGTATGGGGCAATGATATCGCCATAATTTGCAACAAATGTACATGCAAATATAAGAAAAACCGGTATTTCTTAAATAAACGAATAAATACGATAAAAAGGAGTAATGTTTTGCAAGTATTTTTTTCTTGAGTTGCTTTTACATGTATATTTCATTGATCCAATACTGTAAATCGACTTCTTGTTGCAAGGAAGAACATTTTGCAAAATTGGCGAGAGGCTGTAAGTGAGAACTTGCCCGTGTCGTATGGTTATAATAGCAGGGGTCTGTATAGGGTTATTCTAAAAACTTAGTCGTCAAAAAACCAGTTTACAGCCAGTAAACTGCAAAATTTTGTATTTGCAGGATCACACCTGTGACAATTTGTAATTAATATAAAGGTTGAATTAAAGAAAATTAACCATTTAATCATGAGATTTAAACAATATAACTACATACATATACTTCAAGAATATATCAACTGAACCTTACCACTTATATTAGCATATTTTTGTTCCCTCCTCGACTGATTTGAACTTGGCTTAGTTTGTTTTACATTGCTGTTTGCTTCAGGTTTCTTTCCTCCTTTGTGCCTTTTTAAAAGAAACACAGCTAATTTAAGATCAATTCTATGTAAGAATTAATGATTTATAAAAGGGTCTGGCCACACATAGTCACCAATTTTCCTTATATTTCATACATGGACACACCTAGGTGTAAAACGCAAAACAACACTAAAAGTTGGTTGCTGGGGGTAACCGTTGCCATGGTAATCGAGGCTAAAGATGGGAAAATAGCAAAACCTACTTACTTTGAAGCCATATTAGAAGGTTTTGCCCACTAATGTAAACTATCAAAGACTTAAAACAGCCGTTATCCTATTTTCAATTATCTAATTATATAAGAAAATTGATGGAGAAACCAATACTTTTAAAATGTTACCATGGAAACCGTTACAAATTTTTGAAATAAGTTTTCTGCGGTTTTTTAATAAGCCTAAATGGGAAACTGTTAAATTTTTTCATTCATATCAATGTCCATGCAATATATATTTTATCATGAAAATTGACATCCGTTGCTATGGCAACAAGGCCAAAAATTAAGAAAAACTGAGAAATTGAAGATTATTTTGAGATGCTTTCATTCCTGATTTTAGAATTCATTTGCAATCGTTTTAGTTGGAACTTGTAAAAATATATCTAAATTTTCATTATACACCACAAAAACCTTTGTTATGCAACAGAGAAGTATTGTTCCTATGGAAAATTAAGTTGCGTAAAAAATAAAAGAGAAAGTCTTACTTTTTGAAAAGTGCATAGCAATGGCAGTTATTTTTAGAAAATTCCAGAATTTTTTCAAGTGTCAATAAAGTTAAGGACATACTTTATTTTTTCTAACCATTTGATTTTATATATTTATTCATTATAAGTGAATACTATCCATTTAAAGATGCCTAAAAATATTATAATTTTCCTTATTTTTAAGCCTGTTACCATAGCAACGGTTCTCAATTTTCATATTTAAATTTTTAATTGCACAATCATAATACTGTTTACCAAAAAATCCAAGATTTGCACATTTTATTCAAATGAGGTGAAGAAAACATATTTAAAAAAATTCTGTTTAGTAACCATGGAAACGCTCTAAAATTATGCGTTTCTCCGTGAATTTGTTTCTTTCTTTTGAAAAATGACAACTATTAATAATAATATATTCTACCCTGGAAACTGGAGTTCTGCACATTATTACAATATGTTCTCAAATAAGCATTAAAATGCCATTTTTACATCTGTACCCTCGGTTACCATGTCAACGGGACCACATAGCAACAAACAAATGGTGTTATGCTTTTTTACTCATCAAAGTCTATCAAATTGTCAAGTATGAAGAAAATCCATGAATATGCGTGGCCACCGAATTTTGATTCTTACATAGAATTGATCTTAATATTTACGAAAAAAAAAATAGCTGAACGATTTAACCCTTTCCTGTTTCTCTTCAAATGTCTCTCTATTTAAATATTAATGTAGATGGATTATTTGACATTTTAATAAGATGTAATGCTCAAACAATAACTTGTTCAATTATCTTACACCACTTTATGTAAACATTAACGAAATTGGCATCTGAAGTACAAACAATGTCAATCATCTGGAAACAAACGAAAATAGAAGACGAATTCTCTAAAATATATGACCAATTACCGTCTATACACCAAACCCACTACTCCAAGAGCCACCAATACAACCAACACTGATACAATCCCGCCTACCACTGCACCCGAGCTCTCGATTGAGTCATCTGATAGCATCATTTGGGCTAACATAAAGATGTATGCTTATTACAGTAAATTGCTGTCGTGATGTATTTCTTTTGAAGACTATTTATAAAGTAGTTAAAGAAAGCCTGATTTCCGCATAGTTTTACATAAAAATGTATACGTTTTGTTTATTATTATATTTTATTCACATGTTTATATTTGCAAATGTGTTCACTTTAATGAATCAATAGAAAAGCAAAAACATTTATTTCTGTGTGAACTGTTTAATGACTTACAATGATTACCACACATACTAATCGTTTGACGGTTGCTTTTTTGTATACTTTAAAACTACAGCTATTTCAATTGTTTTTAACGGTTTCACCTTTTAATCGTAAATATCAATAATTGATAGCAATGTTAAAAGTTTTACAAAGATATGAACTTGGTTGATACGTGATCAAAAGGATTTAGAGAATGATATGATCTTGGTGAACTTTTAAAATTTCTGCTTATTTCTTAAAAAAAAAACAACAATGTAATTATTGTGTGTTCTGAAATATGAAATAATGTAATTTTAAATCTAACATTTTTATATAAGTAAATGTAAATCATGTTGAACATATTTGATTAAATAATAAAAAATAGAGTTGAAGCAATCTTTCTCATGTTTTAAATGTGGAACGCAGGGTAATTTTTTTTAGTTAAAATTAAAAAAAGGTGAAACACCTGTGCAAAACGGAGGCTCGTATAAATCTGCACAGCCATCTGGACAAGATCCATTAATTTTATCACAAGCTGTACCGGCTTTACAGTTTCCACACTGCAGGGTACAGCTGCCATTGTAAAACCCATCTTCACACTCTGTAAAGAAATGCATCTTCGTATGAATTGGAATTACATGTAATGTTGTTATAAAATGCAACAATTCACAGGGCCCGGATGTTTCTGTTCTTTATAATAAACCGATGATTATCCAGTGTTTTACAAATGAAATCCTTAGAAGTATGAACATAGATTCACTGTTAAATAAACGGAATCTAGCTTTAATGTTCAAATCATATGGTATAGAATGTATTTTTGCAGTCATGGAATATTTAAACATAATAATAGAAACATATTACGGAAGCCTGTTAGTGCCACATAAGATATATAAAAAGAAAAGTCTATATAAGAAAAATTCATTATATATATATAAAAACACACACACACACACACACATATATATATATATATATATATATATATATATATATATATATATATATATATATATATATATATATATATATATATATATATATATATATATATATATATATATAAGATAAACTCGAATATATAAAAATAAGCAGCTTTATATATAAAGGAATTGTCAATATATATAAAGAATTGTATATATATATATATAAAGCTAGGTCGTGTATATATTTTTTATCATAAGAGTTTAATTTACACGCAGACTTATCATACTAGCAGATTTTTGCAGCAAAATAAAACTCTAAAAAATACAGCTCGTATTGCTTTAAAAATGTGTTTCTTTTTTAGAAAATTAATAGAGTCTAAAAATGGCCACGGCCATCAAACTCTCCTAAACGCTGGAATATTAGAGAGGTTAAGCATTTGAACGTGTAACGTATACGGGTACGTGTGGAACTACACATATGTTTTCACGTACATCTACCAAAATTCGGTGTACGTTTAATAAACTGTACGTGTAAGCGAACGTGTAAAATAATTAGATTTAACATTTTCAACGTGTTCAGTTTACTCTTATTGTTTATGAACTAATTCTATAAAAATTTGATGAAACCAAGAGTACAGTCGTCCTCAATTTTTCGTCTGCTTTACATAAAACAACGTCTGATATAAACAAAGTCTGTATTTCTATTGAAAGATGCTACAAGTATTCATCTACGTGAACTTTTGGTTCTACACGTTTTGTACAACTTGTAGAATTAAGCGGTATGCAGAATTTATGATGTAATACTAAAAAAAATAGGGGATTTATCCTAGTCACATGTACTCGATAACGTACACGTTCAAATGCTTAACCTCTCTATTCATAAAAAAATTACCTTGACAAAGCGGAAGTTTAAAGTTTTGCCTGCAACCGTTGATACAGGCTCCAGTGCGTTTATCACATAGCGGATCATTGGCACACAAGCCACACAGGGCAGTGCAGTTTGCGTTATAAAAACCGTCTTTACATTCTAAACAAATTCCAATATTACAATAAGTATATTTGCATTCAAATATTTCAGAAGAATAAAAGACGAAAAGTTAAACTACCCTAAATCAAAAAAGTTTGCGATCGTTGCTTTATTTGTTCTAGTTTAGATCACTTATATACGGTTACATGTAACGATCATTTCGATCATAAACATTGGCGAAGCTTTTCTTTGTTTAAACTATAATGAACAGTTGAAGTCTTAATTTGAGTTCAATGCAGTTGTTGATTTAATATTTTGCACAAACTGGCAATAACATAATAATATTATGTTGATATTTTGACACATACTCAGTAACAATTTTATGTACATGTGTTACTATAACAAATGATGATGAGATATAATTGTAGAGCTGTAACATACACAGGCTGAGACAATCTGCAAATACAGTATTTTAAAGGATTTTTGTATCACATTCCCACCGTTGAACCTACCATCACACCTATTTCCCATCCATTGCCTCCGACATCCTCTAGGACAGTGGCCTGTCACATTGTTACACACGTCATCGTTTTTGCAGTGTCCACACGAAGTGTTGCAATCACTGCCATAATACTGATCACGACATACTGAAAAAAAAATATTTACTTTATATAATCGTCGCAATATATTTAAACTTATATAAACAAACATTACGAACAATAATATCAAAAATTTTTCTTCTTGTGACTTAGTCAATACGTTTTTTTCTTTCCTTTTTTTCTTGAGTATAACTTTATTTTTTTCCACATTTCATATCGTTTGCGTATTAATAGTTTTATATACTTGGAGTTGTTTTAATATTGACATAACAGCGGGATGTCCAAATGCTTGTTTGCATTCAAATTATCCAACACTCCTGTATCTGCTACACGTAGATGTGTTGCAACCAAATGTTTACTCTCTCCCCTCTCAAACTCTATCTATTTACCGAAATTACTTGTAGATTGAGCATAAAGAATGTATTAATCCATCCACCAGTCCATTTTCAAAGATTAATATTTACATCTGACAACTTATGAAAAATATGTTCACTAAAACCCACCATCACACCTCTCCTCCGTCCATTGATTCTTACATCCATTAGGACATCGACCAGTAACATTGTCACATACATCGTTATTTAGACAGTGTCCACATGGGGTTTTACAATCCAGGTCGTAAAAGTGTTCACTGCATCCTACAATGATAACAAGAAAAATATTTTCATTAAAAAAAAGAAAACACAATAATTGAAGAGGCACACCTAGATCTAAAATTATAAAGTAGTTCAGATAGTTTGTATTTTCATTGGCACACATTGTTCTAGACCTAATATATCACGTAGAATCAATCATTATTTAAATTGCAACATTCTCAACATGTCTACATGTAGTTTCAACTTGCTAAGCATTAAGGTAAACTCTGTTTTATTTTAGAAACAATGGTTGCCGTGAACTTACGTTCACAGAAAAATCCCGTCCATTGGGTGTCACATCCACTATCACATTGGCCCGTCAGCTTGTTGCATGGTGCACCGTTTTTGCAATGTCCCTTACAGCTCACACATAGTCGATTTGAAATATACCGTCCATCGTTACACACTGACCGAAATCATTATAATTACACACGTCAGATATGTTGATAGATGATGAGACGTTTACCAAACGTGCGTTGGTAAAGATCAAAACAAGCATTGCGTACTAATAAAATGTATTTAATTAGCATTCGTTATCTTTAAACCAAACGTTTTAAACAATGAAAATTAAATGTTTACAATAAACGTTTTACAGCCCTTAGATATATCTAATGATATTCAAAACACTACTGGTACCACACAATTTATCTGGTTTTAACCCTCCTCTCAATTTAAAAAAAAATTAATAAAGCATTGTGATACTAACAAAAGTTTGCTATATTTATTGATAAATATGGTGGAATCATTTAAATTCGTGATATTTGTGAAATTATGATTAATTATGTTCCAAAAATAAGTCAAATGGAATCTATTTAAAACAAAATATAAAGAAATCTCACATATACAGTCAGCAGTCAAGGCATTTGGATCGGCACATCCCTCCGCACAGGAACCATTGAATGCATCACAATGTCGATTTTTACACTTTAGTGGGCATATCTTTGTACATCCAACTCCATACCTGTTCTGGTCACAACCTGAAGGAAAGAAATCATTATTCTGTCCAATGAAGATTATATAAATGAAGCGGAAAAATAATCAAAACGCTTATTTTCGGCTGTTTGAACCGAGATATAACATAACGTAGCTTCATGGCTCGACATTTGCTTACATGTAAACCTTAATGTACGTTGTATCATTATATAAATAGTGCCTGTTTAGAAAGGTAACAGTTGAAATTGATATCCTGAGAAAATTGTTGTCAACCAACGCAAAGCGGAGGTTGACAATTGTTTTCGAGGGGTTTCAAATTCAACTGTTAACCTCCAAAACAGGCACTATTTATTTTTTTTATACTGAATTTATAATTCTTAAGAAAAATTTAATGCTTTTATATAGAAATGACGTGAATGCTACGGCGAAGCCTACGCACAAAATTTACACGCATGTAACAATTTGTTGTGTTACCCGTTGTCAAGTGTGTTGGTAACGCTGAGGGTAATAGAACGGATTATCAACTACGTCTAAATCAATCAGATTTCGGTAGTTAACATGAAAGTATAATGTATTTTAAAATGATCTTACCCATAACTTTTATTTCACAAATCTCGATCGATGTGTAAAGATTGCCGTTTTTTCCTGGACAGTTTGTTTGAAATCCATCTGGTCGGGTGTTTGTGAACACTATTTGTTTAGCCAGTCTGTTGACAGTGAAGTTCTGTACTGGAGCTGGACAACCGGACAGAGGGTCATTGTGATACACAAGATTGCTCGACTTCGGTGATGAAGAATCAAAAGTGGCATCATAGTATGAGTAAATTGAAAAACCCGATGAACGATCTAAAACTATTTTAGAAATAAAGGTTCAGAATGATATAATAAAATAAGATTGATTAAACATCCTTACAAACAATTTTTGTGGTCCTATATGCACCGCAATCAAAACGGTCATAGAGTGAATACAAACTGGTATGTAAAACAACACTTTGTATTTTAGTTTTTGAACATATCTAGTAAGTAATAACAATTTTAACTAATAAAACTAATGTGCTTTACCTCTGTGCATACATTTAAAATTGGAAGAAGACTACTTGGGGATCAACATTGTCATATAAGTGTAATCTCCCTACCTCGGGTTCTAATGATGAATTGAATACATTGCTTTCACTCCTCAATAGAAACTCATGAAACAAATAACTATTAAAAACTAATTGATCTAAAAGTCAAACTACAACGTATGCTTTCATTGAACATTTAACAGATTATTTTTTCAATAGACAGCTTTGCGTCTTATTTGGTTCAAACAGCCTAAACTTCGTTTATTAAAGCAGAAAAAATAGAAAGTATTAGACTTTTTTGTAGTACTATTGTGTACTATTACTAGCTTTTATATATATCTGCTAGCAATACGTTTCATTAACATCAACATATACTTAAATGAAAGAAGAGATGTATTTTATGACGTCGTATTATCATGGTTGTTTGTCCGATTTGAATCATCTCCTGCGGGTACGGCTCTTAACTTGACAATAGCTACCGATCCATCAGACTAATAACTAGCGTTTGCTAAAAGATTAATTGTTGACTCTGTCTCTATGTCTCTCTGTTTCTCTCTCTTTCTTTTTTTCTCTCTCTCTCTCATTCTTAATTCTTATAATAATGAGAAAAATATAGACACGATCTCGTTACGAGTATCAAGTAAGTCCTCCGATGTTAAGGACGACGGACCCATTTGCGAAGATATAACAGAGTTTGAGCTAGTGAACAAATCATTTAACCATTTCGATCCGCTTCAATATTCGCATTGAAAATAAAGTAAAACTGCCCATGTTTTCATTAATTTAGAATCATCAATTACATGTAAGTGTCATGCATGTATTTCAATATAAAAAGAAAACTATTGTAGATTTTAAAAAAAATATGTTTTCTCTCGCAGGAACACCTTTTCCCATTATTTTAAATTGAAAATAAAAAGTAATGCATTTTTAAATGGTCCCTACTAAATATCTCGTTCGATTTTTATGTTATTTTTTGATTGCTTTCAATAGATCTTTACCAACTCTAACTCATATATCATTTGATGAAAATTACTATTATAGGAATCAATTTGGTCTGTCGTCCTTAAATACTGATAGTTCAGACCTCCCTACACTTTCAAAAAATGTATAGGATCACTTAAATGAACATTTTTACAACGATCATCAAATTGTTTTAAAAATCTGACAAAATACGAAAGGAGGTCATAAGGGTCCAGATTAAAACCATTTGTGAAAAAAAAATCTTAACTGGCGTATGTAAGTTGTAATTTGTCTCGAATTAGGATACTCTATTTTTAAAATGGGTAAAAGAAAGCATCATTTTGCACAAACTATTTTTGTCTGTGTCTATGGGAGCATACAGTTAAATTTACATGTTTAGTTTTTATTTAAGACAATTGATTTTTGGGAGTTGATTTTTAATCAACTCTCCTATGCAGTCACGCGGACAAACCGAAAGTGAAACAGTGTTTGGACCTCGGCACAAATCATTGCTCCTGACAAGACTTAGTTCTTGAAAATAATTGTTGAATTCGATGTAATGTATGCTAAAGCATTTTTTTTAAAACGAAAATTATTTACAAATACCTTAAAAATAGTCAGATTTTAAATGGTACGAACAATTTAAATATTTTTGTAGTCGTATGTATTCCTACGCCAGAGTTCAATAAAGTCTCGTTCAACTCGACGCTCGGCTGTCTCCGTAAACCCTTGTCGGAGATTTACGGTGTCAGCCGAGCGTTTGGTTGAACGAGACTAGAGTTCAATATAAAATAATTGCTTGGATCCATACAATTTTCGAGAAATATTTTTACCACTGATACATAGTTTGATTGAATTAATTTTATCTTTAAATATTATTTAACATGATTCATATGGAAGTTTCTAGACATTCTAGTCGAAAAAGTTCAAAAATTCACATTATAAAAATATGCGTAATTCAAATTAGAAACTACGTATACATGTACTTGTCATGCCAAATAACATATCATTGATTTTAAAATAAGTAAACATCGACAAAATCAATTCCCGTCAGTTCTTCAGTACTTTGATTAGATCTCTACCCTACATTTGAAAGGATTTAATTAAAGACATGAAACAACCTTTTGAACTGGTATTGAAATGTGTGTCTCATTCAACACAATGTTCTATTAAAATGTATCGTGGATGTGTTTCCATAGACAGAGGAGTTCTAAGTATAGATTGGATATTTCCTGTTCAAAAAAGAGATCCCATAGCTACTGAATAATATAGAATACCCTATTTTAAGACAAAGTTACACCATTTGTATGCAAGATTCAAATTGTTTCTCATCAAATAGTGGTAAAGATAACACCAGTGAACCACCTTCATATTTTTTCAGATTTTTTAATCTTAAAAAAAAGTTTGCAGCTGTGCAGTTCGACAGCTGTTCTAAGTGATTAAAAAGGATTGGATTTGTTCTTGTATGAATGAAATGCATACAAAAACAATGTACATAACCTCACATTAAAGGCATTGTATCTTTTGGCAAGAGTTTTGGTCAATTTCGGGCAAAAATAAATCAATTCGACAAATGTTTATTTCTTATCCTTAAATCTACAAAATCACCGTACATCCCCCTTAAGTTATTCATTATAGACGTTACGAGTTCTTTTGCCCTATGATTAAAGTGGCCATCCACTTTTTTCTGGATATCATTCATTTACAAAAGGTCTCAAGAATATTATCACTTATTGTTCGAATACCTATCTTAAATTGTTCATTTTTGAAAAACATGAGATTGTCAATGAATATTTTAGGGACTAGCCCTGTGTATTTATTTGGGTTAAACATTAGTGTTTCGATTAGAATCATCAACACAAACATTTTGCTTCTACACTAATTATCAAAATACGTTTCATTCTCCAGACACATTGCGTCGACGTTTGAATACTTTGGACCCTCCAAATTCCTAATTACGCAATAGGAATTTTTTTTAGGGGGGGGGGTTAAAAAACAGCTATTGAAAAGATCAAGAGCTTTGCTTCTATTATGAAAGTTTTGATTGTTTCTAAGTTATGTGTATTTGAGGTAAAAACAGTCTTGGCCCCTAATGGAAGTGGTCAGTCCGTTTTTCTGGATATCATTTAAAATGCCTTAAGAATACCAACATTTTTTTGTTCTTACACTTGTCAAAAGTTGTTGTTCATTTTTTTGAAACATGATTGAAAAATTCAGAGGCCAGTCATAAATCCTTATTGGGGCACACATTGTGTTTCCATTGAGGAAACGATAAGAATAATCAAACCAAATATTTTTTCTTCTAAAATGCTTTACAAATTACGTTTTTTCTTAGAAATAGTATGCCAAAGTTTAAGGACATTAGCCTAAAATCCCTATAAATGAGCATGACAATGATTTATTATGATAGTTATTGTTACAACAACTTTACTTCTATAATGCATTACAAATTCTTAATCGTTTTAAATGTTTTGTAATATACTTTACGAGTATATTGGTCTCTAATTAAAGAGGCCAACCCCTGTTCTTAATTTCACGTAAAGGAATTTTAATTATTCTATCCCTTTTGTGATATAAACTTTAACAAAATATCAATTGATAAAAAGATACACATCAAAGTGAATGAAAGTCTTGATTCAAAATTCAAACCCAATTTTCTGCCTAAGCGAGCCACCATTGGCGTCAAATAACTACAGTGCTGCTATCCTGAAATTTGACAAGGATGGGATAGGATAAGTTCTTTTTTAAGAATTTCTATACATATGTTCATAAAAAAAAAACTTTTATCGCTTACCTGTTGTTTACGTAACTGAGTACACTCCGCGTACGATTTATTATCACCGTTGCACAGGTAAATAAATAACTTCGTTCTTAAAATTTTCCGTTTTAGGTATTAAAAATTTAAATTGTAAAAACTGGGGCCCCTGGCAGGGTTCAAAGTTCAACATAAATTAGAAACATGTTTGAGAATGTTCTTCTCATGAGCTACATTGAAACAGTTCGGAATATCACTATGATTACATCTTTGGCTATTGTAGATTCTAAATTGTTAAAATCGTTGCCCACGAACCAACAATGGGGCACCGAAAGAGAATCAAAGTTTAACATAAAAGTATATAGGGGAAGTGTTTAAAAATTTCTTCTCAAGAACTACAATGCTACAGTTTTTGAGATTATTATTCAATAATTATCAATTTATAAAGATTCTAAGTTGTGGAAGCCGTGACCCCCAGAATAATACTGGGGCCCCAGGTTGGGTTCAAATTTAACATATAAATATATAGGAAAGATGTTGGAAAATCTTCCTCTAAAGAACTACAGTTCAACAGATTGGTATGCAAACATCCTGGCTATTACAGATTCTAAGTTGGTAAAATCAGGACCCCGGACTAATACTGTGTCCCCAAAAGGGGTTTAAAGTTTAACATAGAATCAATAAGAAAAATGTTTAAAAATCTTTTCGTGAACTACAATGCTTTAATTTAGCAGATTACTAAGTAAACATCTTCAAAAAATGTAGATTCTAAATTATAAAAGCTGTGACCCTTGATCTAAAACTGGGGCCCCAGAAGGGGTTCAAAGTTTAACATAGAAATATAGAGGATAAATATTTAAAAGTCTTCTTCTGGAGAACAACAATGATTCAATATGTTAGATTACTTTGCAAGCATTGCAAAAAATGAAATGTAACTCTAAATTAATGAAGCTGTTACCGCTTCACTGATATTTGGGCACCAAGAGGGATCCAAAGTTTAACATACAAATATGAATAAAAATGTTTAAAAAAATTTTGTCTCGAGAACTACAATGTTATAGTTTGTGAAACTACTATGCAAGGATCCTCAAATATTTGTAGATTCTTAATTGTGTAAGCCAACCATTAACCATGAACCATTACTGGGACCCCAGAAAGGGGCAAAGCTTAAAATAGAAATAGCATATGCCTCACAAAAAGAAAGTTATAACTCTTGTTCAGCTGAACGATGTGGCCCATAGGCCTCTTGTGTTACTTGTAATAGGATCAACAAGTTTGTTGTTCCATATTTAAAGGGGCCAGCCTTTTTTTTTAATTCTATACTTATATTAATATCTTTCATTGGCACGGATGTTAGCGCAAGGGAGTCATTTGTGTAGGAAGAAGCCGGGGTACCCGGAGAGACCCAACGTGTCCAAGCAGGCG
Organism: Magallana gigas; assembly: GCF_902806645.1. NCBI lineage: Eukaryota > Metazoa > Mollusca > Bivalvia > Ostreida > Ostreidae > Magallana > Magallana gigas. The sequence goes on along the minus strand of NC_047563.1, from coordinate 29,723,845 downwards.
ACATCCATACCCTATCACATTCAACCACTGTCGATCACGGGGATCGAACTCGGGTCGCAGCGGTGAAAAGCGAGTGCATTGTCCACAACGCTACTTGGACACCTGTGTGTGTATATATATATATATATATATATAAATATATATATATATATATATATATATATATATATATATATATATATATATATATATATATATATATATATATATATATATATATAATATATATCAATCAGGCTTGGGGTAATGCTAAATGTAATGGTATTGCATTGCAATGCATTACATGTTTTCAAAGTAATGCTAGTAATGTGCAATGCGACAAATTTAGCATTACAAGTAATGCTAATGTAATGCATTACTTTCCAAAATTTAGTGTAATGCTGGCATTACATGGCATTACTTTGCATTACTATGCTTTTTTTATGCATGTTCATTTTCATAAAATTGTGATGAATTGAATAACTAAAATTGAATTTCATTAAAAATTGTTTTATGGAAGAAAAATATTTCTTGAGATCAAAATAATTAGTTGTATGATTTAAAAAAATAAAAATAAATTCTTAAATCGTCAATATACATTGTATTAATAAGCTATAACAACACAATTTCATACATATTAAGATTGTTGTTATTGAGAATTTTATATCATTTAAAAAATTTACTCCAATTAGTTGTTCATTTAACACTGTTGTGTATCCGCGCCGGTAGTGGCATGTTTGGATAACGTGAAAATGGCGTATCCATTGCAAAAACAATGAGTGTTGTGTTCTTTTTTCTATCGACAATGAGGTAAATATTAATTAAAACATCGTAATAGTCGTTCATATTTTTCTTACGGTTTTGCAGTTTAAAAAAGTGAGTGGTTTTTTTTTCTCATCGTAAATAAAAACGACTTATTTGTAGGAATATCAATCGTTAACGTGTCATTTTAATGCTTAAACCAAGAATTATTTCGAGATAACATAGATAATATAACACATACCAGAAATCTGAAGCAGCCAAAATTAATTTGAAAGATTACTCTAACCAAATGAAATCATTTCAATATATTTTTAATACACTAATATGTATAAAAATAGCAGTAACTTTATGCACCTGCTAAATAAAAAGTACGGTTTGGTTTAACGAATTATTCCGGTTTGGATGCTAAAATATAAATTGTGCAAATGGTACGGTTTGAACAATTTTAAGATAAAGCATTTTTGATATTTTAGACAAAAATGGAACAGTTTGCCTTTATCGGCGTGCAACTGTGTGTCTGCTAAGTCATATTTACTCTGTTGTTAAAAATAGTTGGTCCAAAAGTGATGACGAGACCGGAGTAAACGTCGCCATTTTACATGTACATTTACATGTTAATCATAATTCTCATCAGAAAACCAAAACGATGAATATGTATCTTTGTTTATTACTGATCAAGAGGTTTTGTTGATTTTTTCAATTAATAAACTAAAATAACAAAATTGATTACACAATATACCAGTATTTTACATTGCTCTGATTTCATCCAATGAATATTGCAATTCTGTTCATAATTTGGTACATGTAAAATAAAACAATGGACATGTAAGTTAAAATCCATAACCAATATTTAGTTCTTTTGTACTGCAATGACAAAATTATGGAAGTTAATGCTTACGAAGAGGACATATGCACCTAAGTACAGTGCATGCGCAGAAAGTGAACGTATAATATAATTTACAACATCATAATTGAGTTCATTGAAAAGTAAAATGCTTTCTTCGGTGACTCATGCGGGAAATAAAGGTGGCGATACTGCAGAAAAATACAAAACCCGCGATAGGATTAAACATGAAAGTATAATAATAAAAATTTCTTATTTAAAAATTTGCCAAAGCGCGGTTTTATGGCTGTTGCAAATCTAAAAAGTTGTTTGGAAACGTTTCAATTATTAATTTAAAAAATCAGACAAGTGTATATGATGTTTTGTAAATTAGATACTCTTTATTACATACATAGTAATAAATACATGTTTTTGGCATATGTAATAAAGATGACATCACACAACTCGTATCGGCCTCCGTGGCTGATTCAGGTTATCAGCCCTAGGGCTGATTCGGATCCGTATCACACCCAATGAAGAACTCGTCTGCCTTTTTCGTGCTGGCATTTGTGCATTTTTACAGACTAAAAACAAACAATTGTCACAGTCGACATTTTTAAGTGCAATTGAAAACTTCAAATGCTTGCAAATGTTTTGTAGCAATTCACTTTTAAAGCCTCTGGAAATTCCACTTCTGTAGCTCTATGTTTGTTAAAACATTTAGATCACATATTTTTATATAATATACAGATGTATGTACATACTACTATCACATGATATTTGAAATCAATTTGTTCAAGCTCATTTATAAAATAAACTTATTACTTAGTATGTAATAAATGTAATAATGAATACCCCTTTTCCATATCACATCCTGTATCAGCCCTTGACCAATATCATCCCTCGGGCCTACGGCACTCGGGCTGATATTGGAGTTTGTATAACTATGTCTTTTGACTGATCTCTTGATTTTTTTCCGTCATCGTTTAAAGCCGAAAACATTAGACTCATAACTTGATCAAAACTGTCGTAAACACATGTTCATATTTGTGTCGTAAAGATTTTGGTAAGGCTCAGCTGAACCTTTCTAAATTAATATCGATTGAATGATTAAACAACAGACTTAACATATCTATAAAAAAAATTCTGCATGCAATTTTTATAATTAAGCCGATTTATTTGGAGCTTGTTTAAAATTGAAATTCAAATTACGGTATATAAAGTTTTGTTGACTTATTGAAAAGTCTTTCAACGTGTATGTTTATTTCTTTAAACAATGTGACTTCAAATGTCTATCCGATTCACATGACGATCTACATGATATTGAAAGCATGCTTTGCAGTGAGGGCATGTATATCGTACAGTAGCAATGCTATATCCCCTTCACGAGGGGATAATTAATAGAACTGTTTAAACTTATACATTAACCACATCCAAACCGTATCAGATGCGTATCCAAACCGATCCTGTTTGGAAAAACAAGGTCATCCAAACCTGTTCCGTTGTTCAAAATTAATCGACATAAACTGCTTATTTACATAATTTTCACATAAACTTTGTAGAAAATTAAAGATTTATATGCTTTTAAATAAATATGACGATCTCTTTAATGTTAAAGTAAACAATGTTAGCGTTAAATAACAAGAAAAATTATCAAGAAACAAACCGTGCCGCCATTTTCACTTTATCCAAACACGTCACTACCGGCGCGGATACACGACAGTGTTTAATGAATTCTTTACTTTGAAGAATGTGTCAACAACACACAATGCCCCAGGGATATTCTTAGTATCAAAACATTCTATTGTTTTAAGAGGTGCTAAACACCCCGATCCAAATCCTTCTCTTAGTTGTGTTCCATTAGAATACTGAACAGATTTACACCCTTGAAAACAAAAAAAATGCATTAAAAAGAATGCAATGTCCAACCAAGCTGTCTGAAAACTTATTTCACTTTTAGTATTATAACACTTTTGAGAATAATTTTACCCCTCTCTCTCTCTCTCTCTCTCTCTCTCTCTCTCTCTCTCTCTCTCTCTCTCTCTCTCTCTCTCTCTCTCTCAATATATGTGTTGTATATATATATACAATAATTTAGACTGATAAAAAATAAAAGATTCATGTATTTTTATTATTGTCTGAGCATTTATATCTTAGATTTTATAAACCGACATATGATGCAGTTAAAAGATGAAACCTTTGAAACTTTGATGATCATTAAGTGCAATTATGTATAAGTCATTAAATTTGAACGTGATAGTGAACATGAACATGTAAATAATTTTAATTGTGTTTTATATATATGAAACATATGCCCAAATTTTTTCAGCATTTAAATAAATTACTTTTTAAAAACTTATTGACTTTTCAAAAAGTAATGGTAATGTTAATGCATTACTTTACTCATGTAATGATAATGTAATGCATTACTTCAAGAAAATAAAGTAATGGTAATGGTAATTTAATGCTCAAATTCGTGAAGTAATGGTAATGTAATGCATTACTTTACAATGTAATTTGCCCCAAGCCTATATATATATATATATATATATATATATATATATATATATATATATATATATATATATATATATATATATATATATATATATATATATATATATATATAAGATAAGATATTCTTGTCAAAAGCGTTTGACCTCGTCTGGCATAAAGGTTTATTGTTTAAAATCCATACTTCTGGTATCACTGGGAATCTGTTTAAATGATTTAATAGTTATCTTGTTAAAAGAAAACAAAAGGTAATGTATCGAGATGTGTTGTCGTCTACAAAGCCTGTGAATGCCGGAGTGCCCAAAGGCTCTGTCCTTGGGCCATTGTTATTTCTTATTTATGTAAATGATATAGTAGATAATATGTTAACATTCTGTAGACTTTTTGCAGATGATAATAGTTTTCAACATGCTAGATATAGAATTTAATCTAAATCAAGATCTTTTAAATCTGGAAATTTGGTCTAAGAAATGTCTTTTGAGCTTCAATCCTTCAAAAACCAAAACAGTTCATTTTAATATTAAAAAAATACTGTAAATCCCTTGTTAAAATTTCAAGATCGTGATTTGGAATTCGTGTCTTCTCACAAACATTTAGGTGTTATTTTTTCTGAGGATCTTTTATGGGCAGTTTATATCAACTCTATTATAGCAAATGCTCAAAAGAAATTGGGACTAATGAAAAAACTCAAATTCAAACTTAATAGAAAGGCACTATCATTGTTATATACCTCATTTATAAGATCTCAGTTAGAATATGCATCTGATGTATGGGGCGGGTGCACTTTCACTGATTCTGAAAGGTTAGAACAAATACAATTGATTGCAGCAAGAATCGTCACAAGATTACCTATTTTTGCTTCTAGGGATTCTCTTTATTTCGAAACAGGGTGGGAAACACTTGATAGAAGAAGGAAAATGTCTAGGCTGAAAACCATGTATAAATTGATAGAAACTTTTTACCCAATTATGTAATGGACATTTTCCCAAATAAACGTGTTAATGCATCCAATTATTTTATAAGAAATGCACTAAACTATAGTCTACCAAAATGTCGTTTACAATTGTATAAATCTTCATTTGTTCCCACTGTTGTTAATGAATGGAATGCACTTTCAAAGGATGTCCGTGAAAGCGACTCCATTCGCATTTTCAAAGAAAAAATGCATGATTCTATCATAAATTAGAATGATATCACCTGTCGAACAAAACCTGATTTGTTTACTTATGGTGACAGATTTTTTAATATTATTCATACTAGAGTTCGTCATAATTGTGCACTAAATAATGATCTTTTTCGTTGTAATATTATTAATAGTCCACTCTGTTCGTGTGGCAAGCTCGAAGACACTTATCATTATTTTTCACTTGTAATAAATATAAAGAGGCCAGAAATATTATGCTTAATGAAATTTTCAATATTGTAAATTTAAATATTGTTAATACCCATGTCTTACTTTGGGGCGACAACGCAATCAGTGTCAGCGAAAACAAACATTTATTTTCTCTAGTTTATCGTTATATCAAAGGTACAAAAAGATTCAGTTGATGTTTGTACACCATTTAAAATTTATATATAACTGTCATATGATCTGTTGACCGTACATGTTGTGCATACATTATTTTTACTGTATTATATACTTGTATTGGGAGAGGGCGATCTAAGTTTTTGAACTTGTGCTCAATCCCTGTTGTAATTTTTGTACAATAAAAATATGTTCAAATCAAATCATAAGATATTCTTTATGTCCTTCACATTATTGGAGAGTATTATGATGTTTAACATGGAACTAAATAACAAAACACAATAGGAGAAAAAAATAAACATAAGTAGAAACATATTTACAATCAGTGCAGGAGAAAACAGTATTATTTTAAATTTTTCATCAATCAATTACAAAATGATCCCACAATAAAAATAAGAATTTTGATACACAAATCATAATTTTTTTCCACTTTTCAAATGTAATTTTGGCAAAACTGGTATTTGCAATGCACCCTAAGAGAGCCAAATATTGGATTTAGGTATATTGCATATCAAAAGAAACATATTCAGTTACATCTAGAATATCAATATCAATAAATCTTCCAAAAGCTTGTCTCTCTCATTCATAACTAATGAACAATTAAGTATATACAGTAAAACTCGTTTAGTACGAACACGGATATTGCGAATTTACGGATATAGCGAAGTCATCTAGGATCCCCAGCTATGTATATTTAATGAATTTCTTATACGGTTATAACGATTTACGGATAAAGCGAAGTAATTTCTTAGGTCCCAGTGACTTCGTTATAACCGAGTTTTGCTGTATATAAAAACCTCTCTCCGACGGTCATTGATTATAAAAATATGCGTGTAACGCATTATTTAACTGACTGAAATATAAATAATTTCGTATAAAGAATTTTGCATATATCACAATAAAACTAGTATCAAAATGCATCAAAACGTTTGACTATTATAAGGTAAATTGTCCCAAACATATTTTAAGTGCTAATTTTGTATCTATAAATTCATTTCTTGCATTACAGTATAAAACATCTTGAAATTCATATTTTTAACAAAAAGGTAATAGTTCATAAGTAGCCACTTGTGTATACCGAAAGTTGACAACTTGAATTTTAGACATTTCACTAGCAACACTAAAGACAATTAATAACATAATAGGTTCATTATCATTACAGTTGTACATTATAAAAAAAAATGATTAATATTATATACATCGTACACAAAGAATGCTCAAATTGATCACTGCACTGTTGACACAAAATATTGTTCCGCTGTAATCTCAGGAAACATATATATACAATGTATTCGATGTTAAGGAGACTGGAGAGTCATCTTACCCATCAAATCTGCCTTAGACCTTAAGCTATTAATAGTCTTTTTGGTCATTACCTTATATTTAGTAAAAAAAATTCCAAATATTTTAGATTTAAAATTTGAGCATTTTTATGATATTTTTATACAGAGCTCTATATCTAAAGAATGCAAGTAGAGCCTAGCTCAAAATAGCGACGACCATCGAGCCCTCTTCATCGGTTTTTTAAGATATGCAGCTAAGTCTTTGATGCGCTCCTTATTCGCCAATATATAAAGATGCGTTTTATACAGCATTTGGTTTATCTTTGTAAAGTCAACTTCATCTAGTTTTACTTCTTGTATTAAAGGGTTCAACCGAAAGAATGGCACATCAATCATTCCGCACCATGCTTCAGCTGTGTCAACAGGACGACCTTCAGCAATCGTTGCCTAAAATATAAAACACAAACTGCTGTGCTAATTTTTGTAAGGTGTTTCACATTAATTATAGCACGAACTATCCTGACTGAGATTATCATTTTTAGATGTCCAATTGATCATATTCTAAAGCATTAATGCCAATTATATGAATTCTAAAAAAACATAAACAACACAAACGATTACACAGGATGAATCCATGCCATTCAGTCTAGCTAATGTTAACGCTAACTTAACAGTCTAGAAAGGTAATTTAATGCCATAGAATTAAATTATCTTTTAGTTGTCGTATAGTCATCTCCAAAGGCCAGAGTTTTATCCTGTAGTTGTGATAAAAGTTTACACCAAAAAAAAAATTGTTGTACTTTATATATAAAATAGTATATTGACCTGTTCCAGCACTATTTTGTATATTTTTCGTAAACCTTGGATAGAGCAGTACCACGCATATGGCGAGGGTGTTAAGGAAAGGTCTGGATCATGATTGGAAGCTTTTTGAAAGTCCGTTTTCCCTGTCCCAATAGAAACCACAACACCGATTGATTTTTTAGGGTGCCGCTTAAAAAAGAAACAACAGTATGATAATACATTTTTTAAACAAGTTGAAAGAATTGCATTTACATATGGAATAATTAAATAAAACTACTGTTTTACGTTTTAATGTTTAATGTCTAAAAGCGTGACTGACAACTCCAAAGAAAATAGCAAAATAACATACATTTTGCTTGTGAAATTCCGTCAGCAGGTCTAATGTCGGATTATTGGCACTCAGGCCCCCATCGATATAATTTTCAAATGATTTGAAATAGCTCGGCGCTGCACTAGTGGCTCGGGCTGCCTCCCAGACTTTTTGTTCTAAAATTAAAGTACAAATGTAATTGTTTGCTTATAATTGCTCTGTTTATTGTTTGGAAATACACCCAACTAAATATAAGACTCAGTACAACTCAGTTTTAGCGAATCACTAGGGACTAGTGGATTTATATCGCTTTATCCGTAACTCAATACACATATATCCGTATAACAAATTTGTAAAAAAAAAAAAAAGTCAAGCAAATTCAGTATTCACGGTTTCCTTTCACATTATTGCTATTTTGTTTGTTTATTGAGACAATAAATCAAGTTGAAGTATCTTTTTAGTAACATAAAATAATTGAAGTATTAATTGAAAAAAAAAATATGTTGAAGAAAATAAATTCAAACAATGATGTCAATTATTGACGTTAACATTTAAAACTATGAAGCAATGCGTTGTAAAATATAGAATTACATTAAGTTCGCTATATCTGTGAATTCGTTATAACAATAAAAGTTTATCAAATTTGCTATAAATTAGGCCAGGGAATCCACAACACTTCGCTATATCCAATATTTCGTTATATCCTTGTTTGCACTTAACCAGAGTAATTGTAAATAGTATGACTTTGTTGTCATGGCATTTAGTTTAAAAACAATGTAACTTCTGACTATATTTTTAAATCGGTATTTTGTGCAATAAACAGCTGTTTAAATTGGTGCACGTACCTTTATAAGATTTCGGGCAATGAAATCGATGATCAGTTTCCGAATTCGGAGGTTCTTCATACGTTCTAAAGAGGTGTAATTTTACTGGATGTCTGTCTGCCAGCACCCCGGTCACCATGATTCTTATAATAAAAAATCAACGGTTACATTTATTAAGAAATGAATTAAATTGTTATACCCTGTACAAAGAAATAAAATTATAACTGTTTATATCTGTTATTGCTCTTGTTGTTGTTTGTATTTGTTGCACAACAAACGTGTACATGCACAGTTAAGTTAACGTTTTTTTTAAATTAATGAATTATCGGCACCAATATCTACACGTTAACCTTCCTGTGGTGTGTATACATGAAATACTGCTGTGATTTACCAAATATTAAAACAAATAGCGGAAAACAATCGTACATTATTTTAATACAATACCGGTACTCTATAAAAAAAAACTTTCCAGACGATTTTCCTATGTTAAATTTTTTTGAACGATTGAGAAAGACATATAACAGAGGAAAGACAATCATCTATAAAATATTGATTATTAACACCTACAAAATAAATCAAAACAATATTTTTTATTTCATTAATTGCATGTACATGAAATAGAACTAACTAAAGTTTATCCAAATTCTGCAGGATTTCAGTGTTTTAAAAATCTATATCAGGTCAACAAGTCTTAACGGTCACCTGAGTACTATAGCCCATACACACACCTGTCGAGAAAATATATATATATATATATATATATATATATATATATATGAATGTGATTAAGCTTCAGTCTGGAGTAAAAACAAATTAGAATATATGGTAATGACCACCCCTTCCTTAACCTAAAATTTTGAATTATGAAAATTATGAAATCTAAATTTTAAGATCAGAGTGCATGACCGGATATTGAAAAGGTGCAAGACACTAATGATAGGAAATAATTTACCATAAATTATTGACTGTTAAGATAGCGGTTACCTGTATATAATTCCATAGATTAAATAAGATAGCTAGCATACATATTTAACCTAAACAACCACATCTTTCCAGAGACCAGACAGAAACTCTTCCCACAGGACATTTTGATACCATAAATTATTGACTGTTAAGATAGCGGTTACCTGTATATAATTTCATAGATTAAATAAGATGGCTAGCATACATATTTAACCTAAACAACCCCATCTTTCCAGAGACCACAAAGAAACTCTTCCCACAGGACATTTAAATGTGAAAATGGAAGACTGGCTTATTTCATACTAAATTTCATACATTCTTATATTAGCATATAAAAAGAACAGAATCCAGCCCTTGCTCAGCATATTGTAAAGTATCAAACCTTGACCAGGTGTCTCGGTCCGCGCCCGGTTCATCCAAATTTTATATTACAAAGAGTAATAATTGCACTTGCAAAGATGTCTCTTAAACAAGTGAAAAAGCTTTATCTCAATATAAACAGATATTACACCTGCCTGGTGGTTATTTCAATGTCAACTGTCCTTCCTCGCAACCATACAGGACAACTTATCATCATACATATACTGCTGGGCAGTTTTACCTGATTTTGCCATAATTTCATGATAATTTTATAAATCATTTCAGTATTCTAAAACATCAGTCTTCCCGTACTGAAATTTTACCTTATTGGGCATTGAGTTTCATTATATCTTAACTTTGATTGACAATTTCTTTAGTATGTATTCATCTCTATTTAAAGGGGCATGGTCACGATTTTGGTCAAAAATTATTTTTTCGATTTTAATGTTTACAATGCTTCAGTAAGGCATTTTTAATAGGCAACCAAAATTTGAGTGTCATTTGATGAGTTATAAGCGAGTTACAAAGCTTACAATTCTTCGTTATGTAAACAAAGCTTTTGTTTACATTTCGAATGTTGGAGTGAAAATTCCAGTTTTAGACCTAAAATAAATGTATTAATCGTTAGAAACTGTTTATTTATGCTTAAAATGAATAAAAAGATATACAAACCAGCTGTTAAAAGGTTTTTTACTGGTATATTGAACCTATGTAAACAAAAACAGGGCACGAGCCTTGTTTACATGACGAAGAATTGTGAGTCCTGTATCTTGCTTAAAACTCAACGACTGGCATCCAAATTTCATTTGATCATTAGAAATGCATTCCTAAAGCATTGCAAATAATAAAAACAGAAAAATAAAATTTGACCAAAATTGTGACCATGCCCCTTTAACAGCAGAACAAAAAAAAATAACTTTTTTAAACATAATTGATACTCCTCTCCCCAGACGAAGCCAAAAAACCCTGCCTTTCGGTGACATGATATTTAATTAAAAAAAAAACCAGCTTTATGCATTAATCCTTTTAAATATGCAGTCAATTTCTATTCAGTGTCAGTAGACTTAAAGAAGATTTTTAAACATAACATGTATATACCTTAACACTATATGATCATATTTGTCACATCCTGCAACAAGAACCCCTTTCCTGCGTGTCATGAAATTTACAGTATTGGTAGAGGGCTTCATAGTCCATCTAAATATTCAGTCAATTTCAATTTAGTTTCAGCAGAGGTAAAATTTTCAAACAGTATATATCATATTAGTAAATGACAGTTTTGAATCTGCTTTGTCAAAATTCCAACACTGGGAGGGGGGAATAAATTTTAAACCGGGAGGCATGAAATTTACAATTGTGTTAGAAGGCGTCAGGGTCTACATAACTATGAATTCAGTTTTTGTTTCAGATCTGCGGAAGTAGAAAAGAAGATTTGTGAAAAAAATGGTCAAATGTCGACCATTTTTACACTGACCCAAAGGTCCCTGTAGGGCAAGAGTAATGAACTTTGCTATTTAAATTCATAACCCCAAAGATGCATCATTACAATTTTCAAGAAAATTATAATGTAGGTTTCAAGAAGAACTTTATTAGTTATAATTCGGACGATGACGGACGCCAAACCAATTGCAATTAGTCATCTGAGTGATTCAAATGACCTTCAATAATAAACGAATCTCAATTCTTGAACCATACTTTGGTCTTTTTAAATTCGCCATAACGGTATTTTCTCCAAATTCCTTTTTCAGGATGTCTTCAAAATTTTTTGACCGTGTCTGCAGATTATCCTTGAAAACTTTGTCCTTTAGAGACAAGTAAAGAAGATTTATCTCTTTTATTGTTTTTCCTAAAATGTAGAAAAAAAAAAAATTAAGAAATGATTAAGATGTAAAGTAATAATAATTATGGTAATAATAATAATGATGGTTATAATAATAATTATAATAATAATGATGGTAATAATAATAATAATAATAATTGTAATAATAATAACTAGATCGCTCTTGTTGCGAGCAGCGAGTGGATCTTCCTCCGATTTTTGAATAGATTAGAATAAACTCATCAATTCATAGATAAAATCGTTAATATTACAGAAAAATGAGTAGAAATTTTTGGCGGCACTTGGGGCTTGAACACGGGTCGTCGGGCCATGTCCACGACTCTATCGACTGAGCTACTCGGACTCTCGCTTCAGGACTTTGATGCTTAATTTCTCAAGAATGTCTGGATTGATTTTAACGATCTCCGATCTCGAGAAAAGCGAGATAACTCATTCTCATATTCGGAAATAGTTTATTCGTACCATGAAGTAAAACATTTATATTTTTCGGAAATCTTTTGTCAAAAAAGGAGAATATGTTACTAGTAAACAATCCAACATGGAGGGAAACTGCCAACGAGCTTTAGACAAGAAAGGTCGGTTCAAAAAAGGGTTCCACTGACTGTGACATAAATAACATCATTGCTGTGAACAATAATGAAACTCAGACATACGTAGATGATGTAAATTCTGGTTTGCAGTTGGATCACCGTAAAAATGATAGCGAAGAACTTTCTCGATCGACATATACCAATATTTTTGATGGCGAAGAATCGTAGAGTTTTCAGTTTTGATTGATCATCTAGAGCGAGGAGGTGTTGTGTGCCATAAACCACTAAATTTAGCAAAGTGTGCAAAAGAAAAACAGCATGGTCTTTCGAGCTTATTGTACATAGTGTACCTGCTGCAAAGAGTTAACTATTGTACCAACAGGGAAGAGCCACAACATTGGTGCAAATGGCCAAGATCCTTTTGATGTGAATACTAAACTTGGCTAAATAACACACTGGGTATCCATAAACCAATACTATTTGCTCATAAATGCAGAAAATTCGATAGTGTTGTTTAATGCAGAGCAAGAGAAAATGCTCTAATATACAAGACTGCATTGTTAGATTCTGTGACACCCTGCCTGTAATGAAGAATCATGCATCTTGTAATACCACAAATTCAACTCTGGAGACCCTTGTGCTAGAAATTCTAGGCTGTACATTCGAGGCACATGATGCAGTTGAAGATTGTACATATCTACATAAACTTGTCGAACATCACAGTACATATTCATATTATTTGAATTATACTTTCAGTATGGATTATATGATGCAAGTTGTACTCCAGATGAAAAAATCTAAATCTAACTTGCAAACTTTGATGTCCTTGCTAACAAACAAAACAGTGTCTGAGAGCATGGTGAAAAGGATGTCTCTCTTTTACCTTTCAATGCATCATCTACAGTTAACGTACCAAAGAGGAGGCTATGATGGTGTACAAAGTGTACCGGAGTGAACGTTTTCATGGAAAACCAAGAGTAACAAAGTGCAGGAACATAATTACATCTGTTGTTGACTTTTTGAAATAAAGATAACTCTTTCTCATACATGATGTAAAGAGATTTTCGTTTATTGCCATGATTATAATACTGGATACAGCACATTTTTATTTATTTATTTTACCTCTACATATCTACTGAATGTTTTATGTGCAGCAGTCAAGTGTAATCATACTCTACTGAATACAAATTAGCAAAACTTTAAAGTCACGTTTTTTTCCTTACATAAATCTATATGGGTGATAATGCATTATCATTAAAAAGCGCATGGAAACAATACATAGAAATGCTTCATTTATTATTATAACAAGTTGCTGTCCTTTAAAAAAGAACTACAATACGTTGTCCATTTGCATGTGTTTCCAACAAAAACGTGAAAGCCTTATGATTATCAGAGATTCCACCGACTCTAGCCCTCTGCTTTTAACCACTAAATTTGTACGTTGTATTACAAATACATGTATGTATAGACTTGACTTTTTATCTCAGAATTTAAAGGATTCATACTTCTAAAATAATTATGATCTATCTATGAATGAAGTTTGCATGTATAGTATCAGGCATTCGGTGAATTCTACTATTACGATTCGCACTACTTTGTTAACTATGCAGTGACAGCTTTGTGTAAATTAAAAATTTCAAATTTTGATGCATTTTTCTTGAGATTTTAACTTTTATACAGTGACATAATTATTCAATCATACTTAAATGCTTAAAAAATTTAATCGGGAAGTTCTCTAGCCTCGCCTACTATAAAAGTAAAGTTACATGTGTATTCGGAAAACAACAAAACATTGCAAGTTATGCTAGTTGATGCATAACATTAACTTATTTCAAAATACTAAGAGTTCATATCACATGCCAATCATTTATTAAACGTATACTTTGTTTCTGTACTCTTTACCGACAACTTTACAATTACAGCGCCTTTGAACTTCTGTGTACATTTGGCACGAATCCCGATCCCGATTCAGATAAGCATGTGCTAGCCTGGTTCCCCGAGCTACACATTACGCACAGGAACCAGGCTAGCTCATGCGCAGGCTGAATTTTCCCCATAGCATCCGGTTTAACCTCGCTTATATATTTTCTGCGTGGACCTCAGGGTCCACGCAATCATTAGTATGAGAGTGTAAAATGTCATTTGCTTTAAAATTTACACTTTCAATTTTTGGTACCTGAGGATCGGAGAACCTTAATATTGAATACCAATTCAAACAGGAGACATCCCTCTTACTAAAGATAATCATTAAAATTCATTTCATGAATCATTACAACACTCATAAGCCTTCAAGTACAGCAACTCTCAATTTTACAAAATTATAAATGGGTACTTTATTCGAAACTGTCACTTGCTACCTTTAACTTAGTACATTATCATTTAATGAAAAGATGTTTTGTCTCAAACTTAGAAAGCTAATGCAATTCTGAGAAAAAATATACCCAATATTCCTAATTCCATTCAGGTTTAAGAAAAATATGGCCATTGAAGTGAACCCACCATTTCAACTTTCCTCTATTTAACACAGCCTTATTGGGTTCTCCATAGTAAACATCTTTGCCTAATCTTTTAGAGGTCAATTGATGCTCAACATCCTTTTATCATGATAAAAGCATCACATCACTTAGAAATGCCCTTACATGTACACTGTAAATCCCCCCCCCCAATCTTTTGATTTTGATAAAAAGTCATTGTTTGAAATCTGTTCCCTAATTTTATGAAACTTGTGGCAATTTTCGCGTCATTTTTCACATATATTTGAAATCAATTATCAGTGATACTAAATGTTGATATTTGTTATTTTATTGAATGATTTGTAGCATTTCAATTAACAAATAGACATGTATTCCTGCATGTGAATTCTTTTTTTTCCATGAAAAAGTAAGCTAACAATCATATTTGGTGAATATTTAATCTATTCTGGTTTCTTGTCTCCTTTTTACTATGCTAAAACAGTAAGACCTACAATTTCAACATCTACCTTATATTGAAATTAAATTCAAACCTACCTGGGTAGCTGGAGTCGAGTGAGACTTCCATGAAAAATGCTCAAATTTTACACGTTTTCCTACATTTGTATGTATACATATATACATTATAAGGTAAAAATTTGTTGTTTCTTGTTCATTTCAAAAGTAATTATAACGACAGATGTTATTTCAAGGTCAAATGTACATTTACATATCCTACATGTAATCTTAATGGTGACAATTGGAAAGAGTTGGGTGATTTTTCAATTATGTAAACACATATCTGAATATCATTATAAAGTTATAAAAAAACAAAATAAAGTAAACATAATTGCATACTTTTATTGAAAAACAAATTTTCAAGGCTAACAATTGTAAATTACTATAAAGAGACTTAATTTTGTTTGCTATAGTTTCTTATCAAACACAAACTAAAACAAGGCATGATGCTTTCTATAAGTTCCATTACAGTAACTGTCCATGATTTATCCGATTTAATTTGAATTACCGGTAAATAGTCTGTAGAACACAAGAAATAAGCAAGTGGGTAGAGGTTACAGGTTAACCTCAAGAGCTGAAAAGAATCAACAGGTAAAAACTATGTGGCCACCAATACCTGAAATAAAAAAAACCAATAAGCTGTGTTAACATACATGTACTAATAATAGCTGTGTTAACATTAACATATGCATAGTATTTCTGAAAAAAAATGCACTGACTATGCAGTGTAATTAGTATGACATATCCCGATACGTGACATTAACATTTAGTGACTATGAAACAAAAATTTGCATATCAAGTCTTAATATAGCATTTAAAAATTTTCTTATGGCATTGATACATATCAAATTAAGAGAGAGAGAGAGAGAGAGAGAGAGAGAGAGAGAGAGAGAGAGAGAGAGAGAGAGAGAGAGAGAGAGAGTTTGTTTTTCTCATAGTGCAACAGTCAATATTTCAATTCGTAAACTACAAAGGAATTATGTAGATTGGCATATAATTACGATGGTTTTAATTTCACTATGTTCGCGATTTAATATTTTCTTGCGAAATGAAACCCATCGTGAATACTATCATTAGTTTTAGTAGAAAGCGTGAAATTTTAACACCGTGGAATTAAAACGACGTACAGTATTTCATCCGAACAGCATATTCATCGAAGTATACTTTTCTGCTATACCATTTCTTATCAAATGAATTCTACTGGGTTTGTTTTTACAAATAAATTTAGCGAGGTTTTTTTTTCTCTTTTCTTATTAATTACATGTTTTAAAATCAATACTATGTTTAGTGTGCATAAAATTCCATGAACAATTCTACAAAGCTTTAGATTTTGGTTGCACATTGACAAAATGAGGGATTGCCCGATAATACATGCTCATTTTGAAATTTAAAGCATTGTTGATTTCTTTTACAACATAGAGATATGCAAAATATGATGTTGCTCTGTGACGCTCTGCCAAGATTAAAATCATATGAGAGAGAGAGAGAGAGAGAGAGAGAGAGAGAGAGAGAGAGAGAGATCTGAGGCACATGCAGTAAAAATTATTACATATATTTGTCTTACTGTAAAAATTGTTTACAATGTAGATGTGCTATGCATGTAAAGTTTACCTAAAAAAATCAATAGAATTCAATATATATAAAAGATAAACTAATCTAAAAAAAATACAATGATTCTGTGAAATAGTCAAATCTTGAGAAAAATGTTTCATAGATATCAGGGAACATTAACCTAAAATCTGAACTTGAAGTTCTTTTCATCTTGCACTCTGTTTTACATGCTCTTTCACGGGCGATAACCATGTATAATGGAGATCCAGACGAAAGGTCTAATTCTAATTGGTTTAAATATTTACAATGCCAAATATATTTATCTAATTAAACACAGGCCTGTCTAAGTTTTTTAATTCATTAATTAAGTGAAGGCGATATGGTAAACATCTGCTTTAATCAAATATTTAGGGTAAAGTTATCATCATGCAAACATGAACTCTAATTACACCATTCTAATCGTGTGTACCTTAGGACCCCCACCCCTTTTAATTGCATTGTTTTACAGTGTGTGGTGTGTTGTTCAATACAAGATAAGACATACATATACATAATAATAAATAGAAATTCAAAAAAGAGGTGTGCAAAACATACCAGTGAAAAAACACTGGACAAATAATATTCCGAGATACCCCTGACTCTAACGCCTGCTTTTATATTGTGACCACGTCAAAAGCGGAGGTTAGAGTCAGAGCACAGGATTCGGCGATTTTATCAATTACTTGAAAATAAATGAGAAACAGGCAAAGTTCCTACCAGTGAGCTTCTTGGGCTTAGCTCACGAAGCTCACTGTTAGGATTTTGCTTGTTTCTTATTTATTTACAATAAATTGATAAAATCGCCGACTCCTGAGGACAGAGGAATCTCGGATTAGATTGAGAAGTGCAAATACTTTGAAAAGAAAAAGTCAATACGACATATCCTGTATTGAAACATACCTTTATAATCTGTCATCCGTTAGTTGAGCTGAAATTTCCTCTATCGGCGTCTTGCAGGACATTCTTCTTTTAAAAAAATTGACACACCGCTATCAGCTGTTGTTTGCAGTCAAAACAACGCGTGTTGACATTGTTAATCGTACGATAATTATTTCGATTAAAACTAATAAGACTAATATAAACTAACAACGTTATTATCGCTCGAATTAACGAAATCGTTTCAATAAACACTCTGATTAATTATATAAAAAAAGAAGTTCGGTTTTATGACGTGTACGAATTATCAGCAGGAGTAACTTTAAGTGTGAATTTTGCACAATTTTTTAAACCGATATCGAGGAATTAAAAATTCCGGAAAAATTAATATTTAAA
Source organism: Magallana gigas (assembly GCF_902806645.1). Classification (NCBI taxonomy): domain Eukaryota; kingdom Metazoa; phylum Mollusca; class Bivalvia; order Ostreida; family Ostreidae; genus Magallana; species Magallana gigas. The sequence continues at coordinate 29,705,497 of NC_047563.1, read as the reverse complement.
CCCCGATATCTCTGCAATGAATAATCCGATTTTAAAACGAATTTCAGTTTTTTATTTAACTTTGCAAACTTTACAATATGCATATCATTTTATGTTTTTTTAAATATAGTTTTATGATCAGTACGAATTGTTCTCAGTAGAAATTACTTTCAGTGTGAATTTTGCACTATTTTTTAAACCAAGAACGCGGCATCAAAATTTCCGGGAAAATCAGTTTTTAAACCCCAATTTCTCTATTATGCATCCTCTGAATTTTTAACGGTTCTCAGCATTAGATTCAGCTTTAAAAGCTCTACAAAATACATATACGTTTTTAATTTGATCAAAAAACTCAATTTGTCGAAAAATTTGATTCGCTTGATCAATGTATAACCATTTAAAATTTTAGGTCTTATCTTAAAGCATTTTTGAGATAAGTCCTGGACAAAATGACATTTTTTTCAAATTTTAAAAATAACGTTACGTCAAAACGTAGGCGATGTTGTCTTTAAAACTTTACATCTTTGAGGGACGTTAACATGCTAAAATCTCTGGAAGTTTCATTGAAATCGGTTGAAAACTTTTTGAGTTATGAAGCAAAAAAAAAAGAGTCAGAAAAAAGAAAAAGTATAATAATAATAAAAAGAAACCGGAGAAAAACAAAAGGGTCTTCCGTGGGAAACGGAAAACCCTAATAATAGGACTAGAGCAAAGTGGACCTTCCGTTAATGTCCAAAGTAAAGCTATACGTACCTGTTAGAAGCAGAGTAATTTAAACCAAAAAAATCGAATAATTCTGGATGTGAGTTAACAAAATTTGATTAATTTTGAGTACGAATTAACAAACGTCTTTTCGATTTCAAGAGCGACTTAGCAAATACAAATCCGAATTCATTTAAGTACGATTTAATAATTATAGAAGTAGTTTAGCTACGAATTAATTTAAGGTATCCGGTCCATATTAGGACCAAATTTTTCCAACCTTGAATATCCCTCATGTATTTAATACTTTGATATTTATTAAAAGCATTTTCGAGTAGAAAATGACTTACCGAGAGAAATTTTCAAAAATATTATAATCTAAGCAGTAATTAATTAATAAAGATTGCATCAAGGTCTATGGAGACTAGCACATTGCTTAAAATGAAAAAGTAATTACTAGGTATATCAAAAAATGCTTCGGTGGAAAGATGGATTTTATCATTATGAATACAAAAACTATTGAAAATAAATTTGATACCATGTAAATTTTTTAAGAATTAATTTTTATATAATAAAAGCAAAGGGGACAACTCTTCAAAAAAAGAAAACAAGAAAAGGTCATTGATTAGGACACATTCCACTCTTATATATTGATACTTAAATAGGAAAATTATGTCCAAGTATACTGAGTATTAAGCCCATACATATCTGTTGTGCACCCAGATTCATTGAATCTAAGGCTATTATGGATCGGATACCTTAACATTGAACATAATACTATTTTCCTAACCAAGAATGTAGAATCGAAATTTCCGGAAAAATCAATTTTTAAACCCCAATATCTTTGTAATGCATCGTCCGATTTTAAAACTGATTTCAGCGCTAGATTAAGCTTTAAAAAGTTCTTTGTTTTTGCTTAATGATTGACACAAATTATTGCTAAAAAGACATAGTAGCCCTTTTAGCCCCTAATTTGAGGGTCAGTCCCTTTTTTTTATATTAAATTAAAGGTTTCACAAATATATACAGATTTTATTCATCAAGTGTTCACAAATTGTTAACCGTTCTCGAGATATCTGAAGAACTGTGATTTAGGGGACGACCCTTAACTCTTTGGTGGGGCAACAAACAACAAAATTGTAGTTTTCATATTGTTAAGAACATTATTGTGAACAACTTTTGTTCTACAATGCTTTTCAAAACATTTCTCCTTTTTTCGATATTTATGATATTTGAACTTCTGGCCCTTGAAACCCTTAATTACGTAATATATGACTTAGGTATGGTAGTTTATAGGTAAACAGCTGTACAGTGAACATTTTTGCTTCTATAACTAATAACAGAATATTGTTCAGTAAAGAGTTATTGTAAGAAGACTTTAGAACCCTCTTGGCCCCTAACTTGAGGGGCCAGCCCCTTTTTCTTGATATCAAATGCACAGTGCTGCTATCCCGAAAGTTGGCAAGGATAGGATAGGATGCACGATGCACTATACATGATAGAAATATAAAAGTTAAGTTCTATCCCATCCTATCCTATCCTGCATCTTGTAGCCAATCAAATTCGAGTATTAATTTCAGAGTTATTTTGCGAAACGAAAATTGGCTTAACAATGTATTTTCAATGTCAATTCAATACGTTTTACAAGTTAAACCATTTAATAATAATTACTATATCGAGAACGCGGTGCATAACATTGATGCGTTCTAAAATGTCGGCACTACATCTTTGTCAATTCGTACGCAAGTACGGAGTTACTGTGAGAATTCGATGCAACATTTGACAACGTCAGAAATAGATTTCTGTATTTACTTCATTTAAAGTCTGCAAAGTAATAAAATCTTGAATTTATAAACGACCAATTCGGCATTTTGAAAGATAAACATGTATACAAGAAACATACATTGCTTCACGTTTCTTTAATTTCTTTGATGCCCAATAACAGGGACGAATATTTCTTTCCGATATTAACCTGAACATATCGAATACATAAATGTTAGCTAGCTACAAATGCTTGAGAATTTATGCTTTAAAAATAACTCCGAGTGGTTTAACTATAAACGATATAACCCAGCGGGCATTTCAACGTTAAAACAGCGTTGAAAAGGTTGCATATGAAATTTGAGGCAACATTGAAATTGTAACGTTGTTTCAATGCCAAAATTCAACGTTGATTCAACATAGAAAAAGTGTTGAAATCTGGTTAAAAATATGTAGAAATGACATTGAAAAGTAAGTAAAAAATGAAGTGACTTTTTTGTTTAATATTTCTTATAAACATATTTTGTAATTATGTTGTACTGTTTAATATGTTTTGACACTTTATTTAAAGAAGATATGATCCAAATGTAAAATGTCACTCTTCATTTAAATCCTACATGTAGTTTTATACGAATACATCCTTCGCTAAACAGCTTTTGTATATAGTCCTTATCAAAATGTTGAACTTTGTATTTCATAATGTTTTCCATAAAGCTGTGGAAAATGAACACAAAGAAACCACGCATACATTCCGCCAAATGGTAGCCATGCTTGTTTTCCATGATATGGAACAAAGAATGTCAACACAAAAGCGTAGAATCCACTATAATTAGTTCATCATTTGCACTCTGCAGACTGTTCTAAAAATTACTCCCAAAATATTCAAATTAAAAGTATATAAAATAGTCACAATTGTTCAAAAGCTAAAATCCCGGCATTTTACTGTGCATAAAATCCGTGTATGAATGCACGAGGTGTACCTAAGAACTGACTTTCTTTGTTCACCAATAGCGCCTTTGGCGGTCAAGCTGACATAGAGCAGCCTGGTAAATTGCATAATTCCCATCATCAGCAGTGCTTGCAGTAGTGCTGGGTCTGCGCATCCCCTTATCACTGACCTGTTTAAAATGTAATTAGCCACTTGCTCTACGCTTAGCTCATGTCAATTTTCCTGTATCAAAACAATCTTTTGTTTTTAAATGTGATGGAAAAAAAATTAACATTTCATTTAAAAAATCTTTTATATTAAAATTGGAAAAAAATACATAATAATTTAGTTCGAAATCAATTAAGATAAAAATTTATTCAGAATAACTGTAATATTTGTAAAACAAATTTTTTATGCTTTCACAATTGACAAAATATAAGTAAAAGCTTAATTTTAAAAAAAAATTAAAAGGAAGTTTCAAATAAAAATATGTGGTCAGTTTCATTTATAAAAACGTTGTATCAACGTTGAAAAGTTGTTGATGTCTTCAACGTTGAAAGTAAGTTGGGTCTTCAACGTGGAATCAACGTTGATATATTGTTTGGGTTTCAACGTTGAAACCCAAATGTTGAAACAACGTTGAATAATGTTCAACGTTGCAACTTGATTTAAACCTTTCCTCAACGTTGCAACAACGTTGCGTGCCCACTGGGTAACATTTATCGCCGAACGAATTGCTCGAATAATGAAATTACCCTCAGTTATATGTGATAAGAAAAAAAATTGATAAAATATGTGACTAAACAGTTCCTCAATAAGTGCATCTTATTTATCTGTTTTTGTCCATAAATATTATAAAATCAAAAATCGAATCGCTTACCTGTTTGTTTAGGTTATTGTGACCATCCCGCGTACGATTTAATTTTACCTTAGCACAGGTAAGTAAGTTATACCGCTCGAAGAATATTCGGTTTTAAGATTTAATTATTCATTTTGATTACTACAATAATTGATAAAACCATTTAATTATTAAATTTCGTTTCATTTAACTTGCATTCCTATATTTTGAAGGTATGGGATAGGATAGGATAGAGCTTATTTGCAGGATAGGATGCAGAATACCGGATATAAGATAGAATAGTTTTGTCAACTTTCACGATAGCAGCACTGTCAAGTCTTGCAAATATAAACATATTTTGTTCAACAATTGTTATGGAGATATCTGTACAAATGAGATTTAGGGCCAGACCCTAAAACTCCTTAATGGGGCCATAAACAAAAAAATTAAGGAAATTTATTTTACAGAACATTATTTTGAGCAACTTTTGTTCTACATTGCTTTCAAAAATATTTCTCCTTTTTCATATATTAATGATCAAATGAACTTCTGGCCCCTTGAGACCCCTAATTACGTAATATATGACTTAAGTATGGTACTGTATAGATAAACAGCTATACACTGAACATTCTTCTATAATTATTAACAAATATTGTTCAGTAAAGAGTTATTGTAAGAAGACTTAAGAGCCCCCTGGGCCCCTAATTTGAGGGGTCAGCCCCTTTTCTTTGATATTAAATGAAAGCCTGTGCAAATTATAACAAGTTTTGCATTACATGTTTTAACAAAATATGTAGTGATGATGATGTTCTATCACTCTTGAAAATTTCCTGCGAATCGGTTGGGTAGTTTTTGAGAAATAACGCTCCAAAAGAGTCAGAAAAAGAAAAAAAGAATAACCAGAGCAAAGCTCGTTGCAAAGAAACGAGTGGGCCTTCCATTAATGTCGAAAGTAAAGCTAAAGGTTCCTGTAAGAATGAGAGTTCTTAAACCAATAACAGGAGACACTAAATCATAAAAAAAATGATAATAATTCTTGGTACTACTTAAGAAAACCAGAATGGTTTTAAATACGAATTAACAAAAAACCATAACGATTTCAAGATCAACTTAACAAAAAAATCCAAATGTGTTCAAATACGAATTAGCAATTAATTTTTAGGTACAAGTTAATTTTACCAAGAGCTTAACACTACTTTCTTAACCAAGAACGCAGAATCAAAATTTCCGAAAAAATCAAATTTTAAACTCAAATTTCTTTGTAATGCATGGTCTGAATTAAAACGATTTTCAGCGTTAGATTAAGCCTAAAAAGGTCTTTGTTTGCTATATGAATAATAACAAATTATCGCTTAGAAAAAAGTAAATATATACAGACTTAGTAGCCCTTTCAACAAGTGGTCACAAAGTGTAAAATGTTCTCGAGATATCTGTACAAAAGTGTTTTAGGGACCAACCCTTTAACTCCTTAATGGAGCAATCAACAAAAAAATTTAAGGTGGAATATTGTTAAGAACATTATTTTGAGCAACTTTTGTTCTACATTGCTCTTTTAAAATGTTTCTTCTTTTTCCGATATAAATGATAAAAGTTTTGAAATTCTGGCCCCTTGAGACCCCTAATTACGTAATATATGACTTAAGTATGGTACTGTATAGATAAACAGCTATACACTGAACATTCTTCTATAATTATTAACAAATATTGTTCAGTAAAGAGTTATTGTAAGAAGACTTAAGAGCCCCCTGGGCCCCTAATTTGAGGGGTCAGCCCCTTTTCTTTGATATTAAATGAAAGTCTGTGCAAATTATAACAAGTTTTGCATTACATGTTTTAACAAAATATGTAGTGATGATGATGTTCTATCACTCTTGAAAATTTCCTGCGAATCGGTTGGGTAGTTTTTGAGAAATAACGCTCCAAAAGAGTCAGAAAAAGAAAAAAAGAATAACCAGAGCAAAGCTCGTTGCAAAGAAACGAGTGGGCCTTCCATTAATGTCGAAAGTAAAGCTAAAGGTTCCTGTAAGAATGAGAGTTCTTAAACCAATAACAGGAGACACTAAATCATAAAAAAAATGATAATAATTCTTGGTACTACTTAAGAAAACCAGAATGGTTTTAAATACGAATTAACAAAAAACCATAACGATTTCAAGATCAACTTAACAAAAAAATCCAAATGTGTTCAAATACGAATTAGCAATTAATTTTTAGGTACAAGTTAATTTTACCAAGAGCTTAACACTACTTTCTTAACCAAGAACGCAGAATCAAAATTTCCGAAAAAATCAAATTTTAAACTCAAATTTCTTTGTAATGCATGGTCCGAATTGAAACGATTTTCAGCGTTAGATTAAGCCTAAAAAGGTCTTTGTTTGCTATATGAATAATAACAAATTATCGCTTAGAAAAAAGTAAATATATACAGACTTAGTAGCCCTTTCAACAAGTGGTCACAAAGTGTAAAATGTTCTCGAGATATCTGTACAAAAGTGTTTTAGGGACCAACCCTTTAACTCCTTAATGGAGCAATCAACAAAAAAATTTAAGGTGGAATATTGTTAAGAACATTATTTTGAGCAACTTTTGTTCTACATTGCTCTTTTAAAATGTTTCTTCTTTTTCCGATATAAATGATAAAAGTTTTGAAATTCTGGCCCCTTGAAACCCCTAATTACGCATTATAAGCCTTAGGTATGGCCATGTATAGATAAACAGTTGTACAATAAACGTTTTTGCTTTTATAATTATTAACAAACTATTGTTCAGTAAAGAGTTATTGTAAAAAGACTTTAGAACCCTCTTGACACCTAATTTGACGGGCCAGCCCCTTCTTCTTGATATCAAATGAAAGGTCTTGCAAATATAAACATATTTTTTTCAACAAGTGGTCACGTAATGTTAACCGTTCTTAAGATATCTGTACAAATGTGTTTTAAGGGCAGGTCCTTTATCTCCTAAAACAAAAACATTTACGGTAGCATATTCTACAGAACATTATTTTGAGCAACTTTTGTTCTACAATGCTTTTCAAAATATTTCTCCTTTTCCTTATATTAATGATCAAAGTTTTTAACTTCTGGCCCCTTGAAACCCCTAATTACGTAACATATGACTTAAGTACGATACTGTATAGATAAACAGCTGTACACTGAACATTTTTGCTTCTATAACTGTTAACAAATTATCATTCAGTAAAGAGTTATTGTAAGAAGACTTTACAGCCCCCTTGGCCCCTAATTTGAGGGCCAGCCCCTTTTTCTTATATCAAATGAAACCCCGTGCAAAAAGAAAAAACTTTTGCATTAAATGTTTGAACAAAATATGTACACATCGAAAGGTATTACAGAAAATGTGCAAAAATTTCGTGGACAAATTTGGTGCTAAATTTCAGGTTTAGGCGAGCTTTGAGGCCTTGAGCAATTTTCATAACTGGAAGCATGGGGGTACATGTACAGACATTCATCTACAATCCCTGAAAATTTCAAGCTTATATCTTGATTAGTTTTGGCGGAGATGCGTGGACAAAATGACCCTTAATCTTTTTTTAAAACGTCAATATCTGAAACTGGAAGTGACGTCACCATATAAAAATTTTATATTATGTAGCGCCGATGATACTCTAACAGTCCTGATAATTTTGTGCAAATCGGTTGAAAGTTTTAGAGAAATAACGCTCCAAAAAGTCAAAAAAAAAAAATTAATAAAATAATAACTAAAGCTAAGCTCGTTACAAAGCTACGAGTGGGTCTTCCGTTAATGTCAAGAGTAAGGCTTGATGTGCCTACAAGAAGAAGAGTTTTTAAGTCAATAACAAGAGCAACTTCAACAGAAAGAATAAAAAAAACCCTGAATAATTCTTTGTACGACTTAACAAAATACGAATGATTTTATGTCTGAATTAATAAAAACCTTTACGATTCCAAAAACGAATTAACAAAAAAAATTCCGAATGTGTCAAAATACGACTTAACAAAAATCGAATTATTTTTGGTACGAGTTAATTTTACTTTGAATTTTACGCTATTTTTGAAACCAAGAACGCGGAATCAAAATTTCCAAAAAAAAAAAACAATTTATAAACCCCGATATCTCTTTTTTGCATCGTCCGATTTAAACACGGATTTTAGTATCGTACTCAGCATGAAAATAACCGTAAGATATATACATGTATGTTTTTATATCAAATTTTATGCACGCTTTTAAACGATGGTTATTCTTAGTATATGTATAACAAAAGACATTGCAGTGGTTTTCCAGTCAAGCCAAATTTTAATGAAGAAAAATACGTACAAAATTAGCTAACAAAACAAACGATATAAAAGGGTACGGCATTATTTCGCCTCCTGTTAAATTTCACCCCTGATGACGATCCGTGTATAGTTGTATAAAGACATCGATATCTCTTTAAATGAATGTCTATATGATCAGACAAATAACAAAAAAACATGTGTACGTTTTGTTCGCCAATATTTCTGAAGTTTGCTTTATTTACAATCAATGCATAGCATGCGGGTTGGATAACCCAAATCTTTCGGGGGACAAATCCAAACTGTTTCTCATTCTTAACATTCCCGTGTGCATTTTGGTTTGTTATTTCGTTTGCCCACAGAGAAATTTTTTTATTTACTTTGAATATTTCTAGCTTTGAAAGGCGACTGATTCTGCTGGTTTAAATAGGAGAAAGTCCATAACTTTCTAAGATTAATGGTTTGTATGGAAAAAAAAATATGATACTTTATTAAGAAAAAAATCGGACCAAGCAGCTTTAATTTTTAATATTGAAAAACATGAACACAAAATCAAAGACCTGAGCGGCGCATCGCATTGAGGGTAGCTAAGCTGCAATAATGTAGCCCTCTCCCGATTGTTTTTGGGGGAGAGGGCTACAACTCCATTGGATCTACAAAATGGTGCAAGTGCGGGAGAGATTCCTTCCCGCAACGCTTTTGTCTCAAATCGTATATAAATGATAATAATATTTGCATTTCTTACCTGAACTCAAACATTGTAGATGTCAGTGGCATAAATGAAGCAAAAAAATCAGGTATAGTCCATATATCGGTTATTTTTTATGTATGTCAACAACATAAGTTGAATTTGTCCGCCATGTTTACTGACCTTGACCGGTCCTATTTTTGAACAGCCAATGATAATTCAGGAGCGGATCTTGAACTTAATATAGTAATTCCACAATTATAAACATAATTAACGCGGTAAATATGAATTTTCCATATATACCATTTCCTTAAATGATGTTTTAGTGATAGAAGGAGGTTAGATCGATTATCTACACTGACATTCACATTATCAAGCCCATCTAGACTCCAAGCGTAAATCCACAAAAATCACGCGAGAACTGTCATGACTGCTGAAAAAGACGACTGGTAAACATGCTGATGTGTTTTATCTGGTTTTGATTTATATACGGTACGTTTGTTCATTCTGAATTAAAAAATAATTTTATCTAAAGGAAATCAAATATAAAATCGATCTTCTCAGACCGAACTCAGTCGCATTAAAAAATTAATTTTGCACCATTACAAGGATCCTATGGAATTGTAGCACTCTCCAGTAAACATCAGATATAAAAGAATCGGAGAGGGTTACATTTTTGCAGCTAAGGGTAGCTAAAAACATCACTACAAGTTGTTAAATATCACCATTCTACATGGGGAAGGTTGCACGCTTTTCCTCATTCAGTTGGACATCGTCTCATTTGTTATATCAAGTGATAAAATACGAAATCTGTGCCTAGCTATGGGAAGACAGCCACTAACTCTCATTTTAATATAAAGATTTTATATAGGAAATTATTACATTTTTTTTACCACCGATATTCGAAAAATTAACGTCACCGCTTTTAAATTGAAGAACGAACTGTTGTTATGCAAATTATCTCATCGGTTGACCGGTCCTCTGTCCCTATCGTACATTGCAGGCATTGCCAGTCAATCTCACCTGCGTTTTAATCTTTGTTTTGTTCTTTCATTGATGTTGATTTTTTTTATCAATGTGTAAAGGAGATATATGTTGTTATGATTTGTTGATATTTTTAAAATCATACTGAACATATCTACAATAAAACTCGTTTAGTACGAACACGGATATAGCGAATTCTCGGATATAGCGAAGTTTTTTTTGAGTCCCCGATAAAATGGTTAACAAATTTTTGCAAAATTTTACGGTTATAACGAATTCGGATATAACGAATTTACGGATATAGCCAACTGATTTTGAGTCCCGTAAAGGTGAATAATAACGAAAATTAACACCTTTATAACGAATTTCTTTACAATTTATAAAAATGTGCACTACCATTTAAATAAATAGTTTGAAGTGAACTTATTTTCATATATTTTTTTAATTCACAGTCCGATTATTCAAGGTATCTAAGTAATGTAGTTTTAATTTATTCACCAATTAGCAAAAGATACAGTCTGGTGAAAGAGAAAGAAAACATGTTTATAGTGATTTCGCTATAAATATTATAACGAATTCGTTATACGGATATAACGAATTACGAATATAACAAAGTAATTCCATTGGTCCCTGGAACTTCGCTATAACCGAGTTTCACTGTACCTGGTTGAAAATACGTAACAATCATAACGGCACTATATAATCATTGGCGCATTGATACTTGAGTTCTATGACGCCGCTTGTATATAAGCCGAGAGAAGTGAGCTGACAGCATTGAGGCTACATCGCTGATAGGGATGTGCCTCAACAAATGGTTTTACTTCCGGTTTCGACCGGAAGTGTCCGAATATAGTTTTCTGCCTTATGCCGTAAGTAAAATGATAGTTCTATCTTCTCTGTAAATCTCATAGCTTTATCTTTAATCAAAAATGAGAAACACTCCGGACAAATCACTTTTTAAAACAAACGTGAAAAACGTCAATATGTGACGAATGTTATGACTTCATCAAAAATGTTTTCATAACACAGAGATCTTTTAAATACACATAAAATCTGTATATTTCAAAGTAATCGATGCAAGCGTTTTTGAAACAATTTAGTTGGAAAAAATAAAAAGTCAAAGATTTAATAAATAACTCTGCGATTACCTTAACCTTTTACCTATAGACATGGTTCAAGGTCACTGCAAACCCTTTTACCCAAAAGCACTTTGTTGATGAAGTATGAGCCAGATTGAGCCAAAGGGAGAGAAGCTATGTTCGGGATAAGTGATCTTGGACGGAAAAACGGACGTATGGACAGACGGACAAACTGATCACTATAGAGTACCCGCATAAATATGCTTTTCTATCTAACTTTGAAATAGTTTCCGTGCTATCTGCCAATGATGAATAGTCATCAAAACCATTCACCATTGGCAGATTCAATTCATTCATTCATTCAATATCCCTCAAACTCAGAACACCTCTGATGTTATACGATCGCTGCATTAAATTCTTAGTCTGATTACTCTGTTTTGTTTATCATAAAATAAATTCTGCATTTTCGAAAAATAATTTTTTTTATAATAAAATACATATTTACTATTTGGACAATAGCAAGTTTATTATCCCCCTCGACAGCAACTATTTCCTTCGGCTTGGCCTCATGATATAGTTGCTGTCTTGGTAGAAAATAAACTTGCTACATCCTCATAGCCTGTAAAAAGGTATATACTGTCCCATCCACCTACATTCCGAAAAATATAACCTCCCATTTGTAACCTGCAAAATCACTGTGCAGTCAACACAACAGTCAAAGCCACAAGTTTCACAATTTAATCCTGCTTCTCATGCACTTAACATTAGGAGCCTTGCATACCGATTTCAACAAGAGACATCTCTCTAACTAAAGATAATCATTAAAATTCATTTCATGAATCATTACAACACTCATAAGCCTTAAAGTACAGCAACTCTCAATTTTACAAAATTATTTACTGGTACGTTATTCAAAACTGCCCTTTGCTACCTTTAACTTAGTACACTATCATCTAACGAAAAGATGTGTTTTGCCTTAGACTTAGAAAGCTTATTCAATTCTGAGAAAAAGTATACCACAGATTGGCAATTCCATTGAGTTTTAAGAAAAACATGGCTATTTAAGTTAACCCACTATTTCCACTTTCCACAGCCTTAATGGGTTCTCCATAATAAAACATCTTAATCTGACCTTTTAGAGGTCATTTGATGTTCACCCACCTTAAATAAGAAACCTTATTCAATACAACATATATCTACATTAATCTTGATAAAAGCATTACATCACTTAGAAATGCCATTACATGTATACCCTCCCCCTATTTTTTGTGATCGTAAAAAGGCATGGTTTGAAATCTTTTACCTAATTTTATGAAACTTGTGGCAATTTCTTTGAGTCATTTCTCACACATATTTGAAAACAATCATCAATGATACTAAATTGTGACCTTTTTTGTTTATTTAATGATTTGTAGCATTTTAGTTATCAAATAGACATGCAATCCTGCATGTCATTTCTTGTTTTCATGAAAAAAAAGTTCGACATCTGCTATAAATTAAAATTTGATTCAAACATACCCAGGTAGCTGGACACGGAGGAGAATTCCATTAAAAATGTTCAAATTTGACATGTTTTTTTTTTCTACTTTTTTATGCATATATACCTAAAAAGCCTGAAAATAGATTATTTCTTGTTCATTTCTAAAGTATTTATCATTGCAAATGTTATTTCAAAGTCAAATGTACATTTACATATCCTAAATGTAACCTTAATGGAGACAATTGGAAAGAGTTTGGTGATTTTTCAATTATGTTAACACATCTAAATATCTTTAAAAAATAAAAAAAAAAATGAAGTAAACATAATTGCATACTCTTATTGATTTTTTTTTCACAAGAATTATATTTCTTTAAACAGCCTTAATTTTGTTTTTCATAATTTCTTATCAAACATGAACAAACCACAATAGGACATGATGCTTTCTTAAAGTTTCATTATTGTTCATGCATTATCCGATTTAATTTGAACGGTAGATAGTCTGTAGAACACAAGGAATATGCATGTGAGTAGAGGTGACAGGTTAACGTCAGGAGCTGAAACCACAAGAATCAACAGATAAAAGCCATGTTGTAACAAGAGTCCGTTCTGAGCTGAAATAAAAAAAAATAGCTCTTTTAACATACATGTACTTGTAATAGCTGTGTTTACATTAACATATACATAATGTTTTTGGAAAAAATACACTGACCATACAGTGTTATAATAAGTATGACATATCCCAATACATGACATTAACATTTAGGCGGTACAAAATCAAAAAATTGCATATCAAGTCATAATATCATAACATAAACATTTCTTGGGTATATACATATTAGATTCAGAGAGAGAGCGAGAGCAAGAGCGAGAGAGAGCTTTTGTTTTACTCGCAGTGCAACAGCAATATTACAATTCATAAACTACAAAGGAATATTACCAATCCAAACAGCGTCAAAGTATAAACTCCTGCTACATGTATACCATGTTTTGTCAATTCTACTGGTTTTTTTTTTGCGAATAAATTTTGCGAGTTTTTTTTCTGTTTTCCTATGAATTACATGTTTTAAAAACAATACTATGTATAATGCGCATAAAATTCCATGAACAATTTTACACAGCTTTGGATTTTGGTTACACATTGAAAAATGAGGGATTGATACATGTAATACATGCTCATTCTAAAATTTAATGCACTGTGGATTTTTTTTACTAGACCGAGATATTTTTGTCACAAAATTAAGTTGCCCTCTGGCACTCTGCAAAGATTTAAAGTTTGAGAGAGAGAGAGAGAGAGAGAGAGAGAGAGAGAGAGGGGGGGAGAGAGAGAGAGAGAGAGAGAGAGAGAGAGAGATATCTGAGGCACATACAGTAAAAAAGTATTTACATACTATGTAGATGTGATATGCATGTAAAGCGTACTTTAAATGAATCAATTTGTATAAAATATAAACTATTCTCTCAAATTACAATGATTCTGTGAAATTATTATATCTTGAGAAGACTGTCTATTAGATATCATCGAACACTGACCTAAAATCTGAGCTCGATATAATATAAAATTTGAGACTTTTCATCTCGCACTCTGTTTTACATGCTCGTTACACGAGGAATAACCATATATAACAGAAAGCGAGACAAAAGGTCTAATTTTAATTAGATTGAATATTAATAATGTCAAATATATTTATTTAATTAAACACAAGCCTGAGTTTTTTAAGTTATAAATTATGTGAATGGGGATATAGTAAGGATCTGCTGTATTCAAATATTTAGGGTAAAATTATCAGCATGCAAACATGCACTCTAATTACAACATTCTAATCCTGTGTACCTTAGGACCCCTACCCCTTTTAATTGCATTGTTTTACAGTGTGTGACGTGTTGTTCAATACAAAATAAGACATATATATACATAATAATAAATAAAAATTCAAAAGAGTGGTGTGCAAAACATACCAGTGAAAAAACACTGGACAAATAATATTCCGAGATTCCTCTGACTCTAACGCCTGCTTTTATATTGTGACCACGTCAAAAGCGGAGGTTAGAGTCAGAGGAATCTCGGAATAGATTGAAAGTGCAAATACTTTGAACAGAAAAATTCAGTACGCCATATCCTGTATTGAAACATACCTTTATAATCTATCATACGTTAGTTGAGCTGAATTTTACACTATTGTAGTCTTGCAGGCCATGCTTCTTTTAAAAATGTTGACACACCGCTATCAGCCGTTGTTCGCAGTCAAAACATGGCGAGTTGACATAGTGAATCGTACGATAAGTAGCTCGATTAAAACTAATAAGTTTGTGTTTAATATATAGAGCACAGATTAACATGCATTACATTGATGCAATTAGTTTCAAGTATATAATCACAATAAATATTTGAAATCTTTACAAACTCTAACGTTATAATCAGTGATCCAATCTACACTGTACGTGTTGTTCTATTATTCAACAACTGAAAGATCCGCGACTAGGTAAAATATTGCGATTAACCAAATTTCAGGAAATACTTTCGATCGTTTTTCGCTGATAGAATCGGGATAGAATCGGGATCTGTGTCTTCAATTCCAGCTATTTTGTTTTTGTTATGATTCCTATAGACAATTTTTTTTTTCTTTTTCCAAACGAAGTTTACACATTCAACGTAATTATCAATCGAATTAACGAAATCGTTTCAATAAACACTCTGATTAACTATTTAAAAAAAGGAGTTCGGTTTTATGACCTGAACGAATTGTCTTTAGCAGGAGTTACTTTAATGTGAATGTTGCACTTTTTTAAAACCAAGAACGTGGAATCAAAATTTCCGGAAAAATCAATATTTAAACCCCGATATCTCTACAATGCATCATCCGATTTTAAAACTTCAACTTAAAATTTCAGTTTTGTATTTAGTTTAGCAAACTCAATAATATGCATATAATTTTATGCTTTTTTAAATAGTTTTATAATCAGTACGAATTTTTTTCAGTATAAGTTACTTTCAGTGTGAATTTTGCACTATTTTTTAAACACAGAACAATCAAAATTTACGGAAAAATCAGTTTTTAAACCCCGATATCTCTGTAATGCATCCTCCGATTTTCAAACAGTTTTCAGCATTAGATTTAGCTTAAACATCTCTACAAAATACATACCGATATACGTTTTTTGTTTGATCAAAAAATTCTAATTTTCGAAAAAAAAATAGATTCACTTCCGGTTTTGACTGGAAGAGACGGATTTTCATTTCCATCCTTATTGCACATGTTAATTGACAAATTTATAACCATGGAAAAGTTCAAGCCTTTATCTTTAAGCGTTTTTGAGAAATGTCTCGGACAAAATGACATTTTTTTAAATTTTAAAAACGACGTAACGTAAAAACGTAAGCGGCATTGTCATAGAAACTTTAACATCTTTGAGGGATAACAGTAACATATAATCTCTGAAACTTTCATTAAAATTGGTTTAACACTTTTTGAGTTATGAAGCCAAAAAGGAGTCAGATGAATGGTTTTGCTTCCGGTTTTGACCTGAAGTGTCTGAATTTAGTTTCCAGCCTTATGTCAGAAGTAAAATAGTAGTTCTTCATTCTCTGTAAATCTCAGAGCTTTATCTTAAATCAAAACTGAGAAAAGCTCCGGACAAAATCACTTTTTAAAACGTGAAAAACGTCAATATCTGACGAATTTGATGACGTCATTTTTTTTTCAAATCATAGAGATCTTTTAGACACAAATAACACCTATTCATTTAATAATACCTTTGGACAAAGCTAAAGCCAATATTCCACCAGTGCTAGTCCCAGCTATCCAATCAAAACAATCTTTAATCGGCTGCTTGACTTCTTTCTCAATCTCTCCTAATATCTTACATAAAACCATTCCTCTGATTCCTCCTCCGTCCAAGGAAAGAAGCTGTTAGGCAAATATTACGAAAAATCAGTTAATAATTGCTGAATGATACTTTTAGTTTTTTTCAATAATCAAATGAAAACTTCATTTTTTTAATGATTCCTTACCCTTAAGTCATTTTTAAATTCCGTCGAGTTTAATATGTCATCCAGTGAACCTTCTTAAAAAATCATGAAAAAAAGATATCATATATATGTTTTTTTTTCTACTATTTCCTTTAAATCAAGAAAATGACAATAAGCCAACATTTTAAGTTTACAAACAATGAAAATATTTTTCTTTAAAAGTCTTACTGGGAGGATGCGGATCTGAAGGTTTTTTGTTGTTTGGATCTTCTTTTCCGTTACTTTTGTCATTATCATCACAACTATTTGGACTTTTTTGTGTTTTGTTCTTGTGTCCAGTTAGATTTTTGGAATTAGCATTCGACTCGCTGGAATCAAGAGATGTGTATTCAATGGGACATCGTCACGATTGTAGTCATTTTTTCTATTTGCATTATTTACAATGCTTTAGTAATGCATTTCTAATGATAAATACATGTAGTTTCAGTTGTAAAGTTAAAAGCAAGATACAGAGCTTACAATTATCTGTCATGTAAACAAGGTTAATGCTATGATTTTGTTTACATTGGTTCAATATACAGTACCTTAGTACTCAGGTGAGCTAAAATGTTAATATAAAAATGCATTGTCTGTGTTTAGTCAGAGTGATCCCACTACATTTATTTATAAGTTACATTCCGAAATGAATCAATATTTAATGGATCATTTTTCTTCAATCCACGGAAAAGACCCCGAAGACATTAACTCCACGGATCCACCTAAACATTCTATAACAAAGTGGGATATTTAATACATCGAAAAATAATCCTAGTTAGTATTTTTAGGGGTCACATTTCATCATTACACCGGTGCTTAATTCGATTTTTTATGCATGAGATGAAGAGATAAGAGACAACGAAGCGTCGGTTCACGTCACCTTAAAATGTTCTTTAATTGTATCTTCTTTCTGGCTTATCGTCCTTCTGGCTTTTAATTGCTAGCGTCCGGTGCGAAAGTAGCTACGTTTCGTTTTTTGGGGTTTTTTTTCGCTGGTATTACGCATGCTTATAATCATAAGCAGTATTTCTGGGAAATATGCACTCGTGCTCCAGCCGATTTGTATGTTTGTCAATTACTACCGTACGCTTATTATTTTAGTTTTATCCAACCCCATCCCATGTAAGTTGGATATATAACAATAAAAGTTTTTTTTTTGTTTTTTGTTTTGTTTTTTTAATAAGACAGTTATTTCGGAAGTCGGATGGTTGTAAATGTAGAAATGTAGTCCAGGTCATATATATACCGCGGTATCTCTTTTGCTGTCTGCCGATATTTAATAACCGTTTCGGGTTATGTTTGGACATTTTTACATAGGTTATATGTATATAAGGTATCTAGTTCTCAGTACTTTAATGACATTTAGTGCAATAAAACATCGTAAATAGTTTTTATTTGTCCGATTGATACCAATGCACCTTGTCTTTCTCATCCGTCAGAGCTCGGATTCTTTTCTTTAGTCGTAAAGACAGGAAAAAAATATGTTTGGTGATCGCTGTTTTATTTATATTTAAGACAACAACATGGTGAAGAAAATGGTTTATCTATTGTGTTGTCTAAATAACACATAAGAGTGTATGCAGACAAGGTGTAGGCCCTTAGCAAAGTCTACTTGTTCTTTGTCTCACCTTCTATGAACTCGAGACACTTGACATGAAGACCACTTTTAAAAAAAAAAATTCTCAGTTAAAAACATAATTTCTATTTTTATTCCCCTAACTATATCATTTAGCTTGGAACAGATGAAAAGAAAGACAATAATTGATGAAAGCTAATAAACAATTCTTTATCAGCTTTTTTCCCGTGATTATGTACAGGAAATTGTGCTGGCTTCGTTATATTTTCAAAACAATAAGCTTGAAGTGGAGTATATACTGACCAAACCTGCTTTTGATAGCATGTTCATGTGGCTATCACAAATCATAATTACGTAGCAAAATTACTTTATCTGCTGTATAATTCCAATATTAACAACATAGTAGCCGCCTTTAGCGAATTGAATTCCAAATTTAAGACGTCATCGGTTCTTTGTACCGTTCTGTGCTAAGCTGGTCAATTATTACAAGGAAATTAGAAACTCCTAGAGCTATAATTGGGGTCTTCGACTTTCGATCGAAAATACCTATTGTTATTCTTTTGTTTCATTATTCTTTTTCTCGACAATGTTTCGTCAGCGATAAAAACAAAAAGAAATTTTGAAACAATTATGCTTTTCTAGTTGCAATTCTTAATGACACGTCTATGTAAGTCTTTGGGTCAGACTTACGGTTCCGGTACTTTCTTTTTTTACATTGAAAATACTCAAAATTCATTGAAACGCAATATCTTTCATACTCTTAGAGTAACAGCATTCAAATTTTAAACTTTGTAAAGTTGTACGAAATCGTTTGCGTGGGCATTTTTTTTTATCTTACCGTTTTTGAGATAAAAGGTTTCACATTTGAGAAAAGGGGGAATGAAAAACAAATAAAAAGTATTCTATAAACCTAAGAAATTTTATAAAAGTCCTCAAAAGTGTGAACATAGATCTAATTAATGCATTTATTCCCAGTTAAAATGAATATTTTAAAGTACTTCCGGTTTAATGAGTCGATGGAAATCGTCTATGGGAGTTTCAATATTAAATTAAAATCACACTTGTAGCGTTTTCTCAAAAGGTTTTCAAGTAAAAGTTACAATATTTCAGGTGTGTAATAACACAGTAATGGCACAAATCGGAAAAGGTTTAAGGTAGACAGTTTGAAAAAAAAAAGGGATCTGCAGGGTCAAAGCTAAAAAAGCCCCTTAGCTGTTATTCTTCATTTTCTAATTTTAACAAATGCACGGTAATTAATCGGTTTCTTACCAAATGCAATTCAAAACAGCAGAAGAATGTGTATCAGTTAATCCAACGTGGCCTTCCAACAAATTAAATTAGCCGCTTGCGACAAAAAAATGACCTGGCGTGTTTATTCCTCAGTCAACGCTATTCGGCCACATTGTTTATAAGCATCAATGCTTTTTCTTAATCAAATAATCTTAAAATGTTGTCGTGTCAACCAGTCATTAAACACCTATCCATTCACAACGCATCTCAATCTTGTATTTACACTTTTCAGAATGTAAACACGGCATAGCCAAGCCCCGCGGGTGTTTGTGGTATGTATATTGTATTGCGTCACATCACATTCATTGAATTTACAGTCTATATAATTTTTAACACGCACATGTCAACAGTCAATGTGGTCGAATGGTTAGCGTACTGAGTATGCAAAGCTACAAAGCTAAGGGTCACGGGTTTGAAATCCACTTTTTTCCTTTTGATTTTTTGGACTGTAGTACAAGTCGAAAAGCTCTCTTTCTTTTGAACATAAATAGATCTAGTTTTATCTATATCTGTCCCAATATCAATATCAATCGAACACTTTCAGTGTTAGTGAACGAAAAGAAAATTTAAAGACATAACAGCTTTGTAAAAGGAGAATGGTAACTCTATTTAAAAAAAAAGAAGCTGCCGGTCGAGTTTTATACAGACGTGGATATTTTAGCAGGGTTCTTTGGAAGGGTATTAAAATCGAGAAGTAAACATAAAGGCCCGACTGTTTCCTCGGAGTGTAGATAGAACAGATATAAATATTTTTATATGTACTAGAATAGAGTATTATTCAGTAATGTATATATTCAGAGATAAATACAATGTAGATTTTGGGACTGATAATCGTGATTTTATATGCATGGAGAAAGGTTGGCTAAAATTGGATGTCGTGTTGTCTATAACAACCCCGACACTAAAACTTAGTTTAATTATATATGATACTGCCTTTCTTTTAATAGTTTGAGGACCAAGAGTGTTGTGGTTGGTACTTTTTATGCTCGGTAATATATATTATTTTTTATGAGGAACCTTAGCCTGTTATTGTAGATTATTTTCAAATAATAAAGACATTTTTTGAAGACGACAACGGCTCCATTTACAGAGCACGAATCATTCAAGATTAAAAATTCTAACATAACGTAAATTTAGTGGTTTGCCCTATTCAGAATCCAGATTTGTTCATTTTTAAATAAATCTTAATAAAAAAACCCAAATAGAAATGGAATACTTATGTTTACAAAATATGCTGGTGGCACCCACTCTTTTTTTCTGAAATAAAATTCAAAGGAATATGTTCCTATCTATTTACGTCGAATTCTAGACGGTTGCAGAGAGTACTCACACAGAAGGCGAACTTACAAAATAGCTTTACGGGTTTTTAGACGTATTTAATAACTTACATGTAAATTACATGGAACAATAATGTCGGCCACGCTTATTATTATTTTTTTTTGAAAACTTGATTACTGTCAGCTTGGGCAGAGAATTTCCACCATAACTGGATTAACAATGTATGTACCACAAATAACACTCTATGACAATAACTTCAATATTAAATAAAAATTATAATATATCGTCAGAATTCGCAGTATTTGTTTATTTTGTTTCCATTAATATGAGAACATGTCAATATGATCGAACTTAAGTCAAGACACAACAAATAAGTATTATGAAATTTAAAATCAAGACTTTTTTAAGAACATGAAACTATGACCGCTTACTAATCCTTTCTGTCCTTTAAATACGCTAAAGTTTTGAACAACAAAAAACCCCACTTTTTTTCAAATTTAAGAGGTATGAAACATCTTTGACGAAATATCTTCATTTCAAATTGAATATCCAATGTGTAAGCTTCTACCAGTTTTACTATTTAACTGACCATACTAAATAAAAGATAAAAAATTCTATTAAAATTAAATATATAATAAATGTATAAAAACAGTTTCTTGGGTAGACACATTTGTACATAATTTTTATGTACATCAAATGTTGTTATAACTGAAAAGGATTCGATCACTTTATCCGAGGCCTGTTTTCATCTTTCTTGCTGGAAAGTTCACATTTACCTATCAATCGGGTGACAGCAAACGTATTCTTCTAATATTACCTTTGCGGACCACTAAAACTTTTGGTGCCTCCGTCTTCCTGTTCAGTACTTTTGACATTTTTGTGATCCAAATTTAGACGGTCCTGTGTTTTTTTCATCCATTTTAAGTTACCTATTCTTCTATGATGCTCTAATTCATTCAGCAGCTCTCTGATATAAAGAGAAAAAAAGTCTTAAAGAGATATCGTCATAATTTTCGTCAAAGTTTACTTTTATTTATTTATTACAAGAAGAGAGGGCATATTGCTTTGCCGTTGTTTTTGTTTGTTACATGTAATTTAACTTTCAACTTTGCACATTTTTTATCCGTAGTTTTTGCATTTGTATCTTTATGCTCGGAAATACCTCTGACATGTTACAAATCGACAATTGTGAAATCTGCAAGTTTGTTGAATTTTGACATCGCGGCTATGTTAAGGCTGTCCGAAGCTAAATATATATCGAAAAGTGATACTAATTTATTATCGAAAAATACTTTAACCGAGCGAGTTTGTTTAAACTTTTATTACATATATTAACAGTGACATCCAACACTATATTTGATGTTTTTTTTGTGACGTCAAATATTTTTCTTAAGCACGTGACGGGTGTATTCTAACTCGGTAAACAATCTATAAAAACCACATCGGCGCAAGTGAATAATGACATTAAATCAAAAATATTTTTATGAAAAATCTTTCGGTTCTTTGCAGATCTTGCTGTGAGTTCATATAAATATTTTGTTTATTT
This sequence comes from Magallana gigas, assembly GCF_902806645.1. Taxonomy (NCBI): domain Eukaryota; kingdom Metazoa; phylum Mollusca; class Bivalvia; order Ostreida; family Ostreidae; genus Magallana; species Magallana gigas. The sequence continues at coordinate 29,683,115 of NC_047563.1, read as the reverse complement.
GAAATATTGTCAAAACATTTCGCACCGTCATCGAAATTAGACACATTTTCACCCTTTAGGCTCAATTTACACAAAATCGGGTCAATCGGTAGGTTTCCTCCAGCAAGATTCACATTGGTACTTATTTTCTCTCCCGATTTCACATAAAATATACTAAGATTGCTTTTATCTTTCACTTGCGCCAAGCCGTTTTTATATGCATATACATATCACCATTCATTAGATTACACGTAGCAGGGGGAGTCTCAAAACCATTAGTTTATGAATAGTTATTTACCTATTACGAAGCTTTAAAACTGTTAATTTTTTTATACTCCATATCCGTTATATTGAATGCGGTATCACTAGTATTAACAACAGTGTCTATGTAAAGGAATGAAACGGTTTTATTATGCACAATGAATATCACTAATTACGTTACGATGTATTCCCTATGAACGATCTAAAGGAATGCAGATCGTGACGTCAAAGTTAACTATGACGTCATATCTTATGAAGTACAGACAAGTGACTTTGTACATATCGCTGTTAATTTAATCGGGCAACCTTAACATAGCCGCGATGACCTTATATGGCAAATGCTTGCTGCAGAAAAAGGCATGCCGTAATCGCTGGAATGGACGAAAAAACCCACGTAATATTCAGTTAAATTGGTATATATGTAATAAGCTTTTAATAAACAATGCTATTTTTTTAAGTCAAAAATTTAATTTTCTAAAAGCTTATTGAGGTATGATTGAAACCGGACCACACAAGAAGAGGTGCATATATGTAAAAATCGTTGCCGTGACGAAAGCGATAGTTTATGTAATATAATTCCCATGGTATTTTACGATAAGGGTTAACTTTTACTACAAAGGGAAATGCCTGATATCTTACATCTCTTAAATAATTTGACATGTTATTTAAACTGGAAAATATAAGTTGAATGCGAACTTTTTTCTAGAAATGAGACAGATCAAGAAATTTTCGAAAATTTACTCATATTTATATTATCGTTTCTGAGTTTATCCATGCAAATGTGATATTGTGTAAAAACATAAACTAAAGACTCCCGTGATTTATCGTGAATCTAATGCGCATGCGCAAGATTGTAAAATATAAAAAAATCCAGATGATATCCGGACTTATAAAAGGAATTTTCGTTGATTAATAATTAAGATATCTTGATTGAGAAAAAATAAAAATAAATTGGTAATCTTCAAGTACCAATAATGTTTAAAACATATACATGTATAACAAAAGACAGTACTCTTCCGATTTCTCGGTATAAAAGCCACAAAATTCGAGTCTTTTAGTTTGATATAGTAGTATTGATTTAAGGTGATGCTTTGTATTATCTATTTGTTATTGTATCGTTATTTTACAAACTAGTCATAATGTAAAGCAGAGATATTTGGGAATTAGCGATTTTAAATTTGAGGGCAATAGAACCCCTTGACGTCGGACTGAGACAGAGAAATATCAGCCCCGAGGGTGATACAGCCCTGGCTTCTGGTTGCTGTCTCACCTAGTCCGAAACACGTGTATTAGGGCCGATACACTACTAGGTATATGATATTATGATGATATTTAATTTTTTTTTTGCTTAATTCGTCCCCATTTCGGCGATTACTGCATGCCTTTTCCTGCAGCCATCCTCTTCTATCAGTGAAATCATTGTTCCCAAACATGGTCATGTCAAAAATCGACAAACCTGTAGACATTCGTTAAAAACATGTGTTGATTTGTAACATGTCAGCTGTGCTATTTCAGAAAACGGAGAAATCAAAAGAAGAGACTATTGATGGAAAATGCGTAAAATAGCAAGTTACATGTAAATAATAAACATCATTTTACAGCTGCAAATGTGCATTTGTAGAAAGAATTGAATAAAGGCCTGCGAAGGTAACTTTAGAGTATTTATACCCGAGTTTTACAGGATCACAACTACACATATTTGTACTCAGGCCCACATTCCAACACGATTGCATATTCCGATTTAAAAGTGTCCATGTCTTAATTTTGAAACAAAAATGCCCCCCATACTTAAGTTGAAGTTAAAGATGGACAGCGATCATTATAAAAAAACATACTCGTTTTTTTTAACTTTTTAAATAGGTAGGTTAGCTAAAATCTTATAAAATGTTATTGAAAATACAACTACTCTATAGTTTATTTTGGTATGTGTGATCCTACTACATTTACTTATAGGCTACATTCCGAAATGACACAAGGTCAATACTTAAAGGGACAATTTCTCTACAATCCACACGAAAAATGACCCTGAAGACATAAACTCTACGGATCCACCTAAGCATTCTATAACAAAGTGGGATATTTAATAGATCGAAAAATAATCTTAGTCAGTATTTTTAGGGGTCACATTTCATCATTACACCGGTACTTGATTCGATTGTTCATGCATGAGATGAAGTTACGTAATTAAGAGACAACAAAGCTTCTGTTGCAATGAATATATCAAGATGTGAACAGTGCAATGTATAGTGATGCGCTATAAGTGATACGTCACCTTGCATTTCGCTTGCATTTATTGTCAATCTGGCTTTTAATGCTAGCGCTGATAGCATTTATGTTGTTTCGGTTTTTTGCTAGTCTTACTTATGCTTAGGATCAAAAGTAGAAATTCAGGGAAATTTGTATTCGTGATCTAGCCCGTTTAAATGATTTTTAGACGGGGTCACAAGACCCCGTCTATTGGTTTACTGTCAGCCGAAGTCTCAAACCGGAAAGAACGCGTAGAACACATGATTTGAGTCTACGCATAAGAAAATAGTGCTGAAAGATTTTATGTATTTCGTAAATATGTATTATAAAACACGCATTAAATCTTTTTAAGTCCTCTGTGTATAAACAGAACTCTATTTAGAAAACAAACAAATATATTTATTGATCAAATATTCTTGCTCTGGTTCAAATGTAGAATAAGTTACGTAACTGAATGCACAGCGCCGTTGACGATTCAGTTGACGTACGAACTCATTAATAAATAGAAGAGGTTGATGGGTAGAATTGAAATTAAAGTACACAAACGCAATGTGCCATTTTTGAAAAGTTGTGAATTTTACTTTGACAATCTTTCACCTTAATACTACCAAACTTCATGCGCAAGCCGAAGTTAAAATCGGGACAGGTTATACACAGATGTTTTACAAATTAAATAGGTGTTTTATTGGCTTCCAGTCTACTTGCAGTATGACTGCTGTTCGTCTCTAAAGGAATTTTGTACACAGAAAATAAAAACAAGTCTGAATTTGCCTTCTCGTTCGTCGGCTCTTTAGTTTTTTAAACTGAATTTTAACTTTGAACAATGCATTTTAGGCAAAATATATAATAGATTATAAATTTTGGAAGACTTATACATCATATAATATTTACAATCTTATCAATTGAAGAACCAAGTTAAATATTAATGTTCATGTTTTCCGGCTTAGTTGGAATCAGGATTGGGGTGAATTACATTGTGAAATAATGATTTACATTACCATAACTTCATGAATTATAGCATTAAACTAGACACGATCTCGTTGCGAGCAACGAGGAGGTCTTCCGTCCGATTTTTAGAAGAGGAAATGACCTTGCCTTTTATCTTCATCAACGAAACATATCAGGAAATGCAGCAATCGCAACTTCTCGGGCCTTTCCGGCAGGCTCGGAAAAACACCTCGAATGTATTACCTAGGCGGCCATGACAACCCCCCTTTTTATAGAACTTGATATATTAAATACAACACATTTCATGATCTGTTGAGATGTGAGCTATACTTCATTAAAGTAAACGATATACACTAAAATATAACACAGAAGCGACATACAAGACTGTCTTGCCGATACTTATTTTAATGGGAAGCGACTCCATTTTGTATAAAATTCTAACATCCGGTGATGTTAATACATTCGAGGTGTTTTTCCGAGCCTACCGGAAAGGCCCGAGAAGTTGTGATTGGAAATGCAGATGTGATCTAAAAGAGCGATGGATGAAGGATTATACACCCCGTTGGACTCCTAATTTAAAGGACCAGCCCCATTTTATTTCATATTAAATAAGAGGTCTTTTGACCTAATAACAGGTCTAACGACCTGTAATAAAAAAAAGAGGGTCTGCCTTTGTAAACGGAAGACCCTAATAACAATAAGAATTGAAGGGTCTTCCGCTGAAGACGGAAGACCCTAATAATAAAAGACCGTTTTTGTCTATATCTTAATTGAAGAGTGTTTTTCAACTTTTACTACAGTCCAACAACCCTTTTATGTTGAGTATTTTAGTTAGAAAATTAAATAAAAAGGAGAGAAAGAACAAATCTTGGCTCCGGCGAGATTAGAACACACAGCCTTTGCAGGTGTCTCAAAACATGGCTGACGCAAATAAATCCCGAATTTGTCTTTGAATTTTGGGCGTTTCCGCCCGGGAGAGGAGCTGAGTTTTTGTATGAGATAATAAACAACCTGTAAGATGTCTGACTATTCCGATTTGGTAACAGTGCGAGGTCATTTGAAATATTGATGCGTGTTTGTGTCTGGAGGGGGGTGAAAAGACCCGAGCTTGATTTTCGTCGTAAATAAATCGAAAATAGAATTTTGAGGTGTGGATCTCAGATTCGGTTAACAACTATTAGGGGAAGTCCTAAAACAATGACTGATGCATTTTACCCATGTATTTTAGTGTTGAGAATATTTTTTCGTGTCGTTTACTATTATGTTTGACTGTTTTATTTCAGCAGGATTGATTAAATCTTTATAAATGTAGAAATAACGAAATCTGTAACACGTAAATTTATTCGGTAAAAATTTGATGACAGTAATTTCCACAGTTCTAACATTCATAAGTAGTTCACACGCTATCGTAGATACAGACTAAACGGAAAACAAGAAATATACATGCAACAGAAATATTACGTGGCTGCTTACATTGTAAACAGATAGCCATGCTATGACCTTGAATTGCTAGTATTACATAATGGTCACTATGATATTTATGTGTACCTAGATGCTGCGCACTGAATGGTGTTAATGATAATTGACAGAATGAAATCTGTGACTCTTGTAGCAATGCGTAGTATTCCTAAATGATGTTATGAAACCAGGTGCATAATACGGGCAGAATAATATCCAAATTGAGAGTTTAACAACATGTGACCTATTTGGCGATTCTGTGTCTGCAACGAATGCTCTAGTATTCTATATTGAGTCATGTATTGTGTATTCTATATATTAACCTTTGTAACCTTTTATGCCGTGTATGAATGAACGTATTGTGAGTAAGTGATGCCTCATACTAGGTGGGGGGGGGCTCCGAGACCCAGGACTCGGAGACCCACATCCTGCATCCAGACTCTTTGATTGGCAGTTTTGACGGTTTTGTTACTTTATTTAGGAATAAAATATTAATCTTAATTTTGAACACTAAATGTTCACTCATGATCGTCGTATATGGGCCGAACTAGTCAAAACTGTCCATCATAAGTAAAACCTTATATATACCCATATGAAATGAGATTGTGCAGACTCCTGATTTGGGCTGCTATTAGCTGATGTTATTGTAACTATTAGATCACGCTTAATAAAACCGCTTGAGAAAGAAATACTGGACTTGTCATCCATAAGCTTGAGCTGACCCTCAATAGGATCCTGTAAGACAGAAGGCTTACATGAACTTTCTTGGTGCCAGTGACCAGGACTGAGCGAAGTTCAATACAGAGTAAGGTAAGAACCATTTCTATATGTCTCTTATAGCTATCTCGAAGTAAACAACTTTGTCTAAGCAACCAATATGGCGACAGGTGATGGGTTTGATAAAACAGAATTTAAAAATCAAATGGAGCAATTAGAAAAACAATTCGCGGGGTTGGGTCAGAACAATGAAAATAAAGGGCAAGAAACAGGTAAAAAATCCCCAGAAAAAGAGCAGATTAAACAAAATACTTTTGAAACATATCATGATGCTAGGCCGTATGAAACTCGTGAAACTCGACACCGAGTCCCAGATCAGGATGATGAAAAAGATTTTTTTATTGGTCAAGTTAAAGCTATAACAGCCGCACTCTCAGTGCCCCTATCTTCTGTGATAACTCCTTTTGAGGGAGATGCTCAAAAGTTTAAACAGTGGATAAAGGAAGTTGAAAAGTACAGTGTTATGTCTGGGAAACAAGGTCATGAGATCCCCATGCTTGCATACATAACGAGTAAGGGTTCAGTTGGGGATTATATTAAAAGGTATTTAGATGAAACAGATGCGTCTGAAGAAATCCCATTTTGGAACGATCTTAAGGAATCCCTTAAAAATAGATTTTCAGAAATAACAGACCCCCAACACGCGTTAGCAGTAATGCGTAAGACTCGACAACATTCAAATGAAAGTGTTCAGTTGTTCGCCGAGAGACTATTGCAAATCGCGGAAGACGCCTACAGTAATGACAGACTAAAAGACCCTTTGATACAACAACAGTTAGTAGATATCTTTTGTGACGGGTTGACATTCGACTACCTCAGAATGAAAATTTTGCGAGAAAACCCTAAAGATTTAGAATCCGCAATTCAAATAGCAATGCGAGAACAAAATCTGAGACAGAGGCTAGCGATAAGAGGGTCAAATATGACAGAAATTGTACAAAGTAATGACAACAGACGAACTCTTTCAAATTTTGATACTACTCTTCCCTTATTAAAGGATAGAGCAGATAATCTTACCTCAGTAGAGACAAGGCATGTAGAACCAATGGAAATTGACCATGCGCGTAATAGTAGGTGTTTTAAATGTAAACAGACGGGTCATAGGGCTCGATTTTGTACTCAAAATAAATCCCAAGTCAGGTCCCGTCCTCAAATAGATAAACGACCCAGTCAAAACAAACCCGTCCATAATATAGAGCAGAAACCCCGTTCGCCTGTGGAATGTTGGAATTGTGGTAAAGTAGGTCATGTGCGTGCAGATTGTTGGGGCTCGCATATGTATCAAAGAACACAGCAAAATCGGGGCAGACCATCAAATCGTCAAGGCCGAACATATAAATCTAGCGACCAAGTAAATAGGGGATCGTCTCAAAATTTCAAATCACGCTCTTATTTTGACAAACAAAAACAGGAAAACTAAGACGTTCTTCCTTCGTTGAAGCCCGAAGAAAGAACTTTAAACAAAGACCTACATATGAAATTAATTTTACTAACAACCCCAGTAGCTGTTTATTAAAAGTAGGTAAAAATAAATTTAGAGCTTTGGTAGATACAGGTGCAGCCGTATCTCTAATTAGTAAGAAAATGTATGATAATCTATTTCCCCGCCCCAAGTTGTTTAATAATGACATCCCCTCTTTACAAGCAGCAAATGGCAATTCTTTAATTGCGATAGGGTATGTAAATATTTCCTTTAAGATTTCAGGGTTAACTTTAGACCACAAACTTTATGTGACAAAGGGACTCAACCGAAACATGATTCTCGGTCGTGATTGGCTCAAGAAAAACAATGTTCGTTTATACTTTGATCTTGGACTCATGCGTATTGATGGCAAAGTATACGCGGAACTTAAAGAAGATTTACATATCTCAACTATTGTAAGAACTCCTAAGAAACTTATTATGAGACCAAACACGGTGACTGTATTCTATGGAAAAATAAATAACAATTTTCCTCTGGAAAAAAATGACTTGGTTGAAGTGAACAGCATAGACAATAACTGCATTATGGAAGACCCAGGACTATATTTAAAAGACGCCGTTTGTATAGTTCGGAAGGATAAGAAAGTTCCAATGATCTTCGTTAACCAAACTAACAAAAATTATAAAATTCCAAGAGGTTACATAGTAGGACGAATTACCGCATTAAAACAGAAGGAAATCTCAGAAATACAGACTACTCAAGACACAAAAGAAGAAATTGATGTACCTAGAAGATTTGAACACTCAATCAAAAGACTTGTGAGCAAAAACAATGATTTATTTGCAAAGAAAGACAGTGACCTTGGAGTGACTGATACTGTTAAAATGAAGATAGAAACTGGAGATCACCACCCAATAAAGAACAGACCCTACCGTGTACCCTTAAATAAAAGACAGATAATTGACAAGGCCATACTGGAAATGATGGACGCAAATATAATTGAGAGATCACAATCGCCTTGGTCATTTCCCTTAGTAGTGGTGAAGAAAAAGGACGGATCAGACCGGATGTGCGTTGACTTTAGAAGCTTGAATAAGATAGTGAAACCCGTATCATTCCCGCTACCGTTGATTGATGACATCCTGTGTTTACTAGGTAAGGCAAAATATTTCACTGCACTAGACTTAAAGAGTGGATATTGGCAAGTGAAATTAGAAGATTCAAGTAAAGAAAAAACGGCCTTTGCATGTCACAAAGGACTATTCCAATTCAACCGGATGCCATTTGGGTTGAGTAATGCACCAGCAGTCTTTCAAGAGCTGATGAACATAGTTCTTCAAGGACAAGAGGAGTTTGCCATCGCATACCTGGATGACATTCTTATATTCTCAGAGACACCGGAAGATCATCTTCGGCATATTCAAGACGTTTTCAACCGCCTAAGGAAGCATGGACTTAAAATGAAGCTAAAGAAATGTAGTTTCTTCAAGGAACAGACAGCATATCTTGGTTTCATCATTGATGAACATGGCGTTACACCTGATCCAAAGAAAGTCGAAGCTATAAGAAAGTTACCAGCGCCCACTACAGTCCGAGAAGTTCGTGGCTTTATAGGTATGTGTAGTTATTACAGGAGATTTATACCGAACTTCTCTAAGATTGCAGAACCATTGATTGACTTAACCAGAAAATATGCAAGGTTCAAATGGACACCATGTTGTCAAAAAGCGTTTGACTTTATTAAAGAAAGTTTAACGGTAGTGCCTTTACTTAAGGAATGAATTCAATATTTATTTGTTTTATACGATATAAAATGGTTTGGGGCAGTTTACGCTTTATAAACCGCGAAGCGGTTTATAAAAAAGCGTAAACTGTTTCAAACCATTTTATATCGTATAAAACTAATAAACATTGAATTCATTGCTTATAATTTAATTTTTTTACTCTTCATTGTAGATAAAAACGGTCATTTGACCTTTAAAATGAGGTAAAATGGTACAAAATTCAAACGTAACGTCAGGCGTATTGATACGTTTTTGACGTTAGTCTTACTATGACGTAGGCAACATTCTTTATACGATATAAAATAATTTTTTTAGCCAATCAGAAGGCGCGTTACAACCAGAATTAAATTATTAGCATATCCAGATACTAATAAGCCATACATCCTGTACACCGATGCCAGCGACAATTGTATTGGAGCGTGCCTTACTCAAAAGACAGATGAGGGAGAAGATAAGCCAGTATATTACTTATCCCACAAGCTGAGTAAAACTCAAGAAAAGTGGTCAACCATAGAAAAGGAGGCATTTGCAATCCATTACGCCCTTCAGAAGTTAGACCATTATTTACACGGTGCTCAGATTACTATAAGAACAGACCATAAGCCGCTCAAGTATATCTTAGAATCTCCAATGCAAAATAAGAAAATTCAACTATGGGCATTAAGTATTGCAGGATATAACTGTAAGGTAGAGTACATAGAAGGAAGATTTAACTGCTGTGCAGATCTCTTATCCCGATTACCGACAGTCAACCTCGAGTGTGAAGAGGAAGAACAATCAGAGCATGATGAACCAGATGTTAAGGACAATTTCTTTGAAGTGAACGTACTTAACTCCAATGCCTTTTCGCCTAAGAGATTAGCCAGATGTGAAGTTAAACAACACGACGAATTGGTCAAACCCTTTATTGATCTACCAGAAGAAATCAACATCAAAGAAAGTCAACAACACGATGAGCAGATCAAGAAACTGAAGAATCGGTTAAATAAGGGAACAGCAACGGCAACCGAAGAAAGGAAGTTTTTGGAAATTGATGGTTTAATGTACTATCTTTCAGATGGAGACTCAGAAGGCCCAAAACTTCGCCTGTATGTACCACGTGAGTTAGAACTTTTAGTAGTGCAGCAATATCATGACGGACTTGGACATATGGGAGTGGACAAAACATATGACGTAATCAGACAAAAGTACTACATACCAAATTTGTACAAAAGGTTATACTCTTATATAGAAGGATGTGTAGTATGCCAAACGAGGAGCAATAAGAAAAATCAGCCTCCACTTCAAGAGACAGATATACCACCTTTTCCAATGGCTAAAGTAGGACTTGATCTATCAGGACCATATCCAACATCCTTGTCGGGAAACATAGTTTCTTTTATTGACATTTACTCTGGTTGGCCAGAAGCTTTTCCCGTTCCTGATAAGTCGGCTGACAACATAGTACATCTTATCTTAGAAGAAATATATCCAAGATATGGCTGTCCTCTTCAAATCCTCACAGACAACGGAACAGAAAATGTGAATAAGAAAGTGGAAGAAACTTTAAAAGAATTGAATATCAACCATATCAAAACATCTTATTACAGCCCTCAAGGTAATGGTAAAGTAGAACGATTTCATAGAACTCTACATGACGTGATGGCTAAGAAAACAACAGACAACGCTCAAACATGGGATATTCATCTTAATCAGACGTTGGCAGCCATTCGTTTCCATCCTAACGACTCGTCAAAGTTTTCTCCATATTACCTTATGTACAACAGAGATGTCGTATTACCTCTTGATACGTTGATGAAACCTCGAAGGAGATACGCGGGAGAAGATCAACACAAGATCGCCCTTCAAGAACAGCATAAAGCTTTCCTGCTAGTACATCGTAATATGAAGGAAGCCAAGAAGAAACAGAAAGCTCAGGCCGATAAGAGAAGCAAAGATGAAAATTTTCAGGTAGGTGACCCTGTCTACCTTAAGAACAACAGAAGACAAAATAAGTTAGATAAAAAGTGGCTACCGTATTATCGAATCATAGAGCAGAAAGGACTAGTTAGTTTCGTGGTGAGAGATCAATTGACTGGATTAACCACCAACTGCCATGCGCGACAATTAAGACTGGCAGATATTTCGCACTGGCCCCTTTCACAAACTACTGAAGATGGTGGAAGAACTCTAAGAAAAACTAACTATGTGGTGCCACCGGAAGATGAATCGTCGTCAGAAAATGAAGACATGCAACCAGAACCATTGGAAAGAGCTATACAGTCCAAACAATGGGAAAGAGAAGGATCTTCAGACGAAGAGGATATTCCCCTAGCAGAACTTCAAAGACGTATAAGAGCTAAGACGATCATGGATGATCAGCAGCATAAACACGAGAATGATCAGACCGTAGATTCAGAATCGGATGAGACCCATGAGTCAAATCAATGTGGTGAAAATAGTGGTCAAGACTATGAAATACCCTTAGATAACCCAAATGTACCCTTAGAAGAAAATATGGAAATAGATGAAATAGCCCCTAAAGTAGGTCTAGGCTTCAAACCAATCCCTAAACCCCGTAAATCTAATAAACAAAAATTTAAAGAGGATTGTTTAGTTGTCTTAAAACAGTTAGTAATAGGGTAGATAAAGTATCCTTTATTTTCAGATGTCAGAATCTGAGTTATTGGAACTGAGATTGACGCCCCCTTAATTAAGAACTTTATATCAAAATAAAGTTTGGAAGAGTCACATTGACAGCAACCTTGAACATATACAGCCAGTATTTGAGTAATACAGAGCCATACTCTGATATGGTTATGCTAATCATTAGAGGAGAAATCACCTCCGCGAGCGTTAGGAGGGAGGGCGTCACTCGAAACCGAATGTAGATGTAAATAATCTTGAATAAGCTTAGCTTTGTATATATTGCACGCTTTTAAAAAGGTATGACAGGATGACCCCCTGTGACATCAAAACATATATTGAGATTCGCCGACTAGCAAACGCGGAATCAGCACCTCGGTTATTTGTATGTATATGCGGAGTTAAAGAGATTTAACATATACTCGAAATACATGAAACAGCGAATAAGTAAAGAAATTGTAAGACTAATTTTTGTATGTGATTTAAGATTATTGGTAAAAACAATCAAAATATTACTATCGACATCTTGAATATGGGACAAGGTTGCTCGAGTTTTCATGGTTCATTTTCATTAACCCCTGTTATAAACATGAAAGTAATTTCAAGTCACTGATTTATCAGTACTTCACACAAAATAACTAGATATTAGAAAAATAGAATTCCTGAAAAATTAAACATATTAAAGTTTTCCATATAAATAAACTTATGGCGGAATTGCCAGTAACTAATTTGACATCTATAAAGTCCTCGTCTTGGGTGGGAAGCCCCTGGTTTTATGTGTGTTTAACTTTGGCAGTAACAATAACGATAGGACTTTGTATAAGGAAACGTAAAACTATTAAAAAGTGGGGTGGTATATGCTGTAGTGGTTGCTGGACAGGTTGTCGAAAAAGGGGTAGTGACGGAGATAAGAAAGGTTCTTCCAAAGACATTGTATTTTGTTGTGAGAATCCAGAGAAAAGGACCTCTAGCGACATTATTGAACATGAACCAATCCCGAAAGTCACTAGGATCCAAGAGAAACCCCGACGAAGCGGAAGAATCGCAACTCGCAAATTGACCAGTAACACGGGGACAATTTCGACTAAACTAGCACAACAATTTCTTGGAGAGGAGGAAAATGAAGACTATCCATGGACCAAATACTATCCACCGGACCCAGAGCTGGCACGTAAATACCTGGAAGAGAAGGCCGCGATGTCTACGCAACAGAGGAACGCAGGAGACGCTCCGCGAGAAGTCGCCTCGCCATCCGCGCCGACCCTCTATCCACGGGTGCCGATGATGGATGAATAATTAAGCTACGGCCGCGAAGAAGTTGTGTATTCCTTATGAAAGGATTGTGAAATTTAGCGAAAATCAAAAAATGTGAAATGTGTTAAAGTAGAAATGTGCGTTATCTTGTGCTAATATAAATCTTGTATTTGGTGATTCACTCTGGAGAACTTCAGGAAGAAACCGATGGACTCCGAACCTATGACGCAAACCTCACCCCTAAGAAGGAAGATATATTTTGTGAACTTATAAGCATGCACTGACTTTGTATATATATGTGACATCAAGCTTAACCATACTTAGTATTACTTTGATGATGAATTACGATTATATTCAACTATGGTTATTTCATCTTGGTCATTATTATCATACTGTATTCATTATTGTTTTCATGATTGTAATGCGATATAATCAAGCTATATGATTTTATGAACATGTATACATCCTGGTTATAGATTTATTTTTATAGATGAATGAGGTTCGAAGCCGGAGGTGGAAACATGTCACTTGTTACTATCTCTTAACATAGATGTTCTGACTGGTATGTCACTAGAAAGTTCGTCTGATCAAGGGTAGATCAAGGATGCTTTCCTATTCCGGGCGCCAGGCATGAGAAATCTCCCTTCGGGATATTTCTTTTGTTTGGGGGACGTATGTAAACAGATAGCCATGCTATGACCTTGAATTGCTAGTATTACATAATGGTCACTATGATATTTATGTGTACCTAGATGCTGCGCACTGAATGGTGTTAATGATAATTGACAGAATGAAATCTGTGACTCTTGTAGCAATGCGTAGTATTCCTAAATGATGTTATGAAACCAGGTGCATAATACGGGCAGAATAATATCCAAATTGAGAGTTTAACAACATGTGACCTATTTGGCGATTCTGTGTCTGCAACGAATGCTCTAGTATTCTATATTGAGTCATGTATTGTGTATTCTATATATTAACCTTTGTAACCTTTTATGCCGTGTATGAATGAACGTATTGTGAGTAAGTGATGCCTCATACTAGGTGGAGGGGCTCCGAGACCCAGGACTCGGAGACCCACATCCTGCATGCAGACTCTTTGATTGGCAGTTTTGACGGTTTTGTTACTTTATTTAGGAATAAAATATTAATCTTAATTTTGAACACTAAATGTTCACTCATGATCGTCGTATATGGGCCGAACTAGTCAAAACTGTCCATCATAAGTAAAACCTTATATATACCCATATGAAATGAGATTGTGCAGACTCCTGATTTGGGCTGCTATTAGCTGATGTTATTGTAACTATACGATCACGCTTAATAAAACCGCTTGAGAAAGAAATACTGGACTTGTCATCCATAAGCTTGAGCTGACCCTCAATAGGATCCTGTAAGACAGAAGGCTTACAACATCCCATGTACTGTGTAAATTTTAAGTTTCCGTACAGGCATTACTCGCCGTTTGATCTCAGGAATTTCTTCTTAATTGTTCAATCCGCTGCATATTTGGAAGACAATAAGAATGGGGTCCGAGGTACATTTACACAAAATTTCATTAGGATTGAGTAAGGGGCTCGGGAGTTAGAATTTTTTTCTACAGTAATGTCAAGCACACCAATCGAAACTCGAATGCCCAAAAATTCATATCTCTTTTAAAAATGAACGAATAGGTCTGGTCATTAGTACAGTAATCTAGACTTGAACTAGGTTGAAAATAAAGGTTCAAGATGAAAGATCCAGTAAAATCAGGTCAGAAAAACTAAATGATTTTGTGAATAGGAAGGGGGGCGGGGCGGTGGGTGTACTGTGTAAATCTAATTTCCATGTATAGGCAATAAGCTCCGTTTAATCTCAGGAATTTCGTCTTAATTGTTCAATCCGCTGCATATTTCACAGACAATAAGAATGGGGTCCGAGGTTCATTTTCACGAATTTTCATTAGGATTGAGTGAAGGGCTTGGGAGTTAGATTTTTTTTATAGTACATGTCAAACACGACAATTGAAACTCAAATGCCAAAAAACTTCATAACTCTGTAATTAATGAACGAACTGGTCTGGTAATTAGTACAGTAATCTAGGATGGTAATTAGTTGAAATTAAAGGCCCAAGATCAAAGATCAAGTATAATCGGGCCAGAAACACCAAATGATTTTATGAATTGGGAGGGGGGGCGGTCGGTGACTTCTATATTAAACGTAGAATATTAAATTCTAAATATCACACATTACACAATTTCTAAATAAAATACATATGTTAAAACAATGTATAAGCGTTGTTTGAAAGATGTAACTATTGATTTTTTTTTTACATCTATTTATTTTTAGGCTTGAACTTTCATAAACGGGTGGTCAGTTTTTAAACCTTGTCGCAGTCACCCATTCGTTTGTATAGTTACGTGTATAAACTTCAGAGGTTTTTCTTAATCCCGACAGGCAACAGATTTGTCTCAGTATATAGACATGCACAAAAAAGGAAAAAGTACACCATCTTTAATAAAAATGACTTTTTAGCGTTGACTTCCAATCAGTAAGAAGCCAATCATTAAACAATGAATTTCAAATTATTTGAATCCATAGACATTATCCCGTAACTTGATATAAAATATGTAAACTTTTTGGACGCCAATGTACATTTAGCTTCTATCCAATTTACTCCATGCCACCTGTACTAGTTCTTATTCAAATGCTAAAACATTTGTACTTGAGAGAGAGAGAGAGAGAGAGAGAGAGAGAGAGAGAGAGAGAGAGAGAGAGAGAGAGAGATTACATAGTGTTTTATAACGTTCAGGAAATCAATATATAAGCAACCTATGTCAATAAACGCATGTATACATGCATGTGTGTATCTATATATGGGATTAAATACTAAGCAGTCCTCCTTTTTAAGCCGAGTAGAATAACGTGGGTGCATTGCTAAATGTTGTGTGCATACAGTCATTGAGATGGCGGCATTTCTTTGATGCCGGCAAAGCGACCCAGCGAACTCGAATGCGGTCGAACTGCAGGGGCACTTCGGCGGCATGTCTTTGATGTCGGCGATGCGACGAGCGTCGGAATTTAGAGAGCTGCTGACAGAAAAGAGCTCTATATTTGTACTGGAAAAAGCCGCTATTTTTTTTTTATTTATGACAAAAATAAAATGGAAAACATTCAAATCCATCATTTTAAAGATAAAACCATTAATCAAAACACAAATAAGAGAGAAAAAAGATTCGGCACTCAGGGACTGAACCCGGGTCGCCTGGGCACAAGTCCAACACTCTAACGACTGAGCTACGCGGACCCTCGCTTCAGAACTTTGGAGTCCAAAATCTCAAGAATGCGTGGACCGATTTTAAAATAAATTTCATATTCAGAAGTTTTTAGAACGTCTCTATCGAATGAGAAAATAAAAAAAATTAAAATCAAAAATATTAAAAAATTAAGGTTTTTCATTTCCTTCCGGTGACGACCGGAAGTAACGGCGGACGTTCGGATATGCGAAGGGCACTGCGGCCGTTCATTCTCTACCTTCTCTGAAAATTTGAAAGTCCTATCTTGAATACTTTTTTAGAAAAATCGTGAACAAGCAAAAACATAAAATCTTTAATATATCGGTACCGGAAGTGACAACCAAAAAAACCTCGTGTAATTTTTTTACAAATTTTGTCATAAATAAGATCTGAAAGTTTTATGAAAATCGGCTGAAGCGTTTTTGAGAAAACGTGACAGAAAAAAAAAAATAATAATAACTAGACACGATCTCGTTGCGAGCAACGAGGAGGTCTTCCGTCCGATTTTTAGAAGAGGAAATGACCTTGCCTTTTATCTTCATCAACAAAATAAGGGAATGCAGATGTGATCTAAAAGAGCGATGGATGAAGGATTATACACCCCATTGGATCCCTAATTTGAAGGACCAGCCCAATTTTATTTCATATTAAATAAAAGGTCTTTTGACCTAATAACAGGTCTAATGACCTATACTAAAAAAAAACCGAAGAAAAAAAAAAGAGGGTCTTTCTTTGTAAGCGGAAGACCCTAATAACAATAAGAATAGAAGGGTCTTCCGCTGAAGACGGACGGAAGACCCTAATAATAAAAGACTGTTTTTGTCTAAATCTTAATTGAAGAGTGTTTTTCAACTTGTGCTACAGTCCAACAATCCTTTTATATTGAATATTTTAGTTAGAAAAATAAATAAAAAGGAAAGAAAGAAATAGAGAGAAAGAACAAATCTGGGATCCGGCAAGATTAGAACACACAGCCTTTGCAGGTGTCTCAAACATGGCTGACGCGAAATAATTCCCGAATTTGTATTTGAATTTGATGCGTTTCCGCCCGGGAGAGGAGCTGAGTTTTTGTATGAGATAAAAAAACAACGTGTAAGATGTCTGACTATTCAGGTTTGGTAATAGTGCGATGTCATTAGAAATATTGATGCGTGTTTGTGTCTCGAGGAGGGTGAAAAGACCCGAGCTTGATTTTCGTCTTAAATAAATCGAAAATAGAATTTTGAGGTGTGGATCTCGGATTCGGTTAACAACAATTAGGAGAAGTCCTAAAACAATGACTGATGCATTTTACCCATGTATTTCAGTGTTGAGAATTTTTTTTCGTGTCGTTAATATTATGTTTGACTGTTCTATTTCAGCAGGATTGATAAAATCTTTATAAATGTAGAAATAACGAAATCAGTAACACGTAAATTTATTCGGTAAAAATTTGATGACAGTAATTTCCACAGTTCTAATATTCATAAGTAGTTCACACGCTATCGTAGATACAGACTAAACGGAAAACAAGAAATATACATGCAACAGAAATATTACGCGGCTGCTTACATCCCTTGGACTGTGTAAATTTTAAGTCCCCGTACAGGCTATACTCGCCGTTTGATCTCAGGAATTTCTTCTTAATTATTCAATCTGCTGCATATTTGGCAGACAATAAGAATGGGGTCCGAGGTACGTTTACACAAAATGTCATTAGGATTGAGTAAGGGGCTCGGGAGTTAGAATATTTTTCTACAGTACATGTCAAGCACGCAAATCGAAACTCAAATGCCCAAAAATTCATAACTCTCATAAAAATGAACGAATAGGTCTGGTCATTAGTACAGTAATCTAGAATTGAACTAGGTTGAAAATAAGGGTTCAAGATGAAAGATCCAGTAAAATGAGGCCAGAAAAACGAAATGATTTTGTGAATAGGAAGGGGGGGGGTCGGTGGGTGTACTGTGTAAATTTAATTTCCAGGTATAGGCAATAAGCGCTGTTTTTGTTTAATCTCCGGAATTCCGTCTTAATCGTTCAATCCGCTGCATATTTAACACACAATAAGAATGGGGTCCGAGGTTCATTTTCACGAATTTTCATTAGGATTGAGTGAAGGGCTTGGGAGTTAGAATTTTTTTTTTACAGTTCATGTCAAGCTCGCCAATCGAAACTCAAAGGCCCAAAAATTCATAACTCTCTTAAAAATGAACGAATTGGTCTGGTAATTAGTACAGTAATCTAGAATGGTAATTAGTTGAAATGAAAGGCCCAAGATCAAAGATCAAGGAAAATCGGGCCAGAAAAACTAAATGATTTTATGAACTGGGAGGGGGGGGGGGTCAATCGGTGACTTCTATTTTAAACGTAAAATATTAAATTCTAAATATCACACATTACACAATTTCTAAATAAAATACATATGTTAGAACAATGTATAAGCGTTGTTTGAAAGATGTAACTATTGATTTTTTTTACATCTGTTTATTCTTAGGCTCAAACACTCATAAACCGGTGGTCATTTTATCAACCTTGTCGCAGTCACACGTTTTTTTGTATAGTTACGTGTATAAACTTCGGAGGTTTTCTTAATCCCAGACAGGCAGCAGATTTGTATCAGTATTTAGACATGCACAAAAAAGTACACTGTCTTTAATAAAAATGACTTTTTAGCATTGACTTCCACTCAGTTAGAAGACAATCATTAAACAATGAATTTCAAATTATCTTAATCCATAGACATTAGCCTGTAACTTGAAATAAATACATGTATAATTTTTGGACGCCAATGTACATTTAGCCTCTATCCAATTGACTGCATGTTACCTGAACTAGTTCTTATTTAAATGCTAAAACATTTGTACTTGAGAGAGAGAGAGAGAGAGAGAGAGAGAGAGAGAGAGAGAGAGATTACAAAGTGTTTTATAATGTTCAGGAAATCAATATATAAGCAAACTATGCCAATAAACGCATGTATACATGCATGTGTGTATCTATATATGGGATTAAATACTAAGCAGTCCTCCTTTTTTAGCCGAGTAGAATAACGTGGGTGCATTGCTAAATGCTGTGTGCATACTGTCATTGAGATGGCGGCATTTCTTTGATGCCGGCAAAGCGACCCAGCGAACTCTAATGCGGTCGAACTGCAGGGGCACTTCGGCGGCATGTCTTTGATGTCGGCGATGCGACGAGCGTCGGAATTTAGAGAGCTGCTGACAGAATTTGCTCTATTTGTACTGAAAAAAAAGCCGCTATTTTTTTTTTTATTTATGACAAAAATAAAACGGAAAACATTCAAATCCATCATTTTAAAGATAAAACCATTAATCAAAACACAAATAAGAGAGAAAAAAGATTCGGCACTCAGGGACTGAACCCGGGTCGCATGGGCACAAGTCCACCACTCTAACGACTGAGCTACGCGGACCCTCGCTTCAGAACTTTGGAGTCCCAAATCTCAAGAATGCGTGGATTGATTTTAAAACGAATTTCATATTCTGTAGTTTTGAGAGCGTCTCTATCGAATGAAAAAATAAAAAAAAATCAAATCCAAAAAATTGAAAAATTAAGGTTTTTCATTTCCTTCCGGTGACGACCGGAAGTGACGACAGACGTTCGGATATGTGAGAGACACTGTGGCTAACGACTCTCTACCACCACTGAAAATTTGAAAGTTTTATCTTTGATACTTTTTGAGAAAACGCGTGAACAAGCAAAAACATAAAATCTTTAATATCTCGGGACCGGAAGTGACGACCAAAAATTTGATCGATAAATTTCTTACAAATTTTGTGCTCAGTGAGGTCATAAAGTTTCATGAAAATCGGCTAAAGCGTTTTTGAGAAAACGTCAAAGAAAAAAAAAATAATAATAATAGGGGAAAAGAAACAAAGCAATAACAATAAGGTCTTCCGTTGGAAACGGAAGACCTTAATAATAGAGGAAAAGAAACAAAGCAAAAACAATAAGGTCTTCCGTTTCCAACGGAAGACCTTAATTACTATTACCATTACTTAACTTTCTTGAAGTAATGCATTACATTACCATTACATGAGTAAAGTAATGCATTACCATTACTTTGTGAAAAGTTAATAAGTTTTAAAAAAGTAATTTAACAACTAAATAAAGAGATAATAATTTATATTTCGTTAATTAAACATGCTTAAAATATTGACAGGTTCATGTTCATGTTCCCAATCAGGTTCAAATTTAATGACTTATACAAGATTGCTGTTGCACTTGTAGTTCTCAAAGTACGGTTGGTCCCGTAACATTTACACGCTAATGGCGGAGTTGACAATCTCTGTTATTTATGTCTCTGATTTTCGGAGTATGATTTTTAATGAAAGGAACGGTTGCATCGTAATTCGTGTAAGAGAAAAAAGGAGCGGAGAACAGATTTATTTTTACCTATTAATTTTGCATGAATCGCAAATGAAGAAAATAGTGTCAGATAAGTCGGTCTTAAAAATCAAAATGGCAACCGTGACAAATCTTTTTATAGTCAAAGTTCTTGGAAGCTTATTGTAAAAAACTTTTATTACGTATACCGTCCGACTTGTGGATTTTCTCTTGGATCACAAAATTGAAGAAATCTAATGATTAAAAATTATCTACTTTGATAGAGTTGTTTGATTTTCTCGGTTAGTAGTAATTTTTAAAGTTTTTCCTTGAGGTCTTATTTTACATAATGTATTACATTGTGTCAATTTTCAACAATTATGAAGGCCGGGATTGAGTGAAATTTAGACAAGTATCAGACAATTGCGAAAAAGCCGAATTAACATAGATTGTACCAACTATTTCAAACTCAAAAATTTTGGAAGCGTATCCAGGACAATTACAAATTCAAACTTTCAAGACCCCGTCTTTCAGTACTCTCAGTACTTTGATTAATTAGCACCGTACGCTTAGTTTAGCTATATCCAACCCCGTCCCATGTAACTTAAAAATATTACAGCTTTTTGTTTTGACGCTGCACTATCTTTGTTAAGTAGTTGTTGATCATGAATAAAAATATAAAGTCCTGGGCATATATCCCGCAATATCGAATTACTGTTTTGCAATAATTTTGTTTACTACATGTATTCAAGTGATGGAACTGCCTAAAAAAATTAAATATACTGACCAAACGTGTCTGTTTTTGTAACATATTCACGTGACTATCTCATGTCATAATTACGTAGCCAAATTTATGTTTGTCTAAAGTATATTTTAATATTCACATCAAGGTTTCCGCCAGTATAGAATTGAATACCAAGTTAAAAGAAATATCCTTTTCTTTGTATTTGTTGTTGTTAAACCGGTCGGATATTACAAGGCGATTAGAGATTCACATACCTACAGTTTTATTTGTACTTGACCAATTTTGCAAGTGGCGAGATGTTGAAAACTGAAAACATTCGTCTGAAAGGGAAGCTGGCAAAATTTAGTGGCACCATCAGTCGTAGACTTTTGAGATAAGCATCCAAGAAGAATATGTTCAGAGTCTACATTCGTCGATTCATATATAGGGACACTCAGAGTACTCGGTTAAAAACGCTCCCTTACAAAATATTGAGATAAGTCTCGGTTTTATTTCTTCAAAGAGTCACGTAACTACTGCAGCAATCAATTAGATTTGCCATTTCTAGATCTTTGGAGTTCTGGTAGAATTCTATAATTTAGTACCCTATAGAAACCCCCACGATACTCTATTTTTACATTTTTTATCAGTTTTTTTTCTAAAGTAACTAATTAATGTTTTTGTATTCGACGAAGTAGTATATTGGATTATTTAATGTGCGACCAGTTTATCGAGGTCTCTTCAAGAAGTCATGAAGATAGCTTTATGATATATAGCCATTGACGTAAGAATCCAGCTTTAATTTTCCTTCAAAGCGTATGTCTTCTATCTATCTAATTTATATATTAATATCACATATGCTTTTATTATGTATTGGAACCATGTTAAAGGCACCCTGTACCCTCGCTCTCAATTTTAGTTTGATATATCTATTCCAGTACATGTTCTAGTGATTTCTATCCATCGAAGCAAAAAATGCATCGTATAACTATTCACATACCAAGCCTTTTTATCCCTTGATCTTGAGACAAAATGCATTGGTTAGATATCCGAAATGGACAGTAAGGGTCCTTAATTTTTCAAAACAGTCAGAAAAAGTTAATAATATATCTGTTTTAAAAATATTGTGTTGTTTATGGCATTTTCAAATTTTGAAGCATGTAATTTATTAATAAATACAAACCTTAAAAAAGATGTTAATTTATGACGCGGCGATATCACCTATATATCATGCTATAAACATCAATATCTTGTCAAGTGTTCAACAAAATTTGATAAGAATTTTAATTAGAATTTAATTTTTGATAAGGAAATTTTGATGTATCATTTTAAACAATAGCGGGTCATTGAGCAGCGCGGTACATAGAGTGACAGTACTTTTGGATCAACCCTCGTATGTACACTATTGAATTGCCAGTTGGATAATTTAACCCGTTCCAAACGATTTACAGGTCAACTCTACGGTGTAAAAGTAAGCACTTTGAAATTTTAACGAGGCTGAATGCAATTCGAGTGAGCATGACTATGGGTATATTTTTATTTTCATGCAACCGGAGGTGCAAAATTATAACTTTTTTCTGAATTGTGTTTCTATACAAAATTAACATTATATGAAACGTTTATTAGTTAGAAATTGTGATTTTATGAATTAAATGAGGTAAAATACTAAAATAGTGCAAACTCGCCATCGTTTTACGATGTTTTAGTCTATGCATAAAGCCATAGAAAAAAGTTAGATTAGCTCATTTATTTCAGGCAGCGATTAATTTTATAAATAAGAATTTATTGATTAACATTCAGAGAAACATATATATATATATATATATATATATATATATATATATATATATATATATATATATATATATATATATATATGCCGATTTTTTTTTCAGAAGAAACCAATTTTAATATTATCCATGGACCAATTTTTTTTTTTAATTCATAACTTGTTAGTGACTTTTTACAATAGTTTTCATATAAATCCCTAGTGAAAAATATACCAAAAATGTGGAAAATATAGCGCTTTTTCACGAAATTCCCAAAGGGTCCCATAGTAAAAATTTTTTACTTTCGAGACGACCCCCTAGGAAATCGGGTTGGTAAATAATTTTTTTTATCTTAAAATGATTGATATAGTAGTAAATCTTTATGCCAGAAATTTCATCAAAATTTCTAGGGTAAAAATAATTAGACTCGGCCTCGTTAACTGTCGTTTTAGGAAAAACAAAGCAGGACAGAACTATGTTGTTTATGTAATAATAAAACTGTTTGAAATTATTTGATGTTGATCATTATTTACGAAATAAAATTTTTAACAACGGACAAAAAGGCGTCAGAACATAATAAGTATATAAATGTACTTTAAATCTGCTGATAAAAATCAAAATATCATATAATTGCCATACTTTGCTTTTACATTCGAAGTACTGTCCAGAGGACTTTCTCCTTTCTTGTTTCTGATATTGTCGTCAGCACCAAAAGTAAGTAATATCATTAGCATCTCAGTATCACCACTCTGAAAAAAAAAATAAATGTAAATTTACTGAACTGGAAAATCCTACCGTTCTTCGTCAACACGCATTATTTGCACAAAATCGTGCGTTAACTTGGGACATTTTAATTAAAATTTAGCAAATAAAAAAAAGTTAATAAACTTGATACCAAAACAGCTACAAACATTTCAAAGCTGATGCCGTTACTTTACCCGCCTAAGCAATTTTAGCGACTTCGTTATGTAAAGTTTGTCAAATTCACATTTAAGATGCAAACTAGTCATATTCACATTTTAACAAACCACTTTAATGCATGAATGCACGGATTATGAATATACCTCAGTCTTTAAGATGGTGTAGTGAGCGACTGGCGCGCTAGATTCAGTTCGACATCGAAAGCAAGATTTTTAGATTGTTATCCCACCTAGATGGCCGAGTGGTTAGCGCGCTGGCCACTCTCTGCTACACTTAGGAGTGTGAGTTCCGCAGGTCATGTGTTCAAACCAGGCCAGGTTGGAGGTGAACCTCCAATAAGGTAATTTTTATGTGCTTTATATATCTTTTTCTTCACTTTTGTCTGGTATATGTCAATTTAAAGAGTTTTTGCAATGTTTGTAATATTAATAGTATTCACTTAACAAGTCTTTTAAATGTTCATCCTGATGTATAATGTAACCAGATAGCCATGCTATGACTTTGAATTAGTAGTATTACAAATTGGTCACTATGATACTTATGTATATCTAGATACTGCGCAATGAATTGTGGTAATGATAACTAACAGAATGAACCTTGTGACTCTTGTAACACTGTGCAGCATTCCTAAATGATTTTATACAACGAGGTGTAGAATGCGGGCACAAATATTCAAATTGGGAGTTTATAAATAAGTTGTCATATCTAGTATTCTGTGTCTGCATCGATAGCTCTGATACACTATGTTGAGTCATGTATCGCATGTTCTATTTAACCTTTGTAACCTTAAAGCTATTTATGAATGAATGTATTTTAATTAAGCGGTTCATCATACCCAGGTGGGGGACTTCGAGACTTAGGACTTGGAGACTCAAATCCTGCATCCATACGTTTTAATAGCCAGTTCTAACAGTTTTGTTACTTTATTTAGAAATAAAATATAAATATGCAATTGGAACACTAAATGTTAACTCATGATCATCGTAGATGAACCAAACTAGTCGGAACTATTCATCATAAGTGAATTGTTGTACATGTATATACGTACTCATGTAAAATGATGTTAAGCAGATCTTTGATTTAGGCTGCTATTAATTGATGTAATTTTGACTATACGATCACCGTTATTAATAAACTACTGGTAAAAGAAGTACTGGACTTGGTGATAACTAAGTTTGAGCTATCCCTGAAGTGGATTCATAAAGTGGAAGGGTTACAAAAGCTTTCTTGATGCTTGTGGCCAGGATAAAGCGAAGTTGAAAACAAAATAAGGTAAGAACCATTTCTATATGTCGCTTGGTACTATCTCGAAGTGAGCATCTTTTTCTAAGCCACCAATATGGCGACATGTGATGGGTTTCATAAAAAGAATTTAAAAATCAAATGGAGCAATTACAAAAACTATTAGCGGGGTTGGGTCAGAGTAAAGAAAATAAAGGGCAAGAACAGGTCAGACATTCTTAGAAAAAGAACATGTTAAACAAAATACTTTTGAAACATATCATGACGCTAGGTTGTATGAAACTCGTGAACCTCGACACCGAGTCCCAAATCAGGATGCTGATAAAGATTTTTTTCATGGTCAAGTTGAAGCTTTGGCAGCCGCACTCTCAGTCACCCTACAATTTAAACAATGGATAACAAAAGTTGAAAGGTACGGTTTTATGTCTGGGAAACAAGGTCATGAGATCCCCATGATTGAATACATAACGAATAAGGGTTCAGTGGGGAATTATATTGAAAGGCATTTAGATGAAACAGATGCGTCTTTATAAATCCCATTTTGGAACGATCTCAAGGAATCCCTAAAAACAGATTTGCAGAATTAACAGAATAACAGATCCCCAACACGCATTTGCAGTAATGCAGAGGACTTGACAAAATTCGAATGAAAGTATTCAGTTGTTCGCTTAGAGACTATTACAAATCGCGGAAGATGCCTACAGTAAAGACAGACTAAAAGACCCTTTGGTACAACAACAGTTGGTAGATATCTTTTGTGACGAGTTGACATTTGACTACCTCAGATAGAACATTTTGCGAGAAAACCCTAAAGATTTAGAATCCGCAATTCAAATAGCAATGCGAGAAAAAAAACCGAGGACAGAGTTCGGCGATAAGAGGGTCAAATATGACATAATTTGTACAAAGTAATGACAACGGACGAACTCTTTCAAATTGTGATACTACTCTTCCCTTATTAAAGGATAGAGCAGATATTCTAACCTCAATAGAAACAAGGCCTATAGAACCAATGGAAATTGACCATGCGCGAGATAGTAGGTGTTTTTAATGCAAACAGACGGGTCATAAGGCTCGATAAAAAATGAAAAGATAAAAATAGTACCCAAGTCAGGTCCCTTCCTCAAATGAATAATCGACTCAGTCAAAACAAGCCCGTCCATAATATAAAGCAGAACCCAAGTTCACATGTGGAATGTTGGTATTGTGGTAAAGTAGTCATGTGCGTGCAGATTGTTGGAGCATGCGTATATATCATAGAACGCAGCAAAATCGGAGGACACCAATAAATCGTCAAGGCCAAACATGATTTTAGCCAGAAAGTTAATAAGGGACCATCTCAAAATTTCAAATCTTGCTCTTCTTTTGATAAACAAAAACAGGAAAACTAAGACGTTCTTCCTTTATTAAGCCCGAAGAAAGAACTTTAAACAAAGATCTACATATGAAATTAATTTTACTAACAATCCCCAGTAGCTGTTTATTAAAAGTAGGTTAAAATAAATTTAGGACTTTGGTAGATACATGTGCAGCCGTATCTCTACTTAGTAAGAAAATATATGATAATCTATTTCCCCGTCCCAAGTTGTTTAATTATGACGTTCTCTCTTTACAAGCAGCAAATGGCAATTCTTTAATTGCGATAGGGTATGTAAATATTTCCTTTAGGATTTCAGGATAAACTTCAGACCACAAACTCTATGTGACAAAGGGACTCAACTGACGCATGATTCTCGGTCGTGATTGGCTCAAGAAAAACAATGTTCGTTTATACTTTGATCTTGGACGAATGCGTATTGATGGCAACTTAAGTATACGGGGAACCTAAAGAAGATTTACACATCTCAACGTAAGAACACCTAAGAAACTTATTATGAGACCAAACACGGTGATCGTATTCTATGGAAAAATAAATTATAATTTTCCTCTGGAAGAAAGTAACTAAGTTGAAGTGAACAACATATACAATAAATGCATTATGTAAGATCCAGGGGCTCGTTTCATAAAGAGGCCTAAATTTTGGGCCTTACTTTAGTCTAGTACGAGGACTTACACCAAAACTTAGTCGGGCGTATTTTGCATGTCTTAAAGCGGTGTAACTAAAGGCGTAAACTTTAGACTATAGCTTTAGCATAAGTCCTTGACAACGCAGCACTGTCCAGGCATAAAATAGTGTCCAATACTCTGTTATGAACAGGTATATGTAGCATATGAAAATATGATCAATTTTAGTGAAACTAGCAATTGTAATAATTTATACTTAAAAATATTTAAGATTTGATATCTTATTTCAGTATGAACAGAGGTTAACATTTTTAAAAAATATTCCTTCTCCTACAACAAATTGATATAATTACCGAACAAAAAGCACATAATATTAAAATCGAAATATACAAATAGATAAAACATTAAACGGAAACGAAAAATGGTAAAGTGTATATGATTTTCTGGAATACGTGTAGCAGCGCAATGACTGTTATTTAGTGTTAAAAACAATGTACCAGTGCAAGGAGTTTTATTTAGTGTCAAAAACATATGGAAATCTTAAATGAATTATCCGTATAAAACATAAACAATGTTAAATTTAAAGCGGGCTTACTTGGTATTATTTTGGTTGAAGTACATAACTTGTGTACTCAATAAAATTTTCAATATACATGTATCATTTTAAGTAAATGGGTAGTCAAAAATATATATTGCTTATTTTCTTACTTTTATCATATTGAACATTTTGAATTTACTGGGTCGGTGTAAATTTACAAGTTGTCATGTTGTAAATTTTATGTTTAAATCCAATTTTTTGACCTCTGTTGCTCTTTTTTCAATTGAAATGAATTTCAGGGGGTTATAAAATTTTTGTTTTTAATCATCTCGCGATGCTTTGTATTTTAGCGTAATATAATGTATTATTATACATGTACATGTATTATTATAAATTACACTTTCTGTATCAAGTATTTAGAATTTATAATTTGTATTTATCAAATCAGTTAGAATTGCAGACTTGTCTAAGCTCTAATGTGTCATCGTTATTGTCGTTAAAACCCTGTTTTAAAATCATATCTTCATTTTCTAAAGAGAATCACAACTTAAGTTTATGATTGTGCATTGAGTATCAGTGAGTTTAATCAGCTTCGGTTTTTTGTATTACATGTATTTGCATTCAATATCAATGCATCTACAGGTACATACAGTGATGTGCCCTTAGTGATCATCCAAATTGAAAAAGGTCGCCGTAGCAACATGACGCTTCGGAAAAAGAAAACGATGAAATAAAATAGAAAAACACTTTAAATTACCTTTATATTTTGTTATGTAGCCCTTTGACCTTAGTACTCTGTGTATCCGTCTAGGAATTGACCTATATAGGCTCTGCACATAGTCGGTTGGGATGTTAACCCAGATGCGTCGAATGGCCGCCTCCAGTTGATTTTTTGCACATGTGTTATTGCCGTTTTTAAGTTCATGTTTTAGTCTTAACCAGATATATTCTATACTATTTAAATCTGTACTCTCAGCGGGCCAAACCATCGAATGCATGTTGTTCTGCGCCTTGAATTCTTGGACGATTCGAGCCCTGTGAATGGGGGCATTGTCGTCTTGGAAGATGTAATTATTTCTTGGAAAGTGACGAGCGAAAACAGGCCATAGTTGTTCATCAATAATATTGATATACTTCTGGGCATTAATATTACCACCCAGAACAGTTACAGTACCCACACCATCGAAAGTAATGCAAGCCCATATCATTAAACTGAACTTGGGCGTCGGGGGTGTCGATAGACAACATGGCATCCACTCTTCGCCGACCTTTCTCCAGACAAATATACGGTTATCACTTCCAACATCCATTTTACATTTATCACCTAATATAACTCTGTTCCAGTTATTGTCAACAGTTTTAAATCTGTTTCCTCTACACCACTTAAACCGGGCTTTTCTGTTCGCTTCTCGAATTCGAATGCGCTTCCGAACAACTCGTCTAAAATACCCTTGCTTGTACAAACTTCGCCAACCTTAAAAGTTTACGACTGTCTCTGTCACAAGCTTCCCTTTCCGACGATTGTTTTCAACACTTCCCCGCTTGCGATATCGGTCCATTATAGATGAATTTGTAGCTCTGTAGGTATCTCTAACCTTCGTGCAATATCTGAATGTTTTAACCCTGATATAAAGAAACGATAACTTCTTTCAACTCGGTACTCAATTCTCGACGAACGGCAGCCATGTTGTTTACAAGGGTTTCGAGGGAAAACCACAGCAGACGAAAATATTATTGATACGTAATTTTGACATGTGACAGTCACGTGAATACGTGTTAAATATAGACAGGCTTTATCAATATGGACGGTGTTATTAAAAACCAGAGGGCCGATACACGCAACCAAAAATTGAAGGTGACGTAATAGAAATGAATTTGGATGATCACTAATGGCACATCACTGTACATTATATGTTATTTAATATTCTGTTCATATATAACTTACACACATGTATTAGCTATTTTCTCGGGAAGCAATTTTAATGAAAGATTTTTATAAGGTAAAGTTATTACTAAGTGTGATGTAAACTTCTTCATGGTAAATGTTGTAGATAGAACAAGAATGGTTTAAAAAAAATAAAATATGTTTATAGAATGCAACACATATAAACCTTTTATGAAGGCCTTTGATTACATGTAAAATGCTTTCTGAAAGATATATCGAAAATAAAAAAAAAGGCACCATGTTTTTATATAAATTATGCTCTCTGTCTCTCTCTCTCTCTCTAACACATTTATTCGGGAGAAACCCCCATGTGCAAATTATTTCTGGAGAAACTCCCGTGGCAATCAAATTCCAGAATAAAAAGTATGAATATTTCTTTCTCAGTATCTTAGTGTGACAATACTTGTAACTTAAATCGCATTAGTACCTAAAAAATACAGACAACGTTTCTTAATATACATGTATATGCTAACATATGTTTACGTCTGAACATACGCCTACCTATGAGTGGACGTAAAATTTTGGCTTAACTTTAGTCGGATGTAAAGATGCGCTCTGGACGTACGACCCTTTATGAAATGAGCCACTGGACTATATTTAAAATACGGCGTTTGTATAGTTCGAAAAGATAAGAAAGTTCCAATGATCTCCGTTATTCAAACTAACAAAAATTATAAAATTCCAAGAGGCTGCATAGTAGGACGTATTACCGCATTAAAACAGAAGGAAGTCTAAAAATATAGACTACTTAACACAAAAGAAAAACTTCGTGTACCTAAAAGATATGAACACTCAATCAAAAGACGTTTGAGCAAAAACAAATGATTTATTTGCATAGAAAGACAGTGATCTTGGAGTGACTGATATTGTAAAAATGAAGATAGACACTGGAGACCATCACCCATAAAAAAAAGACCCTACCATGTACAATTAAAATGAAAGACAGATAATCGACAAGGTCATACCTGAAATGATGGACGCAAAGATTATTGAAAGATTACAGTCGCCTTGGTCATTTCCCGTTGTTGTGAAGAAAAAAGATGAATTAGACTGGATGTGCGTCCATTTTCAAAGTTTAAATGAGATGGTGAAAACAGTATCACCCCAACTACCGTTGATTGATGATATCCTCTGTTTACTAGGTAAGGCAAAATA
The DNA here is from genome assembly GCF_902806645.1 of Magallana gigas. NCBI lineage: Eukaryota > Metazoa > Mollusca > Bivalvia > Ostreida > Ostreidae > Magallana > Magallana gigas. The sequence goes on along the minus strand of NC_047563.1, from coordinate 29,652,460 downwards.
TTTCACTGCACTAGACTTAAAGAGTGGATATTGGCAAGTGAAATTAGAAGATTCAAGCAAAGAAAAAACGGCCTTTGTATATCACAACGGACTATTTCAATTCAACCGGATGCTATTTGGGTTGAGTAATGCACCGGCAGTCTTTCAAGAGCTGATGAACATAGTTCTTCAAGGACAGGAGGAGTTTACCATCGCATACCTGGATGATGGCATTCTTATATTTCTCGGAGACACCGGAAGATCATCTTCATTATATTCAAGACGTTTTTAATCGCTTTAAAAAGCATGGACTAAAAACGAAGCTAAAAAAGTGTAGTTTCTTCAAGGAACAGACTAGATTTCTTGGTTTTATCATCAATGAACATGGCGTTACACCTGATCCAATGAAAGTCAAAGCTATAAAAACGTTACCTGCGCCCACTACAGTCCGAGAAGTTCGTGGCTTAGTATGTGTAGTTGTTATAGGAGATTCATACCAAACTTCTCTAAGATTGCAGAACCAATTATTAACTTAACCAGAACGTATGCAAAGTGTAAATGGACACCGTGTTGCCAAAAAGCGTTAGACTTTATTAAAGAAAGTTCAACAGTAGTACCTTTGCTAGCATATCCAGATACTAATAAGCCATACATCTTGTAAACAGATACCAGCGACAATTGTATTGGAGCTTGACTCACCCAAAGAACAGATGAGGGAGAAGATAAGCCCATACAGACCCTGAAACGTACTACTACACCAAAAAAGCGTGCGACTTTCGTGCGAGAAACGTTTCGTGTAAACCGTTTAGCGTTTCGTGTAAACTGTTTAGCGTTTCGTGTGAATCGTGAAGCGTTTCGTGTAAACCGTTTAGCGATTCGGGCAAAGCGTGCAGCGTTTCGGGCAAAGCGTGTAAATCGTTTCGGGCAAAGCGTGCGAGAACCGTGTGAAACGTTCATCAGATTTCATTCGGAACTCGCTGACAATTTAATTGTTTCAAAATAGCGCTCGTGGTAAACATTACTTTAAACTGTTTGTGATTGGCAAAACTCCTATGAGATATTTTCGTGAAAAAAAATATAAGAAATGATATACTTATCTTTTTACAAAATTGAATTAATTTTTAACAAACAAAAGAAAAGTACGCGTATTGAAAGAAGACTAGTTACTGAGACTATTCGGCTGTGTACAACCAGTACACATAACCTCGGACATCGGGTAGGACCTGCACCTGGCTGAACCTGTCAATCAAACTCTGTGTATTCGTTCCCATTGGATGGTCACTCGTCTCTTTTTAGTCAACAGCCAATAGAAATTTAATGACTTCAAGGTATTCGGAATCAGTATTTGATGATGCACACAATGTCAATGATAGATTATTTAACATTTAATTTGAACAAAATTAAATGTAAACATAGAAAGGAAATATTCTGTTCGTTTCTATGATATACGGAAAGTAAATTCTTCTGAATCCCGATTAAAAATATTTCTACAAGTTATTATTTTAATTATTTAAACACTGATAACGGAAAACAACAAGTAATTAACACACTAAAATTTCCCTTAAATATATATATGCAATTAATTATTATGGGAATCTATATGCACTGTACTAAATTCAAATAGATTATGATAGATAGATGTATATTGTACACCGTTATGCGGGGCGCCCGTTATGTATACGAATATTGAGACAAAAAATTAAATCATTTTTTATTTTTTGTTCTATCCGAAACAGTAATGACAACTTTCTTTATTGTTTAATCGATTGATTTTTTTCTGTGATATTATCTACGGAACATTTATTTACGCGAATGATTTGACATAAGAAAAAAATTAATCGGTTGTTTTATAGCATTTTTCTAACTCATGTGACTAATTTTATTTTACATAACGTTCAAAATTATGTAAATGTAACTAATTACAGGTTTATTTACTGTTAGTATTTTTACATCGTATTCTCTGAAACCAATAGAAATATTAATGTGAGAAGAAAAAAAAATCCCGCCGAATGCTGAAAACCCGATTTCAGTTTGTAATCATACAGATTTTATTTTTTGGTATTGAATATTGTTTTACGGTAACTTTTTTCTCTGGAATTTTTATTATTAACGGCACTAATAAGAATCATGGATATTTCTTTTGAGCAATAAATATATTTATAGAAGTAATATTTTTGGCTAATTCTGTGAATAAATAATATTTGCTTTAAATATAAGTACCAAATTAATTTAATTAATCAATTCAACACTTATGTACATATATGTTTCTAATATCGGTATTTCTATTATTTCGTGTGTTCTTGAAATTAATTCTTACTAACAGAGTCAGGGTTAAAATCCGAGAGGAACCGAATCGATCAGAATAAAAGCGTGTCCAAAGCGTGTGAAAAGCGAGCAAATCGTTTCGTGCGAGAATCGTTTCGTGTAAACCGTTCAGCGTTTCGTGTAAATCGTTTAGCGTTTCGGGCAAAGCGTGCAGCGTTTCGTGTAAACCGTTCAGCGTTTCGTGTGAACCGTTTAGCGAGCGTGCAGCGAGCGTGTGGTGTAGTAGTACGTTTCAGGGTCTGTACATTACATTTTAAATAAGCTGAGTAAAATTCAAGAAAAATCGTCAACCATACCAAAGGAGGCATTTGCAATTCACTACATCCTTCAGAACCATTATTTACACGGTGTTCAGAGGGAATATTAACTGCTGTGCAAATCTACCAAATTACCAACAGTCAATCCTGAGTGTAAAGAGGAAGAGCAGTCAGATCATGATGAACCAGATGTTAAGGACAATTTCTTTGAAGTGAACGTACTTAACTCAAAGGCCTTTCCACCTAAGCAATTGACCAGATGTGAATTTAAGCAACACAACAAACTAATTAAACCCTTTATCGATCTACCAGAAGAAATCAACATCAAAGAAAGTCAACAACACGATGAACAGATCAAGAAACTGAAGAATCGGTTATTGAAGGAACAGCAACGGCAACCGAAGAAAAAAATTAATGGAAATTGATTGTTGAACGTACTATCTTTCAAATGGAGACTCAGAGGGCCCAAGACTTTGCCGGTATGTACCACGTGCGTTAGAACTTTTAGTAGTGCAGCGGTATCATGACGGACTTGGACATAGCAATAAGAAAAATCAACCTCCACTTCGAGAGACAGACCTTCCACCAATTCCAATAGCTAAGGTAGGACTTGATTAATCAGTACCCTATCCAACATCCTTTTCGGGAATTCGAAACAAATACATAGTCTCTTTTATTATACCCCACGCAAACTAAGTTTGCGGACGGACAAGGAATATAGGAATCACCTTGTCCGTCCGTCCGTCTGTCTGTTCGATTCGTGTCCGGTCCATATCTTTCTTATGGAGAAACATTGGAAGTTCTTACTTCACACAAAGATTGCTTATGACCTAAGGATGTGTCTTGACCTTGAACCAAGGTCATTTGGGCAAGGTCAAGGTCACTGACAGAAAAAAGTGCAAAATTCGTGTCCTGTCCAAATCCTTCTTATGGAGAAACCTTGGAAGTTCTTAATTCACATCAAGATTGCATTTAACCTGAGGGTGTGTAATGACCTTGGCCCAAGGTCAATTGAGGCAGTTCAAGGTCATTGTTTAAAAAAAACGGGCTCAGTATACCAATAATTCAAAATGTTTATATATTAAATGGCTGCCTGACATGTGGATTTGTTTGTTAACATAAGGATGCAAATGTCCTCGTGCATTAACAGATAACTTGAACTAAAATGGAATTTAAAGAATAGAAAATACTTTGTGTACTCATATTAGCATTAATAGTTTCTAAAAATAGAGCAGTTGTTATTTATAAATAATTTAATTCTGGTTGTAACGCGCTATCTGATTGGCTAAAAAATTATTTTATATCGTATAAAGAATGTTGCCTACGTCATAGTAGGAATAACGTCAAAAACGTATCAATACGCCTGACGTTACGTTTGAATTTTGTACAATTTTACGTCATTTTAAATGTCAAATGACCGTTTTCATCTACAATGCAGAGAAAAAAAAATTAAATTATAAGCAATGAATTCAATATTTATTAGTTTTATACGATATAAAATGGTTTGAAACAGTTTACGCTTTTTTATAAACCGCTTCGCGGTTTATAAAGCGTAAACTGCCCCAAACCATTTTATATCGTATAAAACAAATAAATATTGAATTCATTCCTTAAAAAAAAATGGAAGGTGAAATAGATTCATCCAATATTTTATATAATAGAAAAAAAATACGAGTTATGATTTTTTCTGAGCGGGGTATCAATTGTGAGCTTGCTCACAGTACATCTAGTTAACAATTACTCTAGTTGGCCCGAAGCCTTCCCCGTTCCCGATAAGCCAGCTGACAACATAGTACATCTTATCTTAGAAGAAATATATCCAAGAAATAATTGTCCTCTTCAAATTATCTCAGACAACGGAACAGAAAATGTGAATAAGAAAGTTGAAGAAACCTCAAAAGAATTGAACACCAACCACATCAAAACATCTTATTACAGCTCTCAAGGTAATAGTAAAGTATGAAGATTTCATATAACTCTTCAAGACGTGATGGCTACTAAAATAACAGACAACGCTCAAACATGGGACATTCATCTTAATCGGACGTTGGCAGCCATTCGTTTCCATCCTAACGATTTGTCAAAGCTTTCCCCACATTACCTTATTTATACCAGAGATAATGAAACCTCGAAGGATATACGCAGGAGAAGACTTACACAAGGTTTACTTTCAAGAACAACACAAAGCTTTCATGCTAGTACATCATAATATGAAGGAAGCTAAGAACACACAGAAAGCTCAGGCCGATAAGAAAAGCAAAGACAACGATTTTCAGGTAAGAGACCCCGTCTACTTAAAGAACAACAGAAGACACAATAAGTTGGATATAAGATGGCTACCATCTTACCGAATCATAGACCAAAAAGGACCAGTTAGTTTCATGGTGAGAGACCAATTGACTGGATTAACCACCAAATGCCATGCACAACAATTAAGACTGGCAGACATTTTGCACTGGCCCCTTTCACAAACTACTGAAGATGGTGGAATAACTCTAAGAAAACAAACTATGTAGTGCGACCAGAAGATGAATCGTCGTCAGAAAAAGAAGACATCCAACCAGAACCGTTAGAAAGAGCTATACAGTCCAAACAATAGGAAAGAGGAGGATTTCAGACGAAGAGGATATGCCCCTAGCAGAACTTCAAAGACGTATAAGAGCTAAGAAGATCATGGATGATAAACAGCATAATAATGAGAGTGATCAGATCGTAAACTCGGAATCGGATGAGACCCCTGATTCAGAACAATGTGATGAAGTTAGTGGTCAAGCCTACGAAATACCCAATTGTACACTTAGACAAAGATATGGAGATAGATGAAATAGACCCATAAGTAGGTCTAGGTTTCAAATCAATCCCTAAACCGCGTAAATCAATCCCTAAGCCCTGTAGAGAAAATAATTAAGAGTGTATGTTGGCTATTATGATTGAATTAGCCAAAATGATAAACTAAATAAGTTATATTTATCGTATATGTACATGTAGATGTAAATAATCTTGAATAAGCTTAGCTTTGTATATATTGCACGCTTTTAAAAACGTATGACAGTAAAACCCCCTGTGACATTAAAACAGATAATGAGATACGCCGACTAGCAAACGCGGACAGATCACCTCGGTTATTTGTGTATGCGGAGTTGAAAATATTTAACATAAATTCGAAATATATGAAACAGCGGCTAAGTAAAAAAAAACTTTCGGACGTATTATCCCCTCGCACAACTTGTTGCGAGGGGATATAGCATCGCTGCTGTGCGTGTGTGTATGTAGGTGTGTGTGTCCATTTCAGCCTTTTCTGCAAAATTTAAAGAAAACCCTCGCATGCATGTGTATCAAACTTCGTACACTTCATAAGCATGTTTAAAGGACAAACCCTTTTATTTTCAAGGAATTCCGTTATATATTTTAAAGATAGCATTTAAATACAACACTAAGACAATTTATGTGCGACTTCCGGTTTGTGAAAGTAAACATTTCAAATCAACAACTTGATATTTTGTTGGATGTAAGCCCTGTAAAGGTAAGAAGCAAAACTTTTTTTAGAAATGGAGAGTTGAAAGGATGTCCAAAATGAAATCTGAAGCAAGCAGGAGAATAAGTTCACCCTAATTTAATCGAAACAAGCAGCTGCCTGAGCCGAATTTCGGGTTATATTTAACGAATTACTTAGAGAAGAACAGGTTCATAATTCACAAGAGACTTTGACAAATATTGTCAACATGATTATCCTGAAATTCAATTAATGTTAATCGCTGAAGATATGTTACTCTTTTTAAAATATTGGGGTTAAAATTTCGACATATTCTCATAAAGAAGATTATCAATCGCCAGATCTTAGTTACGTTTCCTTTTCAATGTGAAACTTAAATATGCCTACACTTATTGTCTACATGCGTAATGTATGTCACTGGATTAAGAGAATTTATTAAACTATATTACTTAAGATTAACACGTTTGTGGTGTGTTTTCAGTAGTAATGCAATTGTACAATCACGTAAATGCAACCATCCCCATAGATACACACAGAGCGTGCATGGGGATAGGAATAAAGAATAAACGAAACATTTTAATTCAAATAGCTTTTAACAAGTTAAATATTTGGTTTCTTTAATTATATGTTTATTTCTAAAAAATGCATTTCCCCGCACAATATTTTCATTTTGCGAGGGTCCCTGCTTTGCGGTGCCCTTGTTTTGTAAGTGATTTAAGATTATTGGTAAAAAAAAATCAAATAGTATGATCGACATCTTTAGTTTGGGACAAGGTTGCTCCAATGAAGCTCCGAATGAAGATTCAACCCTTAGAAGAAAGCCATATTTTGTGAACTCGCAAGCATGCCTTGACTTTATATATATATATGTGACATTAAGCTTAACCATATTTAGTATTACTTTGATGTTAAATTACGATTATCTTCAATTATGATTATTTCATCCTAGTAATTATTGTCATACTTTATTCATTGTTGTTTTCATGATTGGAATGCAATATAATCAAACTATATGATTGTATGTATACATCCTGGTAATAGATTTGCTTTTGTATGTGACTGATGTTCCAAACTGAAGGTGCCACGTGATACTACCTCTTAACATAGATGTTCTGACTGGTATGTCACTAGGAAGTTCATTTGATCAAGGGGAGATCGAGGACGCTTTCCTATCCGGGCACCAGACATGAGAAATCACCTACGGGATATTTCTTTTATTTGGGGGACGTATGTAACCAGATAGCCAAGTTATGACCTTGAATTGCTAGTATTACAAATTGGTCACTATGATACTTATGTATACCTAGATACTGCGCAATGAAGTGTGTTAATTATAACTAACAGAATAAACCTTGTGACTCTTGTAACACTGTGCAGCATTCCTAAATGATTTTATACAACGAGGTGTAGAATGCGGGCACAAATTGTCACATAAAATTCATCATTGTGTATATTTAGTTTCGTATTTTAATTTAACCACATATCGCGTAGTGAGCCCCTTAGTGTTTTAGTTTTACGTATTTGTAAATACACTTATTGAACCTCAATTCACTGGGCCTTAAACCTGCCAGTCCGTGCAGTGTCAGTTTGGACGCGGCAGTTCAGAGTGAAGGACGTACAAATACTTCTCTTGTGACAAACTATCCAGTACCTATGCATGTTGTCAATTTAAATAGCTTTGTGCTGACTCTGGAGTGAACCTGGTACCGGCTTTTTAGAGGTCACTTTTTACAGCCAGTGTGTAAACCACTTTCATCGATGGTGGTGTTCATTGGTAAAGTCTTGTATAGGCTAAGTGGCCAGTGGAGAACATTGTCTTATTGGAGGACCTTACCAGTACATTCTTGTTTAGGCCAAGTGGCAGTAGACTACATGTCCAGCGGAGGACCTTACCAGTCGACGTATAAGGACAACTACTTTAAAGAGTATGTATCAATTCAAACTATATTAAATATGTAAAAACAATGTTAAAATATCTTTTTATTCTCTTCTTAAAGTAAATATACATTTTAATCAAATTTAATAGTATTCCGCTCGAAAATCTGTGACACAAATATTAATATTTTGTGTCTGCATCGATAGCTCTGGTACTCCATATTGAGTCATGTATCGCATGTTCTATTTAACCTCTGTAACCCTAAAGCCATTTATGAACGAATGTATTATGAGTAAGCAGCGCATCATGACCAGGTGGGGGACCCCGAGACTCAGGACTCGGAGACTCAAATCCTGCATCCATATTCTTTGATAGGCAGTTCTGATAGTTTTGTTACTTTAGTTAGAAATAAAATATAACTCTGGAATTTGAATTTGAACACTAAATGTTCCCTCGTAGATATCATCGTAGATGGGCCAAATTAGTCAATGTGAAATGATGTTAAGCAGATCTTTAATTTTGGCTGCTTTTAATTGATGTAATTTTGACTATATGATCACGCTTAATAATAAACTGCTGGCGAAAGAAGTACTGGACATGATGATTACTAAGTTTGAGCTGACCCTTGAGTGGATTCATAATTTAATACATTTAGAAAATACTATCAAATAATATTTAAAATCCGCCTCGCCTTCTATGAACTTTACCGACCCCACAAATTTCTGTACACAGTCAGTAACAAACCTAATAAGTAATAATATATATATATATATATATATATATATATATATATATATATATATATATATATATATATATATATATATATATATATATATATATATATATCCCATTTAAAAGGCTACTTAATAACGTTTGATAAACAAAATACACTTTACAGATATCGACTGAAGGTAACTTCTTTCAAGTTAAACATTATAATGTACTTTTTCGACAACATAGACATATTTAGCACTTTCTAATTTAATGCATATATTAAATCTACGAAATCAGAAGTAAAGTCATAAAACTTTGAAATCGGTCTCATTAAGATGCTGCAAATCTCTATAATATCTGTATTGTATCATATCAAATATCAAACCAAAAGGTCTTCCTGTTCACAAGGAGTTGTTTCTCTTTAATTTTGAAATCTTACCATAGCTGCAAAATGTAGAGGCGTATTTCCGTCTTCATCTCCAATGTTTGCATTTGCTTCAAGACATAATAGTACAAATGCACACTCACTTCTTGACTTCTTCTGCATAACGTGAAGGGGGGTCAAACCGTTGATGCATGTCTCATTTACAGAAACCCCCTCCTCAAAGAGTTTTATAATCATCTTTAAGTAAAAAAAAGATAAATCCAAGTTAAAATAACGTTGACATAAAATGATAGAACAATATCATGTAAAAATGAAGACATCGTGTTTATTTGTTTTATTATTTTTTTTTCAATTTGATGAATTTTATAAAGGAGTTCATATCACTTTGTATCCAGGTATACATGTATGTGTCTTAAATCTCTCTCTCTCTCTCTCTCTCTCTCTCTCTCTCTCACACACACACCCACCCACCCATATATATATATATATATATATATATATATATATATATATATATATATATATATATATATATATATATATATACCTCTCTGTTTACAGCCCAATGCATCAAAGTACCGTTGTACTTGTTGTCTCTCAAAAACAGCTGATCTCTCCATTTTGTGTATATATGTTCTACTGATCTATAGTCAAACAATACATGCAAAAAATTTGACAAAATTGCATCACGCTGAAATAATTAATATTTGATATTGCATAAAATTAAAAGAGACAAAATTTAAACAAAAATGATAGGATTTCTTACTTGTTGTCTCCTTCCTTTAGTGCTACAAAAATTGGATAAATGTTATCGTTGTCAGTAATATTTGGGTTGGCACCTGCGTCTAAAAGCAACGCTACGCTTTCAGACTTGCTATTTTGACAGGCGCACCAAAGGGCTGTCCTTCCGTTTTTGTTTTTACAATCAATTATTTTATCCCGTCTAGTGGATTGATCATTTTCCGCTAAAAGCTGAAGTAAAATTATAATTTCTATACATTCAGTGTACTTTTGATTTAAAACTGATACATAAAAGACAATATATAATTTGGCATATACAATGAATTTCTCTACTTACACGAATGACTTCCGGGTCATACAGAACGGCGTAATGGTACCCTGTATTGCCTTCCCTGTCCTCTAAATCTATTTTGGCGCCCAGTTCTAGCAGTTTAGAAACACAGTCAGTGTTTTTGCCTTTCACGGCTATCATCAAAGGAGATAACTTTTCCATTTCCGTTTGTTCGTTAATATTGCTGGATAACATGAAAATTTGATTGTTATTTTACTGTGTAGATTACATCATTTAACAGTCTTTTGCTGTACAGATTTTTCTGTTCATATTTACATTTCAAAGGAATGTTCTGCATTGCAAATTTATACAATATTTGTGTAAGGCAAGGTTTTAATACTTTATTTAAATGCGCTATCCTGAAAGTTGACATTTTAATCCTATCACTTATCCTTTCTCCGATCCCACAAATAAGTTCTGTCATATTCTTTTCTTCTCCAATGACAGCAATATTTAGGAATAAACGACGTAAACAACAAATATTTCAGTTGAAAAATATATCGAGATTTATAATGCCTAAGATGCCTGATACATGTAAATACATAAAACCAAAAATTTTAAGGGACGAAGTAAAATATTTACAGTACTAAGTATCAGTAATGTTAAATTGTTCGTACACGGAGTGTGAAAAATCACGCTAACAAAAAGTTATGCGACTTGATCATTTGTTTTTATAAAACAAATTAATTTCATTACAAATCTGCAAAAAATGCTCTTATTTAAAAAAATATGTTTAAACACTTTTCATTTAACATATCTCTATAACTATAATTTCCCCCCTGTGATTTGTTGTACATGTACAGATTGAGAGGTTCGGTTATTGGGTGGTCTGTTCGGCAAAATATTTGTTAAAAAAATATAAAACAATAGCCCTACGTTATTTATATTATTTTTTTCATCAATACATTATTTAAAAATCTAATTCGTTCTTCATTTTTTTCAACATCTTGTGGTAAAGATATTTACTGATGTAATTAAATGACATTATCGTAGTTTTTTTGTTTAATATAAAGCATTGAAACAAAAGATGTGAAATATCAAATGCACGTTGAATCAAATCTTGTTGGTGTACATATCTACAATTATCTATTTAAACTACTGAGTACAAAATATACCGATATATTTTAAAAATATTCTCACTATGCCAAATATATATAGACGATTACATGGCAATTTTAATATCGCATCCTATATTAGCCTGAGGTCGCTGTATACATTTATCAGCCCAAAGGCCGTAAGACTCGAGGGCTGATAAACAGCGACCGAGTGTTAATATATATAAAAAAACTGTTCCGATCTCTAAATCAAGTTTGCATCTACTATAAAGTGCTACCATGATCCGCTATTCCCTACATGTATTGTCTTACATTGTACTCCATAATTTTATACAATATTTGTGTAAGGCAAGGTTTTAATACTTTATTTAAATGCGCTATCCTGAAAGTTGACATTTTAATCCTATCACTTATCCTTTCTCCGATCCCACAAATAAGTTCTGTCATATTCTTTTCTTCTCCAATGACAGCAATATTTAGGAATAAACGACGTAAACAACAAATATTTCAGTTGAAAAATATATCGAGATTTATAATGCCGAAGATGCCTGATACATGTAAATACATAAAACCAATAATTTTAAGGGACGAAGTAAAATATTTACAGTAATAAGTATCAGTAATGTTAAATTGTTCTTACACGGAGTGTGAAAAATCACGCTAACAAAAAGTTATGCGACTTGATCATTTGTTTTTATAAAACAAATTAATCTCATTACAAATCTGCAAAAAATGCTCTTATTTAAAAAAAATATGTTTAAACACTTTTCATTTAACATATCTCTATAACTATAATTTCCCCCCTGTGATTTGTTGTACATGTACAGATTGAGAGGATCGGTTATTGGGTGATCTGTTCGGCAAAATATTTGTTAAAAAAATATAAAACAATAGCCCTACGTTATTTATATTATTTTTTTCATCATTACATTATTTAAAAATCAAATTCGTTCTTCATTTTTTTCAACATCTTGTGGTAAAGATATTTACTGATGTAATTAAATGACATTATCGTAGTTTTTTTGTTTATTATAAAGCATTGAAACAAAAGATGTGAAATACCAAATGCACGTTGAAACAAATCTTGTTAGTGTACATATCTACAATTATCAATTTAAACTACTGAGTACAAAATATACCGATATATTTTAAAAATATTCTCACTATGCCAAATATATATAGACGATTACATGGCAATTTTAATATCGCATCCTATATTAGCCTGAGGTCGCTGTATACATTTATCAGCCCGAAGGCCGTAAGACTCGAGGGCTGATAAACAGCGACCGAGTGCTAATATATATAAAAAACTGTTCCGATCTCTAAATCAAGTTTGCATCTACTATAAAGTGCTACCATGATCCGCTATTCCCTACATGTATTGTCTTACATTGTACTCCATAAGTCAGCAATAATGTACCACCTATTTTACGACCAATGCATTTAATAACTGACCTATAAATTTAGTATTTATGATGCTTTTATGATAAAATATGCTAATTATTATATCAAAGACAGGGGCAAATCACTTAGTTAGTTACAAGAAGTCAAATAGTTTGGCAGTCCTGTTTTATTTGTCAGTGCATTTCCACTTAAACTGCTGCACAGAGGTTATAAGAAGAAACATTAGATGTGTACAGTCATTTTATACATATCTTTTACAGTTAAATGCTATGGTATGGTATGAGATTTATTGATATGCTACGGAATCTTATTGCAATGCTATGAGATTTGTTTGCTACATGTATGATATGAGAAATTTAAATTAAGGGTTTGATAATATGATATGCTATGCTATGAGATTTGTATGCTAGGAGATGTGAATAAAAACGCCTCCGTATATAGAAGAGTTCCATGAAAATGACAAGATGACAACTTTTCCAATAATCTGCAACGTAAACATTTATTCAATAAAAAAACAACAACATTTAAAACCGAGTTAAAACCATGTTGTATTCTATGTTATGGTATGGTATGACGAATGAGAATACATAAGATTGTATGCTATGGTATGCTATTCTAATGCTAGCGCATGTGATTCTAATGATATGCTATGAGATTTAAATGCAATGCTATGCTGTTGTGTATGGTGTTAAAGATATGCTTGAACTACCGGTACATTACCAGCCAATTGCCATCCTCTCTTCTCTCTTTTCCCACTCTCTTTTCTCTCTCTCTCTCTCTCTCTCTCTCTCTCTCTCTCTCTCTGTGTCTCTCTCTCTCTAAAATATAACTTAAATGAAATCATTATCCAAAGTAAAAATTCTGATTGCATGTGCAATATATGTATTGAAAAATTAACACCACCTTATTTCTGAGTGTGTGAATGTACAACAAACATGTAAATAGTAATTTCTTTTGGTTTTGATGTTGAATAGAAATACATGGTTTATTGGTTTTGATTTTGATAGAAATGGAACCACTGCCATGTATAGCATGATTTTATCTTTTGTTGCATTTAAAAGTTACAAATATAAGATGTTTTGTAAGCTTTACAAAGTGGTGAAACATCGACATCGGAAGGATTTGTTTGTAATTTAAATATATAAATTTATGATAATATTGCATTTAGAAATATTCTGAAACACTTCATTGTAGGGGAAGTGAAATCTTTCTTTGTTCCTTTTCAAAATGTGCAACAAATTAGAAAAATCTTATGTGTTGAAATAAAGGTAAAATTATGTAGGACTCAGTCCCTTCAACTTACTATTAGAACCGGTTGCTTTTTTTTCAGAAAATTATTTCAAGCCAATTCTCCTTAATTACTAATATTAAACCAATTTCCAGATTTAAAGTTACAGACTATATTCCCCCGTAATTGTGTAATCTGTAATTCTAACAAGAGACCAAATAGCTCATCTAAGCTAAATAGTCATAGCTATTCTTTATACTTTCCTACGTTAAAATTCAACGCCTTTATTCCCACAAAAAAAATAAAAAATAGATGCTGCCATTAGACAGTAATACCCGCACCATGTGTTTGCCCCTAAATAACACTGTTTTGTACCAGTTTAATTAAAAATGAAGGCTACATGCAAACTCCTGTAATACATTATAAAATTATAATTTTCATCACTGAAGGATGAGATCCCTGCCCATATGATAATACACATCGTGACATGAGCAGCACTTTATGTGCAATTTGGGGTAGAACTGTTTGCAGTGAATTTTCATTTAATCAAAAATCTTATCATTTCATGTCATAGGAAGTATAATGGTCTATATAATTATTACAAACAAAATTAAAACTTAAATTATGCCAGCTCCCCGTGGCGGTTGCCGGTTTTAGATTTGCTTCTGTGTGCCTACATGAACATCATCGTGTGCACATTGTGCTTCAATGTTAGGTAACATTATTTGGGGGGTAAATATTTAATCAATATTCAACATACTTTATTGTTTATCTCAATAGGAAGTATACATGTACATCACAATATGCAGGTGTCCTGCACCACCTTAAAGCTGTTATTTACCTAATAAAATAGTGCAAGTGGATTTGAAGAATAGGTCATAAAAATACATGCATGTTACAAATGACTGATCTTTGTCTGAAGTTACGTACACAACACAGGTTTGCATGTCTCATTAGCGGGTACTAGTTTTACCCAGCTCTTCGATTAGATGGGTTCACGTGTATACATACATGGGTGTTGCTAAAACGCGGAACGGAAAACGGAACGGAAGGAAAACGGAAAATCTTATCTAATGTTATTTACCTCATAGATTTGTTAAGTATGCTAAAACGATATACTCTATGTACCTTTTTAATTTTTTTTTGAAAAATTAGCAATATTAGATTATTTATTCAAGAATATTTATTTCCTCAAAATTAACAGTACATGCATTGACCACTATATTCTGTCCCAACATATCCTCGATTCACTTTTTGCTGTATATTTATATATACCTCAGGGTTCAAGCGATTCTCTTTTAGAAGCATTACACATTCTCATTATTCTTTCTTTAAAACGTCCTCTCTAGCTTATCAGCTGGTATAAATACACGGCAAAAAATAAAGAAGTCTACGGGGTTTTGCATTTTAACAGACCCGGATGATAGTGTTGAAAAATTGTGCAAGGTCTTCTGAGTGACTTCCTAATGGAGAAAATATTTCAACATTTTCCATTATACATCGTCCAAATGTGCTGCATGAATATTTTGGGATCGACAGACTATAGTCCCAATATATAATCGGAAAATCAAACCAGGCAACGTCTAGAGCTCTCTATTCGGATCATATGCCAGCAATATCATATAAGAGAAATAAGTAAAAAGTTATAGCTAATTTGCTCGTTTAATCATGTTAATGTTTCACAATTCGTATACATTTGATTTTTCCTTTTCGTACTCAACCAAAAAGCCTAATGAATACAATGCTTTAATTGATAGGCATTCATATGAATATTAATAAGATAGCAACATGTTGATAATCATTCATTAGATATAAATAAAAGATACAAAGTAAATCGTTTCTGGCCAGTCTATACCCTTTTTAAGCGATAAACGTGATGATATTTTCCATTCCGTTCCGTTTTCCGTTCCGCGTTTTAGCAACACCCATACATACAAGTCTTTGTTTTCCGTATGCAGAAAAGGATTACGGTAGTTACATTGTAAGATCAGCTAAAGGAATTCATTATTGTGTTTTGATTGGATTATCATTATGATGTTGACCAATTTAGGTAAGCATAATACATGTAATAGCAGTAGCACAATATAATGAGATGCCAGCATGGGATTCCTGCCAGCATACATACACATGTATATAAGTTCTACTTTCACTTTCTAAATGTAATCTCCCTTTGACAGCATACTGTATCATCATCTTTTAATATTTAAATAAGCTTATCATCGTTACCTATCCTATCGCATTTGTAAAGTTTCTGTCATTTTAGTTGCAAAAGTTATTTTTTTCATTTGTCAGACTGCATGCACTGTTGAGTTGACCCCATATTGACCCTGTATAAACAATTTCTTATTAAATTTGTGTATTACATATGTAAGTAAGTGTAGACACTTATATTTTTTATATGAGTTATAATAGGAAGGAAGGAGTATTTCTTTCTTAATGTATTATAATGCATCAAATACAATGTAGGTCATGACCTTATGGGACTGTTCTGACCCCACGAAACAGGAAATTACAAAATATCTTCTAAAGTCATTATGATGCATCAACTGGTGTAAAGTACATTAATGACCCCCAGGTGTTGTCTTTAAACCCCCCCCCCCCCCCCCGCCTTTATGAAATAGGAAATGATAGGATACACTGTATATTTTGTTAACTTCTGAGATCCTCATCCCTAAACCGTTTAATTTATTTTTGCTCTTTGTGTCATTGCGCGTAAAATTGTATTGTAAGATTATACCCCCTTGGAGACACCCGGACATTTTAGAACTAGAAATGATAATGTATTTTATCTTATTCATATGTTATACAGTAGTGTTTGATCCATGTGGGTAATTCCTAGCCTAATGATGTCACTGCTTTGTTTAGGAGACTTTGCAATTGCCCCAAATAGGTGAATACACATGGCAGTGATGCATATAACATTTTGTTTATATTTTAGTTTGTTTGGGAGTGGGGGTTCCAAATAATATATTTGACAATTTTTTAATGTAATTTAAAATAAGACTAAGCCATACTACAGTCATGAACATGAATAGTATAGAACAAAACACAAACTAATACATGTACATGTATATATACATAGGAAGTATTACAAAACAGATGATTGATCTATATCTGGGTTCTTAAATTGAATCATATATCATGTACATATTATATTATTGTTTCTTTGTTCAAGGCATTTAAGATGGTATGTAGGTCATGATCCCAAGTGCTCTTCCTGAAATTATCAAATATCATAAAAACCATTGAGATCCCCACCTTAATCCAAAGATATTATTCCTCCTTAGGTCATGCAGGCGCATCAGATCATTATGGCAAGGGGTCATCTTGACCCCCTTAGAATCAGAAAGTATCAATTATCTTTAAATTATTGATGTTTGATGATCCTATCTCTATTCAAGCTTTATTAATTATTAAGTCTCCTGAATGAAGTTTGGAGACTTATTGTTTTTGTAAGGTTCTTAATACATGTATTATTATTCTTCATCTTCTTTTTCTTCTTTCCCGCTCTGAACTTGTTTCTCAGAGATGGCTGAACATAATTGTACAAAACTCTAGGATATGATAGGCCTGCAAATCTAGTTGTGCACCCTGGTTTGATTTTTCTCATTTTGGGTTAGACAACCACTTTTCGGGGGGGGGGGGGGGGAGGGAGGGGGTGTCAAAAGGGTGTGGGGTCTAACATTGAACCTTGTAGGAAGAATCATAGACTCTATTGTAAATGGTAACTTGAAAACGGACAAAGATAATAATATAGGGTTTTCATAATCATATATTGGCTGTTACTGGCAATATATAGGGTTTATTAGATCTGACCCCTGGCCATGGGGTCATCCCCACCCCCCAGGAATTTGAAATTACCATATATCTCAGAAACTGTTATAATCATGACCCCTTAACCATATATATTCATGTTTCTGATGTCAAGGGGCATCAAATGTTATGTAGGTCATGGGCCCTGTGAGTGGTCCTGACCCCCTCAAACAGCAAGTCCCTTAATATCTTCAAAACAGTTGAGATTCCCACCCTTAAATCATATATATTCTTTTTCCTTGTGTCAAGGGGCATCAAACGGTATGTAGGTCATGGGCCCTGGGGGTGGTCATGACCCCCCTTGAACAAGAAGTGCACGAATATCTCGAAAACGGTTGAGATCCCCACCCCTTAACCATATATATTCTTGATCCTTAAAGGGCATCAAAAGGTATGTAGGTAATGGGCCTCAGGGTTAAATTTAATTTTTCAAAACCGTAATGCACATCTATGGAACAGTTCCTATCATATCTCAAGATATGATGTGTCTATCCATTAAATATTAAAAGGAGTTCTAGGATCTATGTTTTTTTGAAGTGATAAATGTCATTTTTCTGCTACTTGTTGACTCCCTGGATGAAATTTAAATTTTTAAAACTTTACTGTACATCTATTGAACAGTTCCTATCATATCCCAAGATATGATTGTCTATCCATTAAATCATAAGAGGAGCTCTTGGATCTATGATTTTTTTTTTAGTGATAACCGTCAATTTTCTGCTACTATTTGACTCCCTGGATGAAATTTAAATTTTTAAAACCTTACTGCACATCTATAGGACAGCCCCAATTATATCCTAAGAGATGACGTAGCTACTCCAAAAGTTGTAAGAGGAGTTCTGGGAACCATATTTCTTTTGCAAATCAAAGGCCTGAAGGGCCATAATGGCTTACAGGTTTGATATGACTATATTTACATGGATGGAGTATGATTCCCTCTATTTCTTACGGAAACTTTAGTTTATTTATAGCTCTATAGAAAGTAACTAGCTACATGTAATTCATAGATCTATAGAACTAACAGGACCGATATCAACATGCCCTATTTATTGATTGGTCGAACCTTAGTGACCGAAACAGACATGATTGAAATCTAGACGCCTCTTTTATCAATTGGTTGAAACCACCATTGCTTTTAGGAAAATCATAGACTGCATAAAATAATAATGATGATGTCAGACTCAAACTCCAATAAGAGACAATTTGTTTCTTTCTTTTATCCAACGACTGAAGTACATTAACTGTAAATTCATTCAACTATATAGGACACAAAAACACTTAAAACCAACATGCTCTCAAATATCCGTACACCTTGTATTCCTACGCACTATGAACTTGCACGATAGTTGGTGCACGGTGCGACGTAACAGCGCCACAGCCATCGCGAAATCACTGCACGTAAAAATAATAATAACCAAATGATGAAATGTACTGCATGTTATGAATTCTCATGAAATCTACACCAACAAGTATCGTTCCGTTTTATTTGTATTTCATAAATGTATATTTATTCATATTTTTCTGGGTTTTTTCTACTTTTTTAAGAGGCTGACCTTCACAAGCTTTTATAAGAAATATAGATTCACAATTAAGGCAGTTCTAACACCTTCTGTTTTATTTTTTTCCCTTTGTACAGAGATAAACTCTTTGGAGGGGGGAGGGCAAGAAACAGGCGAACTATGCAATTACAGCAAACTTGTTTTGACACCAAATTTAATTAAAATGAATTACTGCACTATAACTTTGCAGTCAGTCTTCACATGACATGTGTACACAGTCATTTTTAGAGGCAAACTATACGATGTCTCTATGTTATAGTAATGTGACATCGCTTCCGTATATGACTTGCAATCAAGCTTAACTGTATATTGTTTTCTTATTTGAGTACTTTTGGTCTCAAGTTTCCAATATTTTTACGACAAATAAACAGTTCAATCATAGCACAACCACGGTAACTCCATCGAGGGAACATTGTGCTATTTTTAGATCTTGGAAAATCCCCAAAATTCGATAATGGCGGAGGTGTCGAAGAAGGCACATTATATTAAACAAGTAGTAATCGCCCCTCTATTTATGCATTTATTACCGATTTATAATCCTAGTTTCAATATATCTCAATCATAAGTTCAGTTCTTTAACCGTTAAACAAATTCCCCCTTGCTGAGATCGATGTCGATCGAAGTTAGCATGGTTAGCGACGCTCTCTGCGGGTGCAAACGTTTTGATGAAGATTGTACGAAATAACGACAACTTTACATTTACTTATCACTGTTAGGATCTGAAATAATTGGGAAAAGATTTTTTGCTTATAATACATGTAAGTATGCATAGCGGAAAGCATTGCGGCACTGTGTGGTGCATGGCGGGGGCCTATACCTCTATGCAAAAACGGCCTAGGGAAAACACTGCAGTTAATATTCATTCGCGTTAGATTTCGAGTTTATTTAAATAAAGTCAATTCATATTGGTTACAATAACATAAGTGATAATAACATATGGAAAATATAATCCTGCTTAAAGATATTTATTATGAACAACAAACAGTTAACTTTGCAACATTCGAACTGAACTATTTTTAGTCGCGTGATAACTGAACTCTTTGCCGTAAAGATTATCCGGCAACTAGATGGCCGTAAGCCATAAAAAACGTCATTGTTTGTTGCCCACTGATCCCCTTAATAAAAAAAAAATTCTGGAACCTGCCTCAATATGACTCCCCCAATCATATTCTAGAAGATTATTTTGCTACTGCCAAAAAAAAAGACGTTTTTGAAACCAGTTTTTTTTTGTAAAAAACCTCATTTTTCAGCTATAAAATGACCCCCAGGACAAAATTGAAAATTCCGAAACATTATTGCGCATCTATAGGATACCCTAAAACATATTCCAAAAGATGATTTGTCTACTGTTGAAAATGTAGGAGGAGTTCGAGGAAGAAGGTTTTTTGTGAAAAAAACGTCATTTTTTACTAATTATTTGACCCCCAGGACTAACAGAGAATTTTTGAAACCTTTTTACAAAACAACATGATACCCCAAATTAAACTCCAAGAGTTCAGTTTGCTGGTTTAAAAGATGTAAGAGCAGTTTGAAAAAGTAAAACGTGACAGACGGACGGACGGACGGACGGACGGAACAGGGTAACAACAATGTACCCGAACTTTCTTTAGAACGTGCGGGTATAAAAAACTAATAAAACTGCAACATCTTGTTCCACACAAATTTTAGCTTTTCTTGCAAAATTGTTTTTTTTAATAAAAAATAAATAAATGGTATGTCTCTTTCAATTCATATTTTAAAAAAGCAACCATCATTGTGACCCAATCTTTTTTTCTGGAGATAAAGATTTAAACAAACTTGACTTTAAAGGGGAAGGAAAGTCATAAAACGTATATATACTGGACATTTTTATTGAAGAAATGGCAGACTTTTTTAATCTGTTATTTTTTAAAGTTCAACTGAATAGGTTGTTATTTGTTTGTTATAATTGTATCTGAGTTATATTAAAATACACTCACGATTCCCTAAATTCGGAATTGCCACGTCAAAATAACGACAACAGACACTTTCTTCGATACTTTGCATCTGTTTACAATACTTCAACAACTGCGCAGATATTCCTTTAACACAATGACAGTCGTGCGAAAATGAATTTTTCAAGTCAACGAACATGCTCTGTTCGTCATTGGTTTGTGATTTAGCAGAAAATCAGAGGTAAAAGTTCAAGCCGATATTTTTTCCATATTTTTCACAACTTGTTTAATTAGAACGAATAAAAAATTATCTAATGCTGATGTTATGTTGATTAAACGTAATGGATGGTGTAACGTCATATTTTATAGTTTAATGACATTTTTCATAACGACTGGAAAATTCAATTAACAATCACAGTGAACAATGATAAATTGATTGTACTACATATTTATAGTTTCGTTCCCCTTTAAACTACTGGGAATCTTAACAGCAAGCTTCAGCTCTACTAGTCAAATTGTTTTTCAGATAATTTAAAATAAAACTGTTATTTGTGAAAATTCAAGCCACCACTGTGGTCCCACCTTACCCCCAAAGATGATAACTTTAAGACTGTTTTGGTCACATGGTTTTGGGGAAATTTTCTAAAAAAAGATAAACAAATTTTCGATAATGCCTAATCATCTTTCCTCGAAAGATTAAAATCAAATTAATTTTACCAACTTTAATTCTCTTCACCAAAAAAGATTGATTGCCAAGTTCTATCAAAATTTACCCAGTGGTTCGAAATAAAAAAAAGTATCACTGTGAAAAGTCTATACACGGACGGGGAGACAGATGCGGGACAAAAACTAATCGAAAAAGCATACTTTGTGTTATAGCTTCTTGTTAAAAGTGTAATGTATGTGTAAAACATGAGATAAACATTTTTGTGTATTTTGTAATGTTTACAAAATACTAATAGATAAAGATATATAAATCAGAAAATTTAGATCTTCCTTGCTCCTTTATTTAAAGGGTCAGACAGACCATATATATTTATATAAAAAATAAAAAGTCATTTGATTTTATATACATTGTAATAAACAATTGTTGATATTATTCATCTTTATTGATATACCAGAAAAAGAGTGCGCAAAACATTTATTGTGTTTGAGATAAAAACATCATTTTTTTTACTTGACTTATGTGTAATATTTTGTGGAGGATTTTAGATAATTTTGATTTTTTTTCTCCCGTGTGTGTGCGTGCGTGCGTAATCTATAATTAACATAACGAAGTGTAAAATTTTATCACTAATCAACATTTAAGACTATTGCTAATTCAACCTGATTTTCGTCTATTCTAAACATAATCAAAAGATTACATTTCATTGAAAATGCATGAAAAAAAACACAACGACTTAGTTGAAAACTGTGAAATTTTTTCTCGAAAATTGAAATTTGAGTGAAATCTTAGCTGAGTAAATTTGCCAGATTTAAAATCAAGTTTAGCTAAAATTTCAAGTTTTTTCTTGGAGATATTGGGGCCAATTGGCATGATCATGAAGTTATCTTAAGACTACTACATGTACATGTCTCAAATTTATCATATCAGTCACACATCTTAGTCTTAATACTGTTTCTTGAAGCCGTCCTAACTTACGATACCCCTTAAAAGTCATCTTAATTTTAAGATATTCCATAGGTTATCTTATTCTGAATAACCTCAACAGTAAACATACAGGTTGTGAACCATCACTTATTAAAATATTAATTAAAGTAGAGTAAACTGATATATACACTATGTCTGATTACTATGGGTATAAATAAGCACACAAACTAAAATTGTACACGTACATGTATTTAGATAATATTATCAGATACGGCATAAGTAAATTGACTGAATATACCTACTTTAGCTATAAAACTTTTTACAAACAATATAGGAATAAACTAGAGACAAGCTCGTTGCAAGCACGATTAGGTCTTCCGTGTAGCTGCGTCATACTTGTGACGTAATACAAAAAAATTGATACCTGGCCATGGTACACTATAAGATATAAAAACACTGAGTAAAAGAAACAAAGTACTATACTACATGTATATAAGCATAATACTAGATTTGTTTGCACGAACTTCAGTTAAATTAACTATTAGTAAAAATCGTAACTAGCTCTTAATTTTAAAATGGCAAGTTACATAACTAAGAGTTATTTTGGGTTGCTCGAAATATTGTTAAGTGTCTAATAGCTTACTATGATTTAACAGAGCGATCTTAGCTAACTTGTCGTTAAAGCCGTCTGCACGCGCATTTACCCTACCGTCTGACAGTAACAATGGCGACTATGCGAGAAAGAAGCAGTAATTGGTTACTGTCAGAAATCAGCATTTTAACAGATTTTTTTTTCAGAAAAATTACAATTAAATTGGTTTTTTATACCTACCCCGACCCTCACGAAAGAATCCATTCTGACCAAAGGAAATTTCATTTTCAAGACTCCGCGCCAGAATGTCTCATTCATTAATTTTTAGCAGTTATAGTTGACGAGTCAAAAAAGGAACTTTTGAGACACATCATACAATGTGAGCATGTACCGAAAGTGCAGTTTAATTTGTGTCCATTTTCTTACTTTGAGAGTCCTTTTTATCATTGCTTGAAAATGACGGAAAGGCCTTGAATATTGTTTATCTTTGTGTCATATAAAATGTGAAACTGTTTTCATTCCCCCACTCCCCACAAGCTTGAAACAAGAGGCCCATGGGCCACATCGCTCACCTGAGGAACAAAAGGTATGATTAAGTCAGCTTAATGGAGTCATAATACAAACAATCTGGACAATGTACATGTACAATAATACATGTAGATCCTGTATAAATAAAATCCATCCCCCCCCCCTGGATATTCTTATGTTCTAACAGGATGATTGTGTAACGTGCAAGGGGGTCACTGCCTGTGATCCCCGCGGGCCTATATCACCGCTCCTGCACATATACAGGGACTCAACGTTACGCAGGCAGGGATGATCGCACACCTACGCAACTCAACAGGTACCAACGTTAACGCAAGCAGGGTTTGCAGCATACTGCGCTAGAAACGCCAGTACACCAGCAGGGATGACCACACACTAGTGCTCCGCCGCAACCACCACCATTACAAGCAGAGATGACCGCACTCTTGTATTAATGCGATACAGGGCAGGGATGCCCGCATACTCTATATCGTAGGTTAGAAAACACGAAATT
The DNA here is from genome assembly GCF_902806645.1 of Magallana gigas. Classification (NCBI taxonomy): domain Eukaryota; kingdom Metazoa; phylum Mollusca; class Bivalvia; order Ostreida; family Ostreidae; genus Magallana; species Magallana gigas. The sequence continues at coordinate 29,628,162 of NC_047563.1, read as the reverse complement.
AGATAGAGCAGGGATGTCCACACACTCAATATATCCCAACCTGTTCAAGGTTAACCCCAAGCAGTCGCTCAATGTAACTCAGTAGACACTGTCCCTATATATGTGCCGGCCTAAAATAATTCATAGTATCTAAAAATTGGAAATCAAAAATAAACAAACTAATCCGTCCTAACCCAAAAATACTTATGCAGAACAACTTATATACATTGAATATTAATTATTGTATAAAAATAATCATCACAATAATTGGATAACAGTGGATGCATTAATTAAAATAATCAAGAATCAAGAAATCAAGGGCAATAACTCAATACAGTAATACAAAAAGATTCTAATGAAAAAATAGCTGCCTGCTTCAATTTTATAGTCATATCACATGTTGAGTATTGCAGTTCTCAAAAAGATCCTTTACAGTTGTTTATATATGGGATATTTAGCTACATCAAACTCTGAACCTTCTTGTGAGACAAAAGAATTGTCCTGGAGCCAAAGTCTTAACAATTACAAAGAATCATCTTGCTGATTAGTTTCTGAGAAGAAGATTCTTAAAGATTTACTCTATATATTCCTATGTAAAACTTTAACACCCCCCCCCCCCCAATGTGGCCTCACCCTACCCCCAGGGATCATGATTTTCACAACTTTGAATCTTCACTACCTGAGGATACTTCCACACAAGTTTCAGCTTTCCCAGCTGATTAGTTTCTGAGGAGAAGATTTTTAAATATTTCTCTATATATTCCTATGTAAAACTTCGACCCCCTCCCCATTGTGCCCCACCCTACCCCAGGGATCATGATTTTCACAACTTTGAATCTACACTGCCTGAGGATGCTTCCACACAAGATTCAGCTGTCATGGCTTATTAGTTTCTGAGAAGAAGATTTTTAAAAAATTACTCTATATATCCCTATGTAAAACTTTAAGACCCCCCCCCCCCATGTGGCCTCACCCTACCCCCAAGGATCATGATTTTCACAACTTTGAATCTACACTACCTGAGGATGCCTTCACACAAATTTCAGCTGTCCTGGCTGATTAGTTTCTGAGAAGAAGATTTTTAAAGATTAACTCTTTATTTTTCTATGTAAAACTTCAACCCCCCATTGTGGCCCCACCCTACTCCCTGGGTTCATGAGTTTCACAACTATGAATTTACACTACCTGATGATGCTTTCACACAAGTGTCAGCTTTCCTGGCCGATTAGTTTTTGAGAAGAAGATTTTTAAAGATATACTCTATATATTCATATGTTAAAAATCGACCCCCCCCCCCACATTGTGGCCAAACCCTACAACCCGGGGGTCATGATTTTCACAATTTAGTATATACACTACCTGAGGATGCTTCCACACAAGTTTCAGCTTTCCTGGTCTTATGGTTCATGAGAAGAAGATTTTTGACAATTTCTCGTAAATTTTCATAAATTCCTAATTATCTCCCTTTGCAAAAGGGCGGGGTCCTATTATTTTCACAACTTTGAATCCCCTTAGGCTAAGGATGCTTTGTGCCAAGTTTTGTGGAATTTGCCCAGTGGTTCTTGAGAAGATGTTGAAAATGTGAAAAGTTTACAGACAGACGGACAGACAGACAGACGGACAGACGGACGACAGACAAAATGTGATCAGAATAGCTCACTTGAGCTTTCAGCTCAGGTGAGCTAAAAATGAAATATTTTTAATGAAAACAATATACATAGACGTCATAAATCCCATATCAAACGACATATTACCACTTTAATCTGCGCGTCTTTTTATTGAATTCATGAACAGCGGCAAATTCTAAAATGTATTTTGAAGGTAATGTTAGCTGCAAGGCTGTGGACCTTGTATGGAAAATTTCGGATGATAGTCAATTTTTCCAGACCGAGAGCTACATATATGCAGCTAAGGTAGCTAAAATGCTTCCGATGAAATACTTTGTTTAGTAATGCAAGCTTTTTAGATAGCAATACTTATTTGTTTAAAAAATACATGTAACACCTCAATACTTCGTCTTACATTCGCTATATGTAGAACAAGCAGAACCAGCCAAAGTCCGATCATCACCATATACATTTTTCGAAAATAGCCCTAGCATTGCATTGCTTTGCATGTACACAATATCTGTTAAAAATTAAACACTTAAAGTGTTTATCTATATGGCTATTAATCTATATGTACACAAAGCGTACACACGTGATTCAAAATACACCAAACTGAAAACGGTAAAGAATTCAGTCATTTAGTCGAGATACAGTTTGTTAATTAATATTTTTGATTGCTTAGGCTACAGCGTATTTGATGAACATTGAACAACATTTTTTCCATGCCACTTTTTTTCCATTGAAGATAGCGAGTACAATTATAACGCACAATTTATTTAAATACCTCTTTAAAATTGCGTAATAATAGATAATAAATAATCCATAAATTGCTGCTGAAGGTAGTTTGATAATTTCGTTTATAGATGTTTTGCATTAAAATAGCATATTTTTCTTTCTTTTTTACTATCATACAATTTGGCATAGAAAAAGTAATTGATGTTAAGAATCTAACAAAGACTATATTTTTGGCGAAATATTGGCATAGGAAAATATCGCATGTTTCGCAATTCAGAATTGCTGCAGATTAATGAGTCTGTTTTAGCATTTAAAAAACAATAACATTAATGTTGGATTTGTTTACTAATGTGAACTTATGATATGATACTTGGGTTTCAAAATATGTTTTAAAATATGATTTGCCTATCAAATTACATTTTTATTAGCTTTTTAAAGCGCCCATTCTCTACATTAATTTTTTTTTTAAAAATCACTAAAATCAGTTTTTCACTCTCATTAAATGGTCAATATATTAGCTTTTCTGCCAATTTTTATCTTTATATAAAGTCCTCATTATACATAAAAATCAGAAATATTTTATTATTGGAAGCAGAAAAAAAATATTCAAAATTTAAGAAAATAAGAGGAAATGCGGGCTAAGCAAAATCAATTTTAGTATAAATATTTATTCCAATTTAGTAGTATAAGCTGATAGGCATTCTGATATTCTATCTTTTCATTGAAGAATATAATCTTCAAATTTTTAACAAATACATGTATCTTCAGAACTACAAAGAACTTCACTTATTTTTACCATCCTTTACGTTGAGGAAAAGGTAGTGACCTTGACCTGGCTTTTATGCGAAAACAAAAAGTCAAATTTGATTATATAGATAGAATCATTTGGTAGTATGATCCGCTTGACTGTGTCAAAATTCATGAATTTTCTATTATAAGAAGTATGTCTGATAGCGAGAAGACTCCTTCCTTAAGTTCACTTTTTAAATTCATCTAGATGAGAAATCATCTCCGGAGAAAGTTATCGTTCTTAGCATTGATGTCGCTGTACAACTTTCTTCCGTAGCGTCTACTTGGAACGTTTCAAAATATCGTGGTCGCTAGTGACAAATGTTTATCAATTGGATAGATTACGGTTCAGCGGGCTAATTTATATCGGTTTTCAGATAGGAGGATATGTGTGGAAGTGAGAAAAATAGATGACATCAAAGATATAGCGATTTTTGATATAGTAGTCGTTTGGATTTCCCAGGTGGTACCTCAATGTAAACAAACGGGAGTTGCTTACCTTCTCTCTTTTTATATATAGGGGAAACGAGTGTCAATATAAAATGCCACAGAGTCGTGATAGTGTTGTTATTCTTTGCATTGAGACATATATAAGGGGTTGTTAATTATATTAAATAAAAAGAAAAAAATATCTATAGAAAAAAAAAGGGGGGGGGGGTAGTGCACGGTCCAGTCCACAAGCACCTGTGTGTCAAAATTGGAAAATACTACTCGTTTTAAAGCTGATTTCATTCATAATTCATTCATCCAGTCATCATTTAACGGGATCATTATTCTTCTTTAAACCGAAAGGATGTGTAATACATTTCATAACACACTCCTGCATTTTATTATCCATGGATACGCAACTTTTCAGTTTATCTTGCTCAGGGCGGAAGGGAATTTATTTTCTATAAGTACACGACATTTTAAACAATAATGGATTTCATTGTATATTGATACACTACGGCAAACGCAGTTTGCGTATTTACCGCGAGTCCTCGTGGTGTGAAATTGATCGCGGTTTAGCAAAGGTAACTCAGGTAAAACTGCGCATCCTCGCGGTACAGCTTCTCATCTTGTCGACACCGTCGCGGTACTGTAAAACCAGTCCCAGATGAAAACTGTTCTTGTTTTTAACGCTAGTCACCTCCCCCAATTTCTTCTCATACGAGAAATATAATTGAGGGAATTAATGAATATTAATTCATATTCCTTTATTTTATAAATGGAGTTGGTGTAATAATGCTATAATTAAGGTGTAATTATGCTAATACAGAATTTTGCATACTACTTTGTATACTCGATAGCGTTACATATAAATTAATTTTGGCACATTCATCGCTGACAATTCTTGGTTATCAATTAATTTAATTATATAATAAACATGTCATCAAAATATCTTATTTGGCCCCGAGAAAGGGGGTACTAATTAGCTTTTCATTTACAATCTTTCATAATGAAATCTTACCTATAAAACATACCTTACACCTGGTCATTTCCCTTTAATAAGTTAAAAGAATTTGTTTAATGAATAACAAAGTACATGTGTAAACAGAATTTGGATGGTTGCCGTCGGGGTGGGTGACCTGCAGCAATTAGTGTGACTCGGGTCCATTTAATAGAAGTATATAGTCTGTTCTTACAAACAGCGAAACTTTCTTGAGAGAATAATTTAATTTCAAACAAATGAAAATTTGTTTTTCAATTTAAATTCAAAGAAATCATTCTGCGTATTAATAACACAAAGTTTACAAATAACATCCAAGAATTACCTTTTAATGATATACTTCACACTCGATTGAAACACAATTAACAAACTGACTATAACTAGGGTTAATCAGAAATGGAGATAGTAATTGACAACACAGCTAAAGTGAATGTTTTATACACATCTAGTATTTGTACTTTTTAAAATTGAAAAAATGTGATTCTTTAAATGAATGTAAATTTTGAATCATGTATGTGGTTACGTGGGATATATTACATGTACGTGATACCGACCAAAGACACAGAAAGTGATATAGATCGAGCTTGCGAGAATAATTTCCAAGATTGACATGTTAGAACAGAATATTCACATCGATATCACCATGTTTATCAAAAGTTATCAAGGAAGCTCTATAACCTTGGGGAAAAAAAAACACAAAGTGAACTGCTCCTTTTAATGTAGAAAGGAAATCACATATACCTTTTTAACACTTAAAATTCCTATATTAGAACCCATTTTCAACGAATGACAATATTCACAACGCCGTCATCAGTTATAAAATCATGCATACGGAATAAAAGCGAAAGAGCTCTTAATGACGCACGGAGTGGATATATTGATTGCAGTTTTATAACAACAAAAATAGAGATTATACCGTAACAGAATATGATAAGAATATTTTGCCCAATATTCCTGTCAATATGATGCATTAACTAATACAAATTTACATTCTTTCTAAAGTTTACAATATTGTTTTTTGTTGGTTGTTTTTGTTTATACTGCCAAACATTGAGTTATCATGTTCTGCAGATGCGCTTTCGCGCCGACATCGGAAAAGGACGAATTTCATGTGATGTACATTCATCCAATGAAAACAATGAAAACTAGACATATATAAATGGTAACTATTACAAAGGTCTCCGCTTAATTAATGGACAATAGGATGACATGATTTTCAGAGAATTGACCTTGACATATAACTTTCCAGCTTGCATAGAACTTCTTATTCAATCGCATTACCCCTTATATTCTGGCATTTTTGGTCAATCTGAGAAAGTTGAAGCAAATGGGAAATAATATATGGTCCACAACTGATTATAAAGAGATCCGCTATGACCTTGCTTCAAGGTCACTGCATGCCATTAATCAAACAGCTCTGTTTATGTGAAGTATAAGCCAAATAGTGTTAAGTGTAAAGTATATATGCTCTTAAAGAATTTTGCATGGTCTGATATGATCTTGACCCTTGACCTTCAAACTTTTTTTAAAGTCACTGCAACTCTTTTACCATAGACACTTTGTGAGTGAAGTATGATCCAGATTGGACCAAAGAGAGAGAAGATATGTCACGGACAAGGATTTTTTTAGAATATAATTCCGCTATGACCTTAACCTTAGACATAGAAACATGTTTTAAGGTCACTTCATATTCTTTACCCGAAAGCACCCTGTGGGTAAAGTATGAGCCAGATTGGGCCAAGGGGAGAGAAGATATGTTCTGGAAAAGCGATCTCGGACAGACGGATGAAAGGGTGGATGGACGGACAGACTGATCACTATAAGGCACCCACAGAGCGGGGCCCTAATTATTCTCTTATATAAAATAAGGGATGATTAACTTACAAGTTGTCGTTTCTCAGCAGACTTTCTAAATCCTTGTACTGACCAACTTCAACAGCAATGTGAACTGTTTTCCAACTTTTATGTTCTCGGTGTGTATCCAACATCTTCTGTACTATGTCTTTCTCAAAAACTGAGCCACTTGCAACTGCTAATGGAAGGATAATGGTGCGAACTTTCTCAAGAAAATGTGAAGCCTTTTTTTTATCAGTCGAACAGAATAAACTGCAAATACATACAAAAAAAAATCAATAAAATACTATTTCGCAGGAAAATATGTACATTAATATGCCAAAGATAGTATATTCCTATAGTGTCTATTTGTATACATATTTACTAACAAAATTATCGCACCCCCTGGTTACACGAGTAGAGAAAAATTTCCATTGGTTACCTTTGCATATTTTTTAAACTTATATTAGGTTTCCTTAGGACGCTGAATGAGAGAATAATGTTTGAAATGGAGAAGGTTTTACATATACTATAATATAAGTCTGATTATAATAACACAATGCAATTAATGTAAAATCCTAATCATTTATGGCTGTTTTAACATTATTTTGCTGTCTTTGAGTGATCTCTCCACGAATTTTTAACCTGTAAAGACGACATATATCATAAAATGTGCTGATATTTTTAACAAGAGACCCACAGGCCTCTACAGTCACCTGAGTACCATAGCCTAATGTAATTTTTTTTACGGACAATGCACAACCGACAGCAATAGATAACCCAAGTGACTCAAGTAACCTGGAAAAAAATATTCTCTAATGGTCATATTTGACCTCCCTCCCGAAAAAAGATATAATGATAAAAAGTATAAACCCCTGCCCATCTTCCGAAAGGCTAACAAACCCTCCACTCGCACTGGTACGCCGGTGTAACGTAGAAAATTGACCCCGTAGAATAATGACCGGGGGTTATTTTTCGACGTAGAATAATGACCCCCCGGTCATTATTCTACGTTGAAAAGTGACCCTTTTGCCTGAAGAATAAGTGTCATTTCATAAAAATAAGCACACTCTACATAAAGAAAAAGTGACCCCCTGTAGAATAATGACCCCCTTACAGATTACAGTTTTTTCAGTTTAATTTTTTATTAGTTGTGAAATAGTCTTTACAATATTGTAATTTTTACTGCAGTTTACAGAAAGTAACATAAATTATTATTCATATTCAAATAAACTTAAAATGAAAGAAGAGGTATATCTTAGGAAATAAAAACGTTATAACAAGATACTGTGTAATCAAGATCAAGGGAGATATAAACCCTTCGTCCCAATTTGGGACCAGGAAATAATAGCCCTTTAGGTCTTCTGCACTGCCCTGTCATTTGTTTGATGTACACTATAAATAGAAGGGAGATAACGGCACACCATTCACCACAATATCGTTGTGAAGAGTTAAAAAAAGACAAGTTCTAGTGAGCTAAATGGACACATTTAGATATGATAGAAGCCCTCAGACCCTTGTTATAAATATTAAAAAACTTCCTGTACATAACGCGTGTGTTTCTATGTTCGAGTGATCAAAATCAAGGGGGGTATAAACCTTCAAAATGAGCCCTTATCCTCATATACACGGTTTTAGAAATAATCATTTATTATATTCGATCAGTGTTTTTTATCTATTTAAGATTTACTGTAGTAAGGTACTCTTCACACAGTTGCTCTAAAAAAGTATATATTCATGATCACAAATACAACATTACAGAGGTTTAGAATATCGATGTATATTTATTACATGTACATGTTCGTAGAAGAAAACAAAACTAACTTAAACAAAAAATTAAGGTGTAATATTCCTTCGCTATTAATTTTACCATATATATATATATATATATATATATATATATATATATATATATATATATATATATATATATATATATATATATATATATGATATTTATCAAAGTTAAGAGAGATTCCAATGAAACAAAGATAAAGAGATTAAGCGCTGCTAAATTTCTCCAAAATTGACAATGTGTGTAATCATGATATGAAGAATAATTAAAAAAAACCAAAACTTTATTATCGCAGCATAAAACTGAAAATATCAAATGCATATGAAAATAATATTTAGTTGTATACAATGTCAAATCATCTTACAAAACATAGTGAAGCGCTGTTTTTAGTTCAGAAGAGCACCTTGTTGTTTAGGTTCGTAACAAAAACTGCTTCAAACAGCAAGAGTTATCTTTATCATGAACTACTGAAGTTTTTACATTTAGGTTTATATACATTATATGATAAATACAATAGTTTTTATTTTTCTATAATAGGTTTTCTGTTTTTTTCTGATAATAATAAATGGATCCATATGTTTTAGAATAAAAAAATCAAACCAGAGCTTTTTGTTATCTATAACACATAAAGGGGATCAAATAAATGATCTTCTAGTAATTGATATAGTCTCAATATAATGATATATATTATCTTGAATAAAATGGTATATTGTTCTCTTCTTCTTTTTTTTTATTTTGATTCCCCATATCTGATCTTTAAAAAAAGAAAAACCTGAATCAGTTTTAAACATGTTAAATGTTATAAGTATGCATTTTCCCAAATCTTATTCATTTACCTTTGTGAACAAGTGATTAAGAGAGAAACAAAAACTTTCCATCTAAAGATTCTCTGGCCTAAACCATAAAACACGTATTGTTGATGGACTGTACTAGTACATATAATTAAGGTGTATTTGAAAAACAAAACAAACCAACAATGCATTGGAGGATGGGAGAAGGCGGAGGGGTTATATATATTACCTCATAAAATTTGATCAATATGATTAGTTTAATTTCTTAAACTTTTTTGATGAAACATTTCTGACTTTTTTTCTCGCCCCCTTCCCCCTGAAAAGATGGGGTTCAGTTTGTTCCATTCAAATTGCATCTTTTAATATTTGAATTAAAATGAATGTCGCCAGCATAAAATGGGGCCAAGTATGTACCGCCTCCCTTGTTGCTTGTAGTCCTTGTTGAGTTAATAATTATGAGTTATCTGAAACAAACTAAGGATATTTCTACATAAGTTATATCTCTATCAGAGGGACATTCCACATTAAACATCCGTTTCCCCCAGCACGAATATATATATATATATATATATATATATATATATATATATATATATATATATATATATATATATATATATATATATATATATATATATATAAAAAACATAAATAAATGAAAACACAAAGATCGAGTAAAACATAAGCGCTTTCATTTTCTTCAGATGTTTTACAATACTAACATGGTAACGTTCGTTATGACGTCATAAAAGTTTAACAGCGTCTTCAAGTCTCTGAATGACGTCATATTTTCCCGTATTTTTAGATATCACAATACTAATAACAACAGATTATATAACACGGTTTATACATGCATAAAACATTTAGAATACTCAGAGGTTACATTAAGCTATTCAATTTAGGTTTAAAAGTGGATATATATATATATATATATATATATATATATATATATATATATATATATATATATATATATATACCTGACTTATGCATTTGGTAGACCGATTGTATTATTTTATCTTTATTAGGGAGACCAGTAGATTAGGGAGACATATTTTGGTCTCCGTATTATTTTGACCTTGTCTAAAATGTAATTGGCTTATCTTTAAATGAATGAACGGTGTGTCTTTGCCTAAAATGCATCAATGTGTCTATTATTTGACATCCAATAGTTGCCTTTTGTCTATATTTTTTCGTAAAAAGGAATTCAATCTGCCTCCATCGTATAATTAGCAATGACTATTTTTCTGCATTTAGGAGACCAACGAAAACTTGCAATATTGCAAAAAATCTAACATATATAATTTGTTTAGCCTTTAATTATTCTAAATGAACTTGTTTTCAAAATACTTTTTCACTTTTTATGTATAAAGCCGAACTAGAAAAAAAGTCGTTAATTTCTTGACCATGTTTGAACATTTTGGCAAGTGCTCTCCGCCATTTGTTCCGAGTACTCTCGGAACGTCTCGGGTTAAAACAATGGACCTTTTAACGCCAGCGTGTTGCCTTTTAGGAATCAAAGCCATTTTATGGTAAGTACTTTTGATAATCCTACTACAATTGAACAAAGTAATGTTTTTATGAAGTTTTTTTTTAAAAATATTCAAATAAAATAGGGCGATAATGTGTGCAACTTGACTATTTTACACCAAATGTTGATTAATCTTCGAGGACATTCGAAACGAAGTTAACAATAAAAGCATGATTTTCATTTCCACTGTACGTTTGATGTAATATGTAATTCAAGGATTTATCAGTACCTTCTCCAGAGCAAAAGTCGTCCCCATTCCCAATTGGAAATAAGTTCACTTCAGCAGCTGTCCAAATTATAATCCCAATTAGTATAGCAGTATTTTTCCCCAACTGGTAAATAGTTCTTATGTTTATTTCTTATCAAAAAATACTTCGTAAAATAACCAGAATGTCCATAAATGTTCAGTATTAACAAATGATTAAACCCATTTAGCAAAACTGCAGTCATAAAAGTTTCCAAACACGCTGTAAACATCGCCAACTTTTAATCCGATTTTCCTCTGTTTTTCTAAAACATCGTTCATATTTTGTGGTATACAGTACAGTACTGTAAATGGTACATGTTTTTTTTTTACACACACTAGACTGATATAAAAGTAAAAGGTAAATGTTATGAAATATTTCAAACAGAAAAATACATTCTCAATTTAAAAGGGGATGTTGATAAATTCTTAATAATGTAATACTTTTATGACCAGTGTTGAAGGTGTTTATTTCAGGGAAAAAGACTTGTTCTAATAACTAAATATAGGAATATTATACATATATCTATATTGTGAAGTTAATTAGATTCTATTCAATTAAAGTCTAGCTCTTTGATTTTCCATTATGATAATAAATTCAGAAATCATGATGTATGCAACATATGATTTCTCCCAACTGCATGAAATTGTTGATACAATTTTCCCAATTCCAAAAAAATTGGCATTTTCAAAATAAAAAAGGCTGAAAAATCCCTGTAATTATATTGCTAGTTTATTGAAAATGGACAGAAAAGTTAACCGAAGAATGTCGCTTTATGTAAATAGATCGACATGAAGAATTTTCTATATTACAGTTATATGTACCAGTAATATTGTTTTAAATTAATTATGTACGTAATGTAGATATATGTACATGTACCCCTTGTTACCTAAATGAATTAAAAGCAAATTAAGATCAGTTGCTCTTTTTCACTTGTATAGTGGAAAGATAGCCGACTATTCTATGTACGAATTGACCTATTATAGGTAAGATAGTCAGGCCTCCATGTTTACCGGGATGCTCACCCCACATTTACTATTGTGACCCACATTTACAAATGTGACATCATAGTATCACTCTCGTTTGGCTTTTCGGATATTATCAGGTTTGTAAAATTTTTGGCTTTTGATGATTAATAATAATGTAAACAATGTGTCTGCAGATTCCCGTTGGGCTGAGTGTGATCTGTTGACCAGGCAAAACATGTATGTCTTGATTACACAGCGTTGTGCACAATGTGCTCTCAAGAACATTCAATCCAGAAGCATGACCAATGTAGCAACACTTTTAAAACTACTTTTTGATACTTGTATTAATTTTAATGTTTATGCGCACCCGGGGCGCCCTTCCCCCTGTAATTGTTGATTTATTAGAATAACATGACATGTTTCATACATGATAGCATTAGAAGTGGTCGATGGTTGTAAATATTTTGTTGTTTACCAATTTAATGTATGTTCTCACTAGAACATGCACATATGATATATGGTAGACTATTATCACATTCAACTCTCTCTCTCTCTCTCTCTCTCTCTCTCTCTCTACAGCAGCGATTCATCTTATGACCTTTAAAAATCATGCACCTGCACTCTTGCGAGTATACAAAATGTTGTAAAATGTTCGTACTATATATTGTTCGTGCATTGCACTGCGATGATTTGGATCGCATTCAGTCGCGTCTGAATAGTGTGCATGTCCACAATTTTTAAGGAGACTTGATGCAAGCACTAAAACGCATGCAACAAATGCGAGACCTCATGCAATATATGAGAGAGCTCGTGCGAATCTAAAACATTCCGATCGCAAAGAGTTGTAAAGTGGTCGTACGCCAATTGTGAATGGGGCTTAATGTAGATGTTTATGAATCCAAAAGTTGTCTTTGCATATAAACAATGCTTTCACACAGGTGCTTGTGGTTTTAATGTAGGTTTTGGAGTTATTAGCACAACCAGTCATGTCAGTGGAGATTTTCTCCTGCAGGAGAAACATTAAAAGGACAGGATGGGGAGGAGAGACTGAAGACAAGCACAGAAAACAAAATATTTATTTATAAATATAATGGAAAAGAACTTTGGTAATACGATTTATACATATTTACATGAAGCTGGAGGTATGTAGCTCCTGATGTAAAAAAAAAATTGAAGCAACGTTTATCCAAATTTTTTTTTCAGACCAGGAGATACAGACCTGCAGCTAAATGTAATATTTTAACATTTATGTATGGCAGTAATGTTTCTAGAAATAACTATAAACAATTCTAATTAAGTCAAGCAAAAATACCAGTAATTATATGCTTCTTATTTAAGGTTTGATTTCTTTTTATGTACACTGTAGTATTGATGCCGTCAGGAGTGAACAACCATACATGTATCTGCCAGTTTGTAAATGATGGCAAGGACGATGCAAACTCCACCATAAACTCAGAGTGTTTAATGGAAGGGAATACCTATGATTGTTTGCTAAGAGAGACATTGTGGTTGGGGAAGAGATACTTCATGTATATGACTATGGTTGTGATGGGAAAAGCTTGCGGTGGCGCAGCAAGGTAGGAAAATGGTTGGATTAATTATACACAAAAAATAATTATTAAGAGAGAGTTTAGTGATTTACAATCAGGCTTTGGATATCTTGTTATCTGGCTTTGGTTTTGTTTTTGCATTTTTTCGTACATTGATTTGTTTTAAACTAATCAAAAAAATAGGTTTTTCTCAAGAATTTAAAAAGTATCAGAATAGATAATTTATATGTTTTTATTGAAAAACAAACCTAAAACTTCTGTTAGTGTTGTTAAATAGGTTAAAAATCGTGATCAATTAATCAGCAGAATTGGTTGTCTCTTGCCATCTGATGATCGGTCAATAATCGAATCGGTAGCAAATTATATTAAATTCAATAATATGGGGCACTAAATTTTATGCTATGTATAATCTAAAATATATAAGTGCTATTTTCACTTCCTTTTAAAAGCTTATAAGACTTTTGCTGTATTTTTATTAGGTAGAATGTTGCACATCTTTTGAGATTGAAGAAAACCCCCAGCTCACAACAGTTTTCATTTCATTCAATACAGATTAGAAAACAAAATGATAGGTATAATATTAATGTAATAAACCCTGACTGAGTATAATTGATTATAAAATCTAAAATCGATTATGATAAATCGACAACCTTTTCAACTGATCATTGATTGAAATTCAATCATCGTGACAACACTAGCCCCTGTTCATGTACATGTTTTTACCGGTACTAGTTTTGATTGATTTCAGAAAAGGCTGTGATCCTTTTGATTTTGGTAATGGTTTTGTTAGGTTTTATTTCACTTTATTTTGTTTATAGTTGTTTGATTTTCTTTCAATTTTAACATTATATACGGTTCTTGTGCTGACCTGAAAAGATTTATTTTGTTTTCATTATCAAGCACTATTAAATTAAAAGCTTGAAAGAGGTGTCCAGTTGTGCAGTGGACAATGCACCTGCTTATCACCACTGCGACCCAAGTTTAATCCCCATGATCGACAGTTGTTGTATATGATAGGGTACATTGGTCGCCTGCTTGGACACGTAGGTTTTCTCCAGTCACCCCAACTTCTTCCCACATCATGACCCACTCGCGCTAACATCTAAAGCTAAAGCTATTAATATAAGTCAGTGTGCATTGTGAATCTGTCACTAATGTGGAGGGTCTCCTTTGCAGAACAAAATTGTTTTTGTTAGATAAATTACAAAATCTGTTTCTGTAGTAAATATGTATATTTTGCAAATTGTTTACAGAATGTACTTCTTGAAAAATATACATTTACATAGAATTATCAGATTTGGTAGGTTAGTTAATTTAAGCATCAATCTGAATTGGAATTCATTTTTCACTGAATATTGGTACAGTCTTGTTTTTGTACCATGGCTGAAAAGTTTGATTTAGTCAGTGGTCTGTTGTCAGATTTATAAAAAAGAAACATCAATTACCAAATGTGGTAAACTAATAATTGATGAATGTTTATGAAAGAAAATTTCATAATTTATAATATTGTTTTAATTTCTTTCAGTTCCCTCTGATGTGGATTCTGACCCATTTAGTGTATCAAACTACTCGCCAAGTTCTGATTCTGAATCAGATGAAAATAAGAAGGTTTTGGGTAATGTTATTATTTAAAGAATAATTTTGCATCTGCAGTCCATTTTCACTTTGCAAAAAATACCTGAAAGAACAAGAGGCTGAGAGCCCAGTCATTTTAATTCAGACTAAAGTAAATCCATTTATATTAACTAGATATACTTTGAAATGTAGTTGTGTATAACAATCTACATGTTGATCTGGTCTCCCTAATGCTGTGATAATGCATTAGATTTACATGATATGAGTGGAATGTACTGGATGTAATATACAATGTATTTGTAACAGTTATATTTATTTTGTTTAATCATTAGGAATAAAATTTGCAATGATTTAAAAAAGTAAACGTAGAAGCTTGTATTTACAATACAATATATTGGTATTTTTACAGAGTCCACCCCAAATTCATTGAGAGCTAGCCGCAACACAATGGAAAAACAGGGCATCTTGACCCTCAGAGAAAACAGTGAGCATTTTGAAGCAGGTAAATAAATTAAATTCAATGTTGCAATGTTATTATGTTTTTAAGCAAGAAACATTAATACAGTCAGTTGGGTAGCTAGACCTGAAACGAAGTGCATGCTTAAAATGGCAGGGGGTGTGGGGGCCACCATGAGGCCCCCAGTGGGTCCAGGACAAAGCCCAGGGGGCGAAAGCCCCTGGAAGCTCATGGATTCTGACGATTTTTAACACCAAAAATTAAAGCAGAAATTGAAAGGAATGCTTACTATTTAAGCCTATTTTTAGGCAGTTTAAATTGTTTTGGCTATAGTTTAGGCATAAAATAAAATCACAAAACTTATTAAAAGTTAAAAGAAGAATTTTTTTTTGACATTTGCCTTTGACCCACTCAAAGCTTTTATTCTTAAGTTCATTTTCACATAGTTTATGGTAATGAATATCTCAATAAAGCTGTGATATTCTATCGGGGAAATTTAAAATGTGTAAAACTAAGTTCAACTGCAAAATAAATAGTTGCCTTTTTAGGTACATGCATTGTGTACTGTTTCTTTAATATGGTACTTTAAGACCATATTGTGTGGCTATATTTGGTGCTTAATACGTCTTTGTTTAGCATTGATTTCGGATAAAGTAGGACCGAGTGACGGAAACGGGCTGATGGAATAACTAAGTATGGACCTTAATACTTGAATTCTTTTTTTATATTTTTTTTTTCTTTATTTATTTTTTTACTGATTTTTCCCCCAAATGATGTGCATGCTCAGGCATATAAGCATACATGATAGCTACGCCACTGGCAGTGTACAATTTACTACTCAAGTCTAAGATTGCTCGTGATCTTGGGGCTTGGTCTCCCTAATGCTGTGATAATGCATTTGATTTCCATGATATGAGTGGAATGTAATGGATGTAATATATTTGTTATACTTATAAGTACATGTATAAGTCATTAGGAATAAGTTTTGCAAAGAGATAAAGAAGTAAACTTAGAAGCATGTATTTATGATACAATATATTGGTACTTTTTTACAGAGCCCACCCCAGTTTCATTGAGATCTAGCTGCAACACAATGGAAAAACAGGACAGCTTGACCCTAAGGTAAAGCAGTGAGCGGAGGTTGACAATGGTTTTCGAGGGGTGTCAATTTCAATAGATACCCTCCCAAACAGGCACTATTCATTTTATTTTACTGAATGTCTTATTTCTAAAGAAAATTTTACTGCTTTTATTTAGAAATGAAGTAAATTCTACGACAAACCGTTCGCTCATAATTTAAGCGCATGTAACAGTTCGTTGTGTTGCCAATTGCCAAGTGTGTTGCTAACGCTGAGGGTAATAGAACGGATTACCAACTGCGTCTAAACCAATCAGATTTCAGTATTTAACATTTAACATGAAAGTATGATTAAATTGTTTGTCTGGTCTCCCTAATGCTGTGATAATGCATTAGATTTCCATGATATTAGTGGAAAGTAATGGATGTAATATATTTGTTATATTTATTTTTATTAATCATTAGGAATAAACTTAGCAATGATATAAAGAAGTAAACTTAGAGACTTGAAATTGCAATACAATATATTGGTACTTTTTACAGAGTCCACCCCAAATTCATTGAGATCTAGCCGCAACACAATGGGAAAACGGGACATCTTGACCCACAGAGAAAACACTGAGTATTTTGAACAAGGTAAATGAATTAAAGTAAATGTTGCAATGTTATTATGTGATCCTGGGGCTTGGTCTCCTTAATGCTGGGATAATGTATTTGATTTCCATGATATGAGTGGAATGCAATGGATGTACCGGTAATATATTTGTAATATTTATTTTAATTAGTCATAAGGAATAAAATTTGCAATGATTTAAAAAGTAAATGTTGAAGCTTGTATTTACAATACAATATATTAGTACTTTTATACAGAGTCCACCACAGATTTATTGAGAGCTAGCCGCAACGCAATGGAAGAACAGGACATCTTGAACCTCAGAGAAAACAGTGAGCATTTTGAACAAAGTAAATGAATTAGAATCAAAGTTGCAACGTTATTATGTATAACAATTAACATGTTTGTCTGGTCTCCCTAATGCTGTGATAATGCATTTGATTTCCATGATATGAGTGGAATGTAATGGATGTAATAAATTCTCCTATATGTAATAATATTCCTAAATATAAATACACTGTGTTAGAGTAAAATCCCAAGAGATCCGACTATCAACATGGTGTGTAATTTTGAAGCGAGCAAAAAAGTGTTGATTCCTTCAATAATATGAATTAAATATTTAGATGAAAAGTATTTACAGCCTCAGAATGGTTTGTTATGAATAATTTGACTGTTATTTTCAATACAACTTCATTATTTTTCTCAAAAATCGATTCGGAGCGATTCTGCAATTTTCTGCTACATTACGGGTATATGGGAGGCATTCCTGTCAGATTATTATAACTAAGCAGAGTGTAGTGAAATTAATAGCATTATTGTAGGCTTAAAGCTTGGTTCTGTAATTGTAAACAATACGGTGCGTCGATGTAGTGAATGTCCGATATCATATGCAATGTCAACCCGTGCACGCACGGGTCAAAGTCTAGTAAGAATAATTAATTTTGACTTGTGAAAGAAAGTAATCATTTTAAGATTGATAAAGCCACAAAAGGGGCAACTGTTTCTTTAAAAGATTTCTTGTTTTAAACTTTATTTATGCAATAACGATTCTTTGATCTTTTGCAGTTCCATACCATTGTTTTCCCTCTCTCAGTTCCTGTGATGAAAGAAGTCAACTTGATAGGTTTGTTTCAATCTATTTTGTGAATGTTTTTCTTGTTTGATAATAGGATAGTCATACATATGTAGCTGCAACAATGTAGCCCTCTCCGATTTTTTATAACTGATGTTTACTCCCCCCCCCCCCCCCCCCCCCCCCCCCCCCCCCCAAAAAAAAAAAAAAAAACAGGAGAGGGCTACATTATTGCAGCTAGGTGTTAGGCTTCTGGCTTTTGAATGACAATGTATAGATGGAGTTATTTCCTTGTGACTTGTGACAGAGGCTGTAGTGCACAATTCCATTTGACTTTCAAGAAATGTTCAGATAGTAATGAAAATGTAAAGTGTTTAATAACATTTGCTGAGTACCACTTTCAATACTGTAAAAGGGATTATTTACATGTAAGGGAAAATTTACACTTAAGCTTAAAACTGGGTAAAATACCCCCACATTTGCATATGGGCAGTGCTTTAGTGTGGTAAATCACTGTGTATGTATTTCTTTTTCTTTTTTCTTCATTAAATAATTTTTGTATTTGTATACATTTTTGAAATTTTATCTAAAAGGGTGAGTGTCAGAGTTACATGTGCACAATCCTAAAGGTCCAAGTACAGCACCTGAATCACATGTGACTGAAGAAGATTTGATGTCCAAACCCTGCGAGAGTGGAAATGCAAATGCATCGGATGTTACACCACAAGGTGATCAGTCTTTTTTTTTATTTGTGTGAATCTGTGTGTGGTAGTGGTGGGGGGGGGGGGTGTAATAGAAGTCATATTATTGAAATGATAAAAACTTTTCTCAATAATTTTCTTTCTTTCTTTAAGATGACAATGGTACATTGATTTGCATCGTTTAATAATTAAAACCCATCCATAATGTTTGCTCTTTTCATTACGTTTTATGCATGCCTGTCCTTAGTATTTGCAAAGTAAGATATTCATGATATTGTTATTACAGAGTGCTTCTTTGAGATCGAAGATGATAATGGAACTAAAGTTCTTGCAAGCCCAGTTGCAGCCAAGAAGACTAAAAGCAGCTCAGGTGATATATCTTTGTTGCTTGGTCTATCTATCCACAATTTGATGAATTAGCAATTTTTAGGTCACCTGAGTTTATTGCAATCCGTTTTCGTCCGTTATCGTGCATCGTGCCTTAACAATTTTACATTTTTAACTTTTTCTTAAAAACTACAGGGCTGATTATTACCATTTTTGATGTGAGGCATCTCTATGGTGAGAGGAATCTAAATTGTAAAATTCATGGCTCTACTACCCCCGGGGCGCCACATGTGGGGCCAAATTTGCAAAAAAAGAGCCAAATTTTAAAAAATATTCTTCTCTATTCCCACACATGTTAGGAAAAAACTGGTTGCATAGTTATAATGTCCATGAAGCCCTCTACATAAATTGTGAAATTCATGGCCCCTGGGTCAGGGGTTCAGGCTCTAGAATGGGGCCAGTATGGCCATATAGTATATATGTATTTAATCTTAGAAAATCTTCTTCTCTACCCCATATATATTTGTTAAAACTAAATGCATGATTATGATGTCCATATTGTGAAATTCATGACCCCTGGGTCAGTGGCTCAGGCTCTAGGGTGGGGCCAATATGGCCATATAGTAAAAATGTATTAAATCTTAGAAAATCTTCTTTTCTACTCCCATATAAATATATATATATATCTGGTTATAAAGTCCATGAAGCCCTCTACCAAAATTGTGAAATTTATGACCCCCGGGTCAGGGGTTCAGGCTCTAGGGTGGGGCCAATATGGCCATATAGTAAAATGTTTTAAATCTTAAAAAATCTTCTTCTCTACTCCCACACATGTGGGCAAAAAATGAATACATGGTTACGATGTCCACTAACTCCTCTACCTAAATTGTAAAATTCATGGCCCCTGGTTCAGGGGTTCAGGACATGAGGGGGGAGGCAATATAGTGTTAATGCATATAATGTTATAACATTTTCTTCTCTATTCTCACACATCTGTATAAAAAACTGACCATAATTATGTTTACCAGGAAGTCCTCTACTGAAATTTTAATTTTCATGTCCCCTGGAGTATGGGTTTTAACTCTAGGGCAGGGCCAAAATGGATGTATAGGTGTTATTGCATATAATGTTAAAAAATTATCCTTTTTACTCCCACACACCTGAAAGGAAACTGAATTCATGATTTTGTAGACCCGATCTTTTAAGTTTTTTGCCAAAATTGTAGGTTTCACAGTTCTTTTTGAAAGATTTCAGGCAGGGAGGTGGCCGTCATTACTAATTTATAATTTTTCTACTCCAGAATAAAACCTAATTAATTAAATGCATATATGAGACTCCTCGACAAGTTTGTGTATGGGTTATATGCTACTCAGGTGACCGTTACAGGAATAGAAACAAATTTCTCATGGAGATTTATAATGTGAAATGTTTACATCTTTTCACCATTCGGAACCCACTTGAAATACCTCATACAATTTTTCAATTATGTCATCC
This sequence comes from Magallana gigas, assembly GCF_902806645.1. Taxonomy (NCBI): domain Eukaryota; kingdom Metazoa; phylum Mollusca; class Bivalvia; order Ostreida; family Ostreidae; genus Magallana; species Magallana gigas. The sequence continues at coordinate 29,607,593 of NC_047563.1, read as the reverse complement.
AGGCTATTTCATAGCCGATGCAATGCAAAATCCCTATAGGCTTTCTATTTTGGGTTGTGTATTGAAGCCTAAAGCGGTAGAGGGGGCATTTCAAAACAGATAATCTTGACATATAAGTGGATGAATGTAGTTCGAGCATGAATGTATTTATGAAAATCAAAATATTCAGCAAGAAGTAGTGGAAGCAAAAACCATACAGAGTATGGTATGCCTTGAATCTATACATAGGTATTATCCTTTTTACATGAATATGTAACAATACAATAATTCTGATTGTTCATATTATTTTTAAAATCTTTTCAAGGTAAAAGAGAAATCCAGGAGTTTTTGGAAAAACATGAAATGTATTCATTGGAACGGCTTGATGAGAGGACCAAATTTTTGAAGATTAGATCTAAAATCTTCAACGAGAGAAAAACAACAAGACTTAGGACATTAAAAAAATTATATGAAATGAAATCAATGAAAAAGCAAACATGAATCTCATCATTTTACATATAATGTAACTGTAATGTAACAACAAGACGTAGGGCATGTATGATAATTTATTTTTAGCTCACCGAGACGAAGTTCGGGGGAACTTATGCTATACTGCTGGCGTTGGCGTCCGGACCTGGTAAAAGTTTTTGTTGCAGGTCCTTTATCTTAGTTATTTCTTGTCCTATCTTCACCAAACTTGCATGGATGATGCATCTGGACCTTTTTATGAACTTGAAAAACTTGGATGCTGAATCTGGGCAATGAATTTTAGATGCTGGAGGTTAAGGTTTTTGGAACAGGTTAAAGTTTTTGGTGCAGGTGGCCTTTGATAGCAATTTCTAAATTACTACTGATCCAAACTTGCATGGATGATGCATCTTAAGATACTGATGCACCTGAAAGGCTTGTATGCTGAATCTTAGCCATAGGTTTTCGGATGCTGGATGAGGTTATGTTTTTTGGAAACAGGTCATATATTAAATTTATTTAGTACTATTTCAAACTTGCATAGTTGATTTAACTATAATATAAATGAAATTGCAAAGATAGCTTCAGATGCAGAGCCTGATCTTCATAATCAAGGATGCTAAAAATATATCTTAGTAATGACTGGTCCCTAACTTAACCAAACTTGAATTGATGATGCGTCTTATGATACTGATGCATCTGGCAGGCTGAATGCCGAATCTGAGTCATAGGTTTTGGATGCTGGATGAGGTTTAGTTATTTTGGAACAGGTCACATGATTTATAGACAATAGCTTGCATAGTTAATTTAACTATAATATAAATGAATCATAGAGGTTGCTTCAGTTTCAGATCCTGATCTCTATTATCAAGGATGTTTAAAAAGAATATCCTACTCACTCTAACCTGATTGATAGATGTGTTTGTTGTTAAATGATATAACATGATTCATATGATATAGTATTGTCAGATTTGATACACTATTGTTTTATATGATACAATGTTATATCATATATTATATTATAAAAAGTTAGTAGGATATTGTATCAATATTTTGTGCATTAATGATATGATATTGTATCATTATATTGTAATGAAAATTTTTTTATTATGATGCAATGTTGTATAAAATGATAATGTATTATATACTATTTTATCACATGCTATTGTTTCATATTATATTGCCATATTTAATATGGTATAATATGATACAATATTGTATTGTAATATATAATATCTTATCACATGATATGATATTGTATAAAATGATATTGGTTTATATAATATATTATTTTATCACATGAAATAGTATTATTTGATATTGGAATATATAATATTGTAACATATGATACGATATTGTATAAAGTGATATTGTATTATATAATATATTACTGTATCACATGATATTGTATCATATGATTTGATACAATGTTGAATCAAGTTATATTGTAATTATGATACAATATCATATTATGTATCAAATATGATATAATATCATACAATAGTATACTTAAGTATACAATTAATATAATGTGTTAAAAATTGTGATGTATTATGTGATATGACATTGTATCATATATTATGATATTGTATTATGTGATCAAATGCAATAAGTATTTAACATGACACTATGTCATATCATATGTTACAATATCATATTTCATCATTATTTATTACAGTATTTTATTTTATTATTATATGTGTGTATCTTATATTAATATATGAAATGAAACATATGATTATTATCCCATTTTTTAACATATGATATAGTAATATGATATTGTTTCGAAACAGTATCCATAGATATCCAAGATCATTAACTATGATTTTCAGGTAATATGATAAAGGTGGTCTCATAAAGGTGATGCTTTATAAAGGTGATGCCTCGTCTCGGTGCTTTGTAATCTGTGATTACCTTTGTTTCTTATAAGGAAAGTTTCAGACATTCCTACCAGATGCAGGGAATTGTACAGTTGTCACCAAGTATAATACAGTCCTTTCATTCACCCGTTATAGGGTAGTACATGATGTACTTGAGCGAAATTATTGATATATGGTTTTTACATTTGCAAGTATCATTTTTAATCTGCAACATTGCACTATTCAATATTGTAATAGGGTTATTCATTTTATGACCATCATTTATAAATTATAAGATAAAGGTTGTAATTAAAGTACGAAATAATATCATTGTAATTGAAACAAATGTGTCCATTATACGTATTGAAATAATTGTGATGCTTAATGATTGTGAAGTTTATATGTGTATTTATTATTTTTTATAGGAGCGCACCATAATAATATCATCATAGTGTATAAACGAAGCACCTACATAATATACCAAATACCTTCGTGTTGTTTTAGTAGATAAATTTGCTTTGAATATCTGACCAAAATGTTCGAAATATTTGGATAAGTACATGAAGACAGGAACGGCGTTATCCCTGTCACACCGGAACTGCGTCCTCACACGGCGATCCCCTGCGTTCTTACATAATGTAAACGCCAAGGTAAACGCAGTAAGAGTCTCACAGCGCCGTAACACCGCAACACGCATCTTTCGTCCGTCGCGGGTGGATCGCCTTAACACATTTTAAGAACGACCCATGCGACGGCGCACACTTTGAACATAGCACAAAGTACGAGCCTTGCTCTGCGTTCTGTAAAACAACGCCGTAGAAGCGTGGTGAGGTCGCCGTGACAGCGCCGTAGATCTCCAAACAGCGAAAGCTCCGTCGGTGCGCGCTCAAGGAACCAGCTAATCGCAGTGTAAGACGCCGTGAAAAGTCACATTGCGCTTTCAGGTGCAGACCTACACGGAGTGCTATGGGATCTTCTCTGCGTCCTCTATCGCGCTTCACCTGCGCTCTCACGCGCATCACAGCGTTGAACACGTTGTTTTTTCATTGGCTGCGTTCACGAACAGCGACCCCAAAGAGCTGTGCTGCGTTCATTGCGCTCCGTGCCGTTTCTTCAGTTTATACCGCGCTCCCACGGCAGTTTCTAGTGCGTGTCATCAGGACCACGAAGAAATGGCTGTTTGTACAATAGCAAGCGATGTAATAATTATCAAACTGGTGTAGATGACTATGTAAGTAGCATTTACTAATATTCCAAGACCTATCAATGGACGTAGATGGAATTCATGCATTGGATCTGATGTTTTCACATTTTTCTTGTTTTCTAACATCTAATACCGGATTTTTGTAGACCTGATCCTAGAGTTTGTCCTGTCCTTCACAAATTGTTTAGGATTGGTTATGTTTCAATTAACAATGTAATTCATATAATCTACACAACAATTTTTTTTTAATCATTTATTACTAGTTGTAAATTCTTGTTTGTTCCATACAATTGTACACATTAATATTTACCTACAGGAGAAAACGAACGTCTTGTGCACGCAGTCAGCGCGCAGAAGCACGCAGTGTACGCGCGGTTAAAACTCCTAGCACGTCATGAGCGCTCTGCGGAGACTCACGAGAGCGCACTTACATCGCCAAAGTAGAACT